>VXAU01002350.1:1488411-1629577 GCA_013399695.1 Formicarius rufipectus | reverse complement strand
GCCGAGTGTCCGCCCGAGGGGGTGGCGCGGCCCGGCACGCCGCTCCGGCGATTCCGCCGTGTCCCGATCTCGTGCGGCGGCGTGACAGCAGATCTCAGCGGCGGGAGCTGCCCTCCCTGCGGGCTCCCCTCCGGGCCCCGTCAGCTCCGGCCCCGGCACGGTGCGGCCGGAGCGCAGCGGTGCTGCCGCTCCGTGCCCGCGCTGCGCCGAGACAGCGATGCTCCCCCTGCCGAGCGCGGCCCTTTTACGCCCCGCCGCATCAAGGTGTGCTTGCGGAAAAAACACCACCCACCCCGGCACCCGCAGGCGCGGCCGCAGCGCGCCGCCCGCCCGGCAGCCGCACCGCGCCAGCTCTTCCCCGGGGGGCGACCCCTCGCCCACCCCCACCAGGGTACTCCCACGGCCGCCCGTGCTGCTCCTGAGGCCAGGGCTCGGCAGTGCCCGCCGGCCCCCCGGGACGCCTCGGGGCCCCGCCGGGCATTTCAGCACCAGCTTCACGAAAAACATCTGCGCGTCACTGGTTTTGCAGCCTGGTCACCGCGATGTGAAAATGAGACGCTAATTCATGAAGGGTTAATAAAAAGTAGTAATGTGGAGGCTAATGTTTAGCGAAGTTAAATAGAAACATTCAGAATTTTCGTGGGTTTTCCTTCGTGCTGGTTAGTTAGAGACCAGGCCATCAAGCTTTAATTAACGTACCATCTTAAACTCCCTGTAGAGAAGAAGCAGCGAAGCAGCCCTCACGTTCTGGTTGTGGACATTAACTTGTGCCCCTACTAAGGCAACATAGACACACCAACAGTACTACTTCACTGCTACAATGTGTCCAAAGCCATTCTATGAGCTGTCTTTAAATGAAAAGCTTAAACTTCTTCCTTGCTCCGCCACACTTTCTTCTCCACTGCGGGCAACTTCAAACAGGAACTTTCTAACATGTGAACCAGAGCAGTCACTCAAACTTCAGATAAGGGATGGCAGAAACAGCACATATGTCAAACCAGATGTTAAGTAGTTGATACAACTATCCACAGAAACTCCATTAATATTTAAGCTTTCCAGTGGCACATATCTACTCTTCTTTCTTTGAATTGTAAATTGAGTTAGTTAATCCTTCATTTACTACTTGTTTGCATTTCCCTGGTTTGATATATGCAAGTGTTTATCCTCTTCATTTTTCTCATCCCTATGTACCCTATTTACAGCTGAAGACATACAGCAGTCTTTACCATCAGCCACTCCTCCAGAACCATGCTTAGATTTAAACTCTAGTGGCCTTAGTCACTTCAGTGAAATATTTGAGGGTTGGTATTCAAGTTCTGGAAAGCTAAACTGTGCTATTCAACTGAGAACACATGGTCCAACCTGCTCAGCCAAGCCTCTGTCATGCAAGTGCTCACCCGTGAGCTTTGTAAATTGCCGTGGGTAGGCAATGGGACAGCTCACAGCAGCACATGTGCATCACTGTTGATAAGATCGAGTCTTTAAGCCGAGGATTGGGGCAATAAACTGTGAAAATTACTGAACTCCAGTTCCTGATGTTCTTTTTGTGATCCACTAAGAAATACTGTTATAATTCTGTGCCCTCTAGTGGCACTTAAAATCATCAATTAATTTAAATAATCATAAGGAAAACAGTCTATGAACAAAAGCAAACACAAAAGCACAAATATGACCAATATTGAAATGTAGACATAGATGCCAGAACAGCTAGAAGCAAACAAAAGTAATGCACTTAGTGATAAATTACTTTTTGCAGTGTGTGAACAAGTGTATTTTCTCATCTGTTATCTGTTATTAAGTAAATCCTTTTAAAAGTATGTATTATGAGAAGAGATTGATTGTAATTATTCTAATCCTGAACTTTTGCATATGTCAGATACCCAAGGCATGATACACTGGTTGAATGTGGAGTAGATCATTAGCACCCAGGCAGCTGCCTGCCCTGTGGTAGGCAGAGAAGTTGTACTGTGTAACAAAACTAGTCCTCATCTAAGTATTTATTGCAAAATATGGGTATACATTTATAGGACAACAAATTCCCCTGATATTTTGGCTTCAGACTATATAATACTTACAGAGATGAGTCGTGTGAAATTCTAGCATGCTCGTGTGGTCCAAGGTCACTCTGGGTTCAGGTGTCAGTAAGAGGATCTACTTGACGAAATCTCTAAGGCAAGAACAACCCAAGGAGTCTTGACTTCTCAAGGCTACAGGTACAGTATGTAACCCCTGCAGAGGGACAAGAAACATGGCACGCTAAAGTGCAGCTTGAGAGTCGCTATTACTGTGCTTTATAGCATATGTCAACAGCATATACTTCAGAAATTTTAAGCAACAGATTTTAAGATTGCATTGCATTTCATTTTCAAAATGATACATCAAATGTTATATATCCTGACTTGTGGAAGGATCAGCTGATATATATAATCATTTCTGATCAGGAATGAAATGAATGAAATGTTACATATGTTTGGTGTTTTCAGGGTTTTCTTTTCAATGAGTTACTTGTGATAAGTTGTCTTAAATCAGCATTTATGGGTTTATTTCAATAAAAGAGGAAGTAATTTAAACATCAGTGATAGTCTTTTACACCCTTATTTATAATAATTTTTTAATTTTTTTTTTTTTTTACTAGAGCATGTAAACTTTTCTAAGGCATCTACTAGTGCAACTTTGGGATCGAACACACTAGAATTTAAAACAGGCATTCTGAAGGACTAAATTTGCAAATAACAGGAATACTGAAATACATAGGTGTAACTGTGGCACAAGGTAGATACTAACAGAAGAACCTTGTCACAGGTGAAAAAAAAAAAAAAAAGAGGGGATGAAAAGAAGTCCAGTCGAGTTGGAAGGAACTGGCCAGAGTTCAGGTGTCCAGTTCACTGCTTTGCTCTGTGCTGTCAGGCCAGATAGGATCTGTAGCCTGTTCACATCAAGTGCAAAGTGCCTGAGCATGTAGTTGCCTCAAGTCACTCAGAGGTGCTTACCAAGCTACTGAAAACCAGTTGTGTATCTCTTTTAGTATTTACATGGATATGAAGAGTCTCTGTGTTTGTTCTTCAATTACCTATCTGTCATGAGGGTGTTAGCAGTGTGTTCATAAAGAGACAGATTGTTAGCATAAATTCATGGAATAGTGTAAGATTCCCAAATACAGCTAAAGGAGGAACAATAGAAATCATGGATATACAGTGGCTGTGATAAGCAGAAAAAGCATCCAGAGTGCAAGTCACAGGGCCTTCGTGGCGACACTTTGCAAAGGTCATTTTACTGTGGTATCATGTTTTGAGTTCATTTGAGTTCCTTGTTAATAACCCTTTTTGTGTTATATAATATTGCAGGGTATCATGTATGCTCTACAGAGTTTTGCATCTCTTTGTAAGATTTTTAGCTTTCTGCCTAATTATATGGAGTAGGGGATACTGATAGCTATTCTTGGTGACAAGTATACAAGAGTCAGGAATAAGTTTTCAATTCACTTAGGTGTTAGGAACAATTCATTTGCTGTGTTGACCTGTTGTGTAGCCTGGTATGCATCTCCAGGAAAACCCAAATCACCCATCACTATTGCATAATAAATCATGAACAAAATGTCAGATGAGGTGAACAGCTTATTAAGATGCATATTACAAGCTGTCCAGTCAGCACATGTAATGTCCTAGCAACTGTATCAGGGCTCTGATATTAATATTAAAAAATGTTAGAATACATTATATTAATATTCCAAGATGTTGGAATATTTTCCTGCAAGCTTTTTCTCACATAAATGGAAGAAGCAAGACTGTCAATAGCATGAGGCATTCAAACACTGAACATAGCAGAAAGGATGGCTCATTCTTCATGAGGTCTCGTAACCCTGAACCCAAGGGAGTACTTTCAAAAGTAATTTAGTTTTGATGACCCTTTTATGTGTTAATATTGATGCTAGACTGCTATCAGGTTACTAACTTTGAGGAAGACCTGTCTCCACAAAGAACTGTCCTGAGACCAGACTTTCATTCCAAGCAGCCCATCTGTCTATGTTACTACCAACACAGGATAAATTTAAATCAGAAAACAAGAAATGAATAGTTCACTTGAAGTACTTGTGCCTCCTTGACCACAGGTATGCTAGAAACACTTCTGCCTGGTTATTACACCTGTAGAAACCACAACCAGTTCACAAGCTGTTACTTGGACCCCTTCATCTCGTAAGAGCTATTTGCTCCTTTCTAGCTAGAGCAACATCTTGGCATCCTCTCCTTGCTTGGTCGAGGTCAGGGGCAGAAATTCTTGGCCTTGCTGTATGTCTGTCCTGGCGAAGTGCTCATTTTGCTCCCTAACATCTATTATTTTCTCTTACATATCAGTTATTAATCCCCCTTCCTCCCTTNTTCCTTCCTTCCTTCCTGAATATAATACAAATAGATTGGGATATGAAATATAGAATATTTTCATATAGAAAAATTTTTTTTTCTCAGTATATTTGGACTTCCAAAATCATACTCCCCAAAATACCTGGAAGTTCTGAAGAAAACATGCCAATCAAAAATTTCAATGTTTATTTGCAGTCTTTTGTAACTGAACACAGTTTCCAAATATAAAAAGAGATTTTTGGGATCCTTGGGATATTGTCTTCCAAACGGTTTGTTTTCAAGAAGAAGAATATAATTTGGCTAGCTTGCGTGTCAGCAGATCCTTCCAGCAGGCATGATAACAACCCGCTGCAGACTTGAAGAAATCTGTCAAGGTCAGAATACAGCTACTTTAGAATTCAGCAAGAGGACTTTCTTTTTTCGCATTTCCAGTGTAGGAAACAAGTAATGATTTTTTATGGTTTGGACATATGTCTTGTTTCTTTGTGTATGGAGGAAATATTTTATGAAATCTCAGCTTATGACCTAGAGTTAGCAAAACTCCTTTAAGACAGAGTGACATCTTGTCTTAGTTGTCCATTAGATCATCTAGGGACATACCTGAATAATGCTGGTGGCAGCTAAAATATCAAAATACATGAGATGTATCTCATTATGAGCTTTTCCTATAAATTACAGTGACCATTATTATTTATCAGACATGAACTTGTGGCCATCTCCCCTTCTGCTTGTATTATGGCAACTCCAATTAAAAAAATTCCTGTTCAACTGTGGCCTAATCTTTGAAGCACTGAAATTTTTTACATTAATATTTTATAATCTTCTATTTTTTCCTCTTCTGAAAATCCATAGAAGCATGTCAGCCTTCACTTATATTGGAACATAATTTAAATTTATCTCTCTGTCCCAAACAAATTTAAGGCAAATCTGTGCAGAGTTGCATGGAGAGACCCAACCACTTCAGGTACTCTTGCCTCGGAGTGCTTGTACTTCAGAATTGCTGAAGACCTTTAAGTGTTCCTCATGGGCATCAGAGCCATGCTGAGGCTTGTCGGAGTATTCTAGCCACTGACCACTGGGACAAGTTGGCTGCATCATTAATCTCACGTATTGGATACAAAAGAAGGTACTGACTGCATGGTCTTGGCAAGTTTAAAAGGTTCCTTTTTTATGCCCTGCCTTCTGTGACCTGAACCTGAAGGTGCATTATTGAGATGACCTAGTCCAATTACAGGAGTCTGTTTCCTGCTCTTGGAATAGGATTTAAAATTTTAGGGGCTAAAGCACAGTGTTTTCTGTCATCTTAAGTCTCACTTAATATCTAGGAGTTATTTAATAGTCTCTGAAGATCATTAGCTATTCATCTTGTACGCAAATGCTCTTGCATCTTAAGTTTTATTCTTAGCATAAATGTAGGACTCAAAACTAAATTATTGCAATTCCTTGTAACTGGAGTAACATTCTAAATTAGGAGGTTTATCACCAATCTAGTGTATTGTGAAAGTACATTAGAGAATGAAAAAAATAATTTATTGCCCTCTTTCATAAAAAAATATAAAAATATTTGGCCTTTTTGATGTGCCTGTTCAAATAATTTGACAGCATCTATGATCCTCAAAGAATTTGAATAAGATGTGGCCTCTGAGTTCCTTAAGCTAGCGGCACCACAGAAAGCTGAAATAAATGAGAACTCTGACAAGTGTATGATGCTTCCATTAGTGTATCAAAGGACTGCTAGTTGTTGGAAACCTTCAGTAGGAATTGTATGTTTGGGACTCTTCATTTCTGCTACTGTGTTTGTGTTGGATTCAGTGAGATTAATTCCTGCAGTTAGATAAACCATAAAGGTGGAGATGAGAGTGTCTAAGGTCAGTAGAGTCCTCAGGAGCTCCTGTGGGATAAGTAAAGACGTTCGGTTGGAGCTGTTGGAACCACAGAACACCAGAAATGAATACCATAGTCTTCTACAGGCATAATTAGGTCCTTGATTTGCTGATGTTCTAAAATCTCATCCTAAAGCATGCACTTCAGAAATCTTAATCAGGAGAAAGATGAAAAACAAGAAAGGAAATGGTAAGAGGAATCTGGGTGATCTAGTGAGGCTGTAAAGACAGGAACAATAATGAGACAGAATTTACAACAAAAGGTAAGCAGGAATAATGAACATGGGGAGTAAGATAGTAGTTCAGAACAGGGCTTTTTCACATGCTGCTTAAAGGGGTGGTCTAACAGTTGCATTCCTAGAGAAGGTTGGAAGTAGTTATTCAGTTTCAAAAGAGGAATAAAATAGAAGTTGTGATATATCTAAAGATACCTGGTCTTAAGTGTGCACATATATCTTTGTCTGCGAGGAAACATATAACCAGAAGTGGGTTTTAATATCCTTGTGGGTCTGGGGAGAGGCTGATTAAATACCAGAGGTCAGATTTATTTGGGAAGTATTTGCATGAGAAGAAAGATGTACAAATATAAGGCAAACCCCACAACCTTTTATCATGAAGGTGGTCAAACACTGGTACAGGTGCCCATATTGGATGTGAAATCTCTGTCCTTGGAGTTTTTCAAAGCTTAGCAGGCCTCAAGGAACCTGGCATAAATTTGATGAGAACTATGTGTTGGGTAGGTTGGAGTAGATGACCTCTAGAAGTTCTTTCCAACTTAAAATATTCCATGAGTCTAGATGACCTTGGGCAATGAATACTTTATGACCTACCCTGTGAAATAAAAACCCATTGATAAGTTTGACCTGGTCAGTACTCTAAGACACGTAAGTATCTGTCACTGCTGATATCCTGCCCCCATTGCAAAATCACAAACCTTACGTGCAGGGGGCAGAGGGTTGAAAGGATAGCAGTGGTTTCTGCCTCTGATGTAATAGCTCCTCCAATTGCTTCTCTAAAAAGAAGGAGGACAGGAGATTGAGCAGAGAGAGGCATCATAGCACAGTCTTATGCAAGCATAACCCTGAAGAACAGCACAGGACCCGGTGTCTGCCCTGTCTCCACCACGGGTCCCAACAGTCTGCAGTCCATTGGCTTCCAGTTCCTGTCTCCAATCCACTCTGCCATAGCAAACATCCTTCCTTTTCTCCTCTCTTTCTTTTCCTGTGAGATAGTTTGAACTTGGCTGACATTTTTGCAGCAGTACTTGTCACTGTCAAGAGATTATAGGTGATGATTGGTTGCAAATATTATTTTCCCCAAATAAACAGGGCAACATTTAATTTTATTTTCTTTTTTATGTGGGAGCAGTTATTTTAATTGCTCTACATACTGAACCATTTAAAGAAAGTACTGAGTTCTCCCAGTTTGAATCATGTTTTTGTTAACATTTCCCTGCTAGAGTGTTGAAATCTCTAGCCCTTTTTGAAAATCTTGATCAAACTTTGCCTCTGGTTAATAGGACTTTCACATTAAACACATTTAGGTTGTTTAATTTAAGCAGGGGTCAAATTCTACCTCTATTTTGTTATTCTGCCTGAAGTTTTTTATTCTGCAGGGAAGTTCATTGGTTCCAACTAATGAGAAGAAAACAGTCAGCTCAAATTGATGATACCATAAATGCTTGGAATGAAAATTAAACATTATTATTAGCAACTTTCAGCAGGGTTTAAAGTGTTGAAATTTAACCTTGCCATGTGGATCCCTATCACTTAACTTTAATGAGTAACCAGTAGCGGGAGAGTTTCCTATATCATGTGTGCAGTAGCTGCTGAAGAGAGATATGACATATTATCTAGATTGGTTTATAGAAGCAGATATCTTATCACTGCAATAAAGAGGGAAACTAGAAATTTAAACCATTATCTTCTAAAAGGTGCACTATAAAACTACGATTTTAAAATTGCTTTTAAAATATAATGATCATGTACTGGAAGCAAAACTCTTACATATCTCAAAATGAAATGATAGCCTAAGTGATAAAGATGAGTGGTAATTAAGAACAACAAACTGCCTTTATAATTCAGTTGCAAGTGGTTATCATAAGTATTCTTTCTACCTTCTTTATGCCAGATCCTGATAGCAAACTTTTTTTTTCCTTTCCTCAAAATGTTTCTCTGGAGCAAAAGGGAGAAATAGTTGAAAGCTTAGAGATGAGTGTGTTTTGGAACATTTTGCAGAGCACACTATCTGGGGCCATAAACACACGACTCAGTTGTAACCTAAAATATCTTACTGAAGTTGTTCTTTCCATTCACTGTCTCTTTCCATATTTAAATCCATACAGATAAGGGTACGTCTCCATTTCCACAACGAATCTGTAGACTTGAGTAGCGTAACAGTGGAGGCAGTTTCCTGCTGTAACAAATGGGCCCCAGAAAGTAATAAACATTTTATTGTTTATTTCTGCTCAACTGACAAGGAATTACTGACTTTTTTTCTAAAGAGGGGAGTAGTTTCAATGCTGATGATTGTTTTGGAAAACAAATTTTACTTTAGACCCCAAGTCATACTGGTTAGGATCTTATTCCCTCTAACAAAACAAAGAAGTTTTCTTTCTGTAATATGGTATATGACAATCTCTTTTGTACAGTAGTTTTGGTTGGGGAGCCTTATTAAAGGCATTTTGGGTTCATGTACCGTATTAGTTAGGAGCAATAATTTCCACAGTGTAACCTTATCTTCTCTTGCATAATTATTTGCTGCCCACTGAAGCAATACCTTCTCTTCCTAAAGCACATCTTTGAAACCAAACAATATACTTTTTAAAAGAGGGGGGAAAAAAGCACAAAAAACACACTGTGGAGAAGCTCTACAGCCATGAAGACTATAAACACAATTTCTTTCCCCTTAAGACCTACTAACCGTCTACTTTAGAAGTCTGGGACTGGTAAACTGAGTAGCTGTGGGGAGGGAATGGAAAGAAAACCTCCGGCCCTAATTTTATCTTTATTTGACACCGTCCTTAGCGCTGTGATGCTGCTGGGTGAGCACTCTCATCCAAGCGCGGGGCTGAATGCATTCTCCGCAACGCCCGGCCCCGGCGGCACCCGGGTCCTCCGGGGCCACCCCGGGGGCGACCTCCGGGAGCCGGGGGGCTGCCGGGGGCCGGCACTGTCAATAGCTCGGTGCCCTCAGCAGGTGGCAGTGCCGTCCCACGGCGGGGAGGGGTGCATGGAACCCCCCCCCAGCTCCAGCCCGCGGGGGCGGCCACCGGAGCAACTGCAGCGGGGTCCGGGGCACCGGCATCGTAGGCGAATGGCAGGACATGTCCTTCTCCCTAACTCTTCCCTGCAGGCAGCGTGGGTCTTATAATAAATTTTAAGTAATTAGTACGAAAAAGGAATTAAAAAAAAAAATAATCAGAAAAACAAACAAACAAAAAACCCCCCAAACAAACAAACAAACAAAAAATTTCCCACAAAAGAAACCCCAAAACCACCACAACAATAAAATCCCACACCAAAACAACCCAAAAACTCCACCCCAAACAAAACAAAAAAAACCACCCCAAAAACCAAACCAAAACAACCCCTCATCAAAAAAGCCATCCCCAAAAAGCTCCACAAGAAGTTCCACAACCTGCCCCACCCTTCCAAAACAAATTAAAAACATGGCTCCCCTATTCATTAAGTCCCTTCCCCATCACAACTGTGACTGGATTTGTGTGTAATGATAGCAACACACTGTTTTGTTAAGTTTGGTCAATGTGAATTTAATGCTTCATTGGTTAAACATTGCTATGGCTATTTACACAATGATTTATAAATATTACTCATCTTCAGCTATTCCCTAAAGGGAGTAGATACATAAGGAATTATCCTTGTAAAACTATATTGAAACAACTAAATATCAGGCAGGGTGATCCTTATTTGAAGTTCCAAAATGTTAATCATGTGAACATGTTGAGTTCATACAGACAGGCACAGCAAATGGTGTCTCTGTTTGTTTTCTACTTCATTTTGAGGTATTTCATATGTTTTTGCAATATCATTGTGTATGATAGTGTTTTGAAGTAATCTTAAGTTAATTTTTTTTAATGACTACACATTAAAAGAATTAGGGTTTCCAGGAACAATTGATGAATGGAGTTTGTTTAATTAGGATTCATCTAAATACAAGTAGTTGAGATGTTGATCCAGACTCTGTTCCTCATTGTGTCTGTGCTAACTTCAGTGGAATGACATCAGTAATAAATATCACTCATTATTTTTGGTTATTTTAGTGTTTTGTATAACACAGACAATCCTCTAGTTAAGAGAGAATAAGGCAAGAGTAATGGAGTGTTGTACTTTGTACATTATATTTCTTTACTAGTGTCCACTTATAAATTAAAAAAAATAAAAAATCTCTTTGGCTAATTTCTATACATTGTTGGACAGTTTTCTCTTTATTTTCAGAAGTTGTGTACCCACTATTACCAAAACTCTGACAGTTTGGTGCAGTCATCTGCTGGCTCGTTGATGATTTCAAGTGGGACTCAATATTTTAAAAGAAATGGTAGGTCTTGTGATTTGGGGTTTTGGACAACTAAGAAATAATACATATTTTATGGAGGAAAGCAGAAGCTCTTCTTTGTTGACAAGAGCTTCAAAAGCCTAACTCTGGAGTGCAGAGAGGCATACTGATTGACAGTTCCTCTTCACCTGTTCAATGATAATGATTCATATCAAGACAGAAGAGGAAGTAAGTGGAAAGCACAGAAAAGAAGGAGATGCAGTTTAGGTAGTTCTGTTCATCCCTTTGAGGTTCTGTGCATTCCAGAGGATACCTGCTAGTGCATTGGTTTCCATGGCTGCGTTGCTGTTTGCCTTCTGTAGCATTCAATAACACCTAACTTCTCTGTATTGTTCTAATTGCTACTCAGGCTTTTGCTTTTTTGAAGTCAAGTTCTATCCCTGGCTCTAAGTCTTCTCCAACTGATTACTGCAATGTTTTTTCATTAAAATGCAAGATCTGATGAAAGGCAGCAGACTAGCAGAAGCCTGACTGGTGTGAGGATGTGGAAATGCAAAATCTTACACATTTTCCATCCTACATTTATCAGCTGTCAAACTATTGCACTGAATCAGATGTTTGCAGTTACTTAAAATGAAATCTGTAGCTTGCAGATTTCTTGAAAAACATGTAACTGCAGGTAAACAAGCTATTTTAAATTATGAATTTTATACTTACATGCAGTCCTTCTGCTGCCAAAATAGTGTGAAGAAGACTAACTACATTTTTTATTATTACTTTAAACACAGACTTACTTACGGATTGGTACCAGTAGCACATAGGAAGTATGGCTCTCCTAGATTTTGACTTTCAAATTTCCATGTAACTGTGGGTACCTGTATTACTTCCCCCAATCACCAGAGGCTGCTTCTGCTTTGGGAGCATTACTACAAATATGAAGAAGATTTGGAAGGCTTTGCTTCCCTGTGGATCTTGGGTTTTGTGATTCCTAGTGCGATTATTTCAGTGACTTGTTACAGATCTCTGACAAAATAAAATGCTTATTAGCACATTAAATATATTGTTTGTTTTTTACATAAAATAAACATTCCCATATTATTCCTGTGATTGCTATAAGTTATGGCTCTACCACACTGTAACACTTTTGTGTTTTTCTTGCTTTGCATCCTGAAAAGTTCTACTAGTGTAATTACAAGTGATATAATAGTATTGAATAGCAATTATTGTGTTTTCCCTAGTTTAAATAGAGAATTTAATGGCATTTATTGATCCCTAAATTGTCTTTCTGCAGAAGAAAGCAGTCTCCAAATCTTCCACTTCCTACTTCATAACTTTGCTCGTTTATTCAGAGGACACAAACTCTTTCTAAGGAGACAGAAAGACAAAGAACTTCAGGAGATATCTGGAAAGGAGCTTAACTGTGTGTGTCCCACCAAGTTCCCTGAATTTCAGTAAGTGTGTTACTGAAGGGATTCAGCATCTGCCATGTTGCCATTTAGTACATTTCTGTGCATTTTGTTCCAGACAGCTTTGGTTGAGTAAAGTTGAGATCTGATACTCACTTTGACATTCTGTTCCCTCTTAGAGGCATGCAGAATGTGGCTTGATTAAGCAATTTTTTTCTATGACATGAGAGCATCAGGTTTGTGGCAGGATGACTAGATACTTGCTTGAAGGAAGCCTTTCTCTGCAATATTTTTGAGAACAATTTATAACATAAGGTTTACAACATTTTAATAAACGGAAATGTTTATATGAATATTAAATAATTTTTCTACAGGGGCTGTAAACCTGTAGTTTTTTATTGGAAAAGCATTTCTTTGAGCTAGTAGTTCAATATGCAGACGAACTGATTATTTGGGATTTTTTTTTTTCAGCTTTTTTGAAAGCTCTATATAATAAATACTCTAGTTGGGAGTTTTGCAGGCAGTAGTGCATTGCAGGAGAGCAATCCAAAAATGCACAAGTACCCTTTCCTAGCCTAGATGGGGAACAGAACATAAAAGGAACTCAGATCTTGGCCAGAATTGTATTAGGATCTCAACTTTAGATTAAAGTTCTTGTATGGAATGAGGCAAGAGGGAGAATTAATTCTGGGTCTAGCAAAAAGTAAGATTTTATGACAAAGCTTCAGAATTAAGATTGTTTTCTAATTTAACTGCTGCTGATTTATCTTGGATGTCTTGTGTATGGTGGGCACTACAGCCAATCCATTTGCCAGGAGCTCTGTATTTTCTTATCAGCACAGCCAGCAGTCTCATCAAGTAGATTTGGGGAAATTACGTGGCATGCCTATGCCTCAGTTTCCCAACTGTAAAATTGGAGTAATAATTTGTTACTTTAGAAAATAAATGTTATGCCCCTCAATTTTTGGCAGTTTTTTGCTATCATCCCTAATGTGGTTTAAAAGCCCATGATTAAATACATCTACTTTTCCTCCTTATTCTGAAACAACAGTTTGCTTATCTCTTCGTTCATCTGCCACAGATGGAGAGGACTGTGCTCAGAGCCAGGATAACTCTGACACAAGAGGATGTTACTTAGTCAGTGAGATGATTTGTACATTTGTCATTGTGTAAAATATATCTATTTTAATGCATGACTAAGAGTAAAAAAAATTATTACCACAGGGTAAATCAATTAAATGTTCTTCTTATAACAAGTATGCATTTCTAATGGAACATTTTATAGCATCTTGTTATATTGCTCTACAGTACTAACAAACATCTGTTATTAAACACAACCAGTCTAAATCTGACTCAGTTGCCCTGCAGATAATTTTAAAATGCCTTAAAAATTTTAATCATGTAGCAATTGANAAAAAAAAAAAAGTGAGACCAGAAAAACCCAGTCCTGAATTGAAAAAAATATGGGGAAAAAATGGAAATAGCAATATGAAAAGGAGTGGAATAACCCATACTGAAGCCAAGTCATGCTGCTGTTTTATTGCAAAATATCAGTCTGAAGTACAATCTTCTGAGTGTGTGTTCACATAAATGATATTCCTCTTTCCACTGTCCTTTAGGGGTTGTTGTCATTCCCTTTCCCTCTCCACCAAAGTCATTTATCTACTTATTCACTAATGCAATACAATATTTGAAAGTTTGCAAGAAGCTTGTTCGTATCCGAACAAACAAAGGTTCCTCCAACACTTTGTCCTTTTCCTCGTCACTCACCTGGCAAGATGGCTTAATCTGTGCAGCTCCAGCTGTAAGAGGCAGGGGAATTTTCCAGATGCTCTGTTTTGGGAAGGTAGGATAAAATTCCCATCTACATTACACAGGGATTATGAAGGGATGCTGTAGAATGTGCCTCTGGCTCAGCCTCAGACTCACGGGGTTTTCATGAGCAGCTGGCCCTGTTAGTTTACTGTGACAGAGATGCTCAAAAACTTCCTTCTTCTTTGAGCACTTTAAGTTATACATTAAATCGAAATTCCTGTGAACAACAAGGGAATGTTAACCTTCAACAAGTTGACAGGAAACGTTATCTGTGCCACAACTTTGACCCTTTAACCAGCTGAGATTATGGACCTGGGGACTCGTTTCTGGCCATAGTTCATTGGCAAGTTACTGGTATACAAAGTTGTTATTATTATTGTGGAGAAATTATCGAGCCGTTGCTTTTGTTTCAAACCACAAACCACAGAGTATGTATAGTGAACATAAAGTGCCTAGCACCTATATCTTAAAATATCTTTTTTTTCAAGTGTATTTTTCCAGTGTCTTGGTGCTATTTATTAAGTTAATGGTTACATTTATCAGAGACAAGTGAATTTTGAGTTTTCTGAGCACAAACCTCTCAATCCAATGGAATACTTGTCCAGCTTTTCATCTCTAAAGGTCTACCTCTAAATTTAGTCTGCATAATCATCTGTACTGCAGTTTGTTTGTGTTGTTGTGGTAGAACTACATAGTATTAAAAATCAACATGAATTTTATATAGGAACAGTTTGTAGCCTTTACTCCCATTTTCTCCAATAAGGACTGGATGTCAGAGTACCAAATATCAGAATTCAACTACATTTGCAACACACAGGAAATCTTTCCAATACCTGAGTGCTATTATTATAATACAACAAGACTACTATAAACAGCAAGTCATGCAAAACTTTTTAACTGGTTCTCTTTATAGTCTTTGCTACAGTACTGTAAACATTTTCTAAAGTGGAATTTATTTCTACCTCCCAAGCGTTATGAATTCCACTCCCTTAAAAAAGAAAAAAAATAGGTATTTCACTTACTCTGTACATTTTTATTATGTTTTGTAAAGGTTGCTTAAATTGTGATACCAAAGCTTATGTGCATTGTTGCTGTTTATAAATACTGCTAGAACTGTGTTTACTTAGCTAGGTTATTGGGAAAAAGCAGTGAACAGAAATAAATTTGGTATATACTTCATAATGAGCAGAAACCAAGAAAAACATAGATATTAAGTCAATTTGTTTATACATTTCAGTTTTTTATAACCTATTTTAAATTGTTCTGTTTTTCTCACTGATAAACTGGTACTTAGCCTGATGATCACCTATTCTGGGGGCAAAACCAAGAAGAATCACCTTGCAAACTAACACTGTGCAAGCACTGATCTATCCTATCTCCCAGTCTTTATGGATTTTCAACAAGTCCTGTGTATCTGCTTAATGTCTGAAGACAGAAGAGCTCAGAGGTTTGCACAACCAGGTTTTGCTTTTGGAAACTCTGCAATGGGTTCTGATGTGCTCAGCACATTGGCAACTTCCATTCCCCTGACCAGAAGCTTCATTTGGGCATGCAGAGTTCCCTGAGACGTTCTTTTTCCTATGAGAAATGTTGCAGTGGTACCACTGTGTATCACTCACCACCTTCAAAAGCCCTGATGGTCAATTTGCCTTGCGTGCTGTTCCTTCCCATTGCCCAGGCTCTGTGAACGTGAGAAGCTGCTGCAGCAAGAGGGACACCATGGGCTGTCAGTGTTTTAACAGCTGCTTCTCATTTTTAGATGCCACACACAAGACTACTCATTGCTGGCCATAGATATGGGTCTTGGAGGGTGAAACCACAAGATCGAGTAGAACATCTTCACCCTGTTTGTGTCACACCATTGGCCATGGTCTGTGCTGACCTGTGCTGTTGCAGCAGGGCTTCCACAGAAGCATCCATGAAAAGCTTTAGGATGGGCACATCAAGTGTTTTCCCCAACTGTAGACAACTGTGATGGTAAAAAACTTAAAAATGCTTAGAGCTACTCTGTCACCAGCTCTCTCTTATTCCTCTTAGCTGTTATAGGGGAGAAGCAAGGTAGCAGATCATGCCAGCAGCTGAGCAGGAAGCTTTTCATGTCCCTTCCTCCTGGCTGGTATCAGACCTCTCCTGTGCAGTACTAGCTGAATGTAATCAGCTGATGTCAGCTGCAAAACAGGATCAGGCATGGTGATGGTGTGGACCACAACCTGCCCTTACGGTGGCCAAGGGGCTGGGAGATGTGTGTCTCTTTGGGAAGTCTGGTCCCTGAAAAATACACTGTGACACCTCTGAAAAATGTAATCTTTCAGTCTTAATTGTTTCTTTTGCCTCCATTTTTAGAACAATAGCCTTAACTTTCACCTTCTGCTTCCATTTCTCTGTAGTCTCAAGGATAATTAGGCAGAGAACCATGGACAATCCCCCTGAGATAGCTAAGCCTCATTTTGCACACGGCAAGGACCACTGCATGATTTGCTGGAAATTTTGAAAGGCAAAAGCAACACTTGAAACTTTTTTAGTTTTCAAAGGGTTAATTTTCATTTTTCCAAAAGAACATTTCTATCTCCCTTGCAGGGTAGATGATAGCTGTTTAAAGAAAATAGTCAGATGATGTGGCTCTTTTCTTTCAGCTCTACTGCTTAAAAATTGCAAAATGAAATCACCAGAGAGAAGTGCTTGTCTCTGAATTTCAAGCTGACATGCAAAATCTTCATGTCTTAGAGATTTCATGTCTCTTCACATTCTGAGGGTAGACCCAGTGTAGAGAGGCCATTTTACCTGTGGCTCTGGAAACATGTCTGCTATATGGAGAATGAAAATGCTTCCAAATGAGTTTTATAGAAATACCTTTATCCCAGTTCTGGAAAACTTCAGTATTAAAGTTTTTCAAAATGAAAAATATACCATTTCAGATGGATCAGTTCTTTCCAATTTAGATTTTTTATGCATCTCACATACACCTGTATGAAACACAAAAACCAAAGTAAAAAGCCATTTCACAAAGGAAAGTATGATATTAATTTAAAGATGTCATAATTAGGTATTTTGACATTGCCAGAGCCTTTCAACATGCTTTTTCCTCACATAAATGAAACTTGAGTAAAAAGATAAGACTTCACAAAACAGTTGAAGAGAGCTGCACTATTTTAATGAAAATGTGTTGTGCCAGTGGTTTGATTATCAACTTTAATCAGAATAATAGCAGGGTTTGTTTTTGTTAAAACAAAAAAAAAAAAGAGACTCAGGTAATAATAAGATACAGCAGCAATCAGTTAACTGGCATAGAGTGTATAATAGCATCTATTTCAGAATTTAGTTCTCAGTCATTTATATTATCCATCAGTCACTGATATTCCACATACAAAAGATAAATCATCTTGACATTTTTCAGCTCCGGCAGGTAACAAACAAATGTGAGTCTGAATTTTCAAAGACATTTTTTTAAAAAGAAATATTTTCTGCTGCAGATATTAGATACTTCACTATACTTTTTTATTTTCAGTTGATTTTACTGGAATTTTGCATTTATTTATAGTAACACATGTAGCTTATTCCATGGAATTTGATGGAACTATGAGATTTGCCTGCCTATCTGATGAATATGGATTTTAATAACTGAAGGACTTCCACAAATTTGTTCCAGCAGGCAATTATTCTTTTTATTCTTTTTAACTGGAGTCTAATTAGAGTAAAACCAACTCTCTGGTAATAGCCACCTCCTTGTACAGTGATTTAGAATTGGCATGCTTGGCATCATGCTATAATAAGTAATCTGCTTTATCTTATTAGGCCAGTTATTATAGCCAATTTTCAAATTTTGTTTGGAGATAGGAAGGACATGAAGATCAGCTATTGGACCCTCTTGCCCAACTGTGAAAATAAACTACAGGAAAAGGTCTCTTTTCCCATGCCTTGAAGAGTTGTGAATACATGGCACCTCACTGATATAAGTAACATTAAACTGCAGATTAGGATACTATAATACAAGGGTCCCATTGCATCCAAACATTTTAATGGTTAGTCTTATTATGTAGATTTTAAAACATATATTAAGTTTCTTTCAATAAAAACCAAAATTATTTCTATATTAATATATTGAAAATAAACCAGTGCTTCAAAATCAAATTCTGAAAACTCCTGTTAATAAGAAGGAGAGACTGATATTAATGTCATATTAATATAATTTCTTCAGACAGTAAAAATAGTCTTCAAACCGAAGCCTAGTTCAGCCCATACAGTGAAAGAAATAAAAAAATTCAACTCTGAACCAGATATTTCTGAGTGAAAAATAAACAATTACTAGTAATCTTTTGAAAGGTTAAGAAAAAGCAGAAAGACATTTTAATATTTTTTCATCAGTTCCAGTGGGGTTTTAATGGGTACTAATTGGCACAGAAGAAATATCGGCATAGTTTCTTCTATATGATGAGTGATCTTTCCTGACTGTTGAATAAAATAAAAAAAAATCACTGTTGCCTAGGTATGAGATAAAAGCAAGACTAATTTACAAATAGAAGAGTACTCCTTAAAACGTGTTCTGAGATCATCCCTCAGTTAGGCCCAAATATGAAAACTATTTAATTTCTTACATGAAAATCTAGGATGAGGGAAACACTGTAATTAGTTTCTTAGGCTTCCCAGTTAATCTTCCTGCATATAAATATCAATTTCCAGTATTTTCTTATACTTCCACTCATCTTTTTTTCTGCAGCAGTGGTTGTAAACAAATTTATTTTAAAAAGCAGCGCAACTTTCTCTCAGTGATTCCCATCCAAATCCCTGCTGGTAGTAAATCTTGCATCAGTTCTCCACAACTTTTTTGCACTAAACAACTACTGAACTCTGCAAATATTTAAATAATAGTGAAAGATGTGTTTATTAACTGTGGCGTCACTTCCACTTCCCAAATATTATCCTTTTCTGTCTGCAAACACACCAAATGACTTACTGGTGATCACACCTTCCACCTTCCAGCAAGAAACACACTACTGTCAGCCACAGAGGATGGGAGGCTGTGGGCAGAGCTGTGGGCCAGGCTGCCTATGTGCACCACCTCTGAGTTTATGGAAAATGTAGATACCCCTTATTTCCAGGCACAGAAGAAGAAAGAGAATTTACAGAAACCTGTCATCATCATCCTCATCTTCCTCCTCCTTCTTCTCTTTTTCTCTTATTTCCATAATTAGAAAGAGGGCATATCATTGCTCAGGAGCCTGGTGCCCCAGGAGTGGCTCAATATCTCCATATACTTCCTGATTTGACTGAGACAGGGAAATGAGATGGTCCAAACTCCTTCATTTAGGTCCTGACTGCCAGCCACATCATGCAAGAGGTGTCAGTGGACCTTGTCACATCAGGAGCTGGCAGCTGTTTTCCCTTTCTGCAGAAGGAAAGAGGGAAAGGGAAAAGATGTTCTGTCATCTGAGAGCCTCTGTGTCATCTCCTGCTGGGAACAGTGTCCTTTGCCTGCTGCCAACGTGCTGCAAACCAGACCTAGAAATAAAGATTTCCAGAAAGGTAATCTATTGGCAGCATGTCCTCAGCCGGGGCTGTAGTGAAAGGACTGTCAAGGCAAAGACAGTTCCCTAAACTTCTCTGTTCACGTGGGCTGTTCCTGCTCCTTCCAGAGATGATGCTGTTCGAGGGGTGGTGTGAAGTACCTTGAGCCTTCCAGGTCTTTATGCAGAGAATGCCAACGATTTGCTGAAGAAGTGCAATTGGATGCATGAAGAGGTGAGGGGCACAAGGGAGCCAATGTGCATGTTTGTGTGTGACCTGCCATCACCTTGCAGATGTTACGCAGCCTCCATGCAGCATTGAGCTGGGGAAGGCTGCCCCTCTCCAGCTTCTACATAGAGGTTTGTGTGCCTGTTTCTGTGCAGACTAGGAAATAAGGCATGCACCTGACAACGGTGGCATCTTACACGTGCCTTGCCTGGGGACAGCATCCATCTACAAAATGCATTAGAAAAATAACAGTTTGGAATGTATCACTCAACTTTTTAAATTGTAGAACAATAGTCAGCAGTGATTCAAAGTCTGGTTTTGACAGTTTTCTAGAAATATGTATTGTCTTTCGTATCTTATATGTACTGCAGCTATATTAGTGTGATATACATTATATATTATAATTTTGTGTATGTACACATTATTATATACATAATGTATGCACACACACATTAGCATTCTAGTTAAAAATATATACAGCCTTTTTATTTATAAAGACTGAAGAGTAATCAAATGTCAGACCCTGAAAAACCCACATGCCAAGGGAATTCCACATAACCTGCCATCCCTGTTCTACAGCAGGTGGTTTTGACAGGCTGCCAGAGGAACCTCGTGACAGTGGATAAAGCTGACTGTGCAAATTATGAGTTTCCTTCCTAACAGGAGTTCAATGTGGACTTTTAGTTGCTTACTTGAAACACAGTGAAGCACAAGACTCCTGCATCTTCATCACTTATAGAAAAAAATTGTGTACTCAATTTGTGTTTTCTTTTTTTGACTAAGCAAGCATCAGGAATGCATTTATCCAATCTGCAATATTTATTTAATCAGTTTCTTTTAGTGCATACTCAAAAAATATCAGATGTCAGTCTTCAGCAGTTTAATCACACAATGCATTTTATTCTTTCCTCTGGATTTTGAATATCTACTTGTTAGAGTTTATTTGTGCTATGACAATTCTCAATTTCTTTTATCAAGAAGGGGTAGACTCAGCAATTAATGACTGAAGACTATGGTTGTCTTCATTTATAGTGATTGAGCCCTTACTTCATGGCCTGTTTCAATACTTTTATAGCAAAGAAGTGCTCAATACAGAAATTCTTCTTTCTCCTGAAATGGACAGCAAAATAGCAATCTATTTCATGAGGTGAAATTTCATCCAGCTTGGCAAACAAGTACAGTATCCTGGTGTTAGGGTATAAGAAGATATTTAATGCCAAAATATTTAAAGTTTATGATTTCCTAAATCATATTCTGGTGACTTCTTATGAAGGAGAACCAAAGTTTTATTGAAAACATAACATAGGGAATTACTGTACGGGATAGATTAATACCATTTCTTGAGAGGGATGTGTCCCATACATCTCTAAAGAAATTATATTTAGTGCTTGTCAGAACTTCTCTCCAGCTCCCATGGCAGCAAAAATATCAGCTACCCAAAAGCTGTCCACATCAGCAGAAGTGGGAAACATTGCAGGATGACTACAGTAGATTGAGGAATCTAACCTTATGATATTTCCTGGGTATAGCATGATATAGATGAACTTTTTCTTTTTTTTTTNNATTTTTTTTTTTTTTTTTTTTTTTTTTTTTTTTTTTTTTTTTTTCTTTATTTTCCCTTTTCCCCCCACTGTTCTTTCAAGGCATTTAGAAATAACCTAATGCTGGGATGGTTTTATGGGTTTTGCTTATACTAAATACGTTTTTACAGCTTTTCTACAGAAAGTAATAACATAAGTGGTTTCAAAACAAACCTACAATGTCTGCTAAAGAAAAAAAATTTGCCTAAGGAAATTGATTTGTGAGTCTTTAAAGTGTCCTCTGAATATTATTACTATACAACCTCTAGCAATATTCTGTAAGGATAAAAGATGTTTCCCCTCTTCTGTGTTTGCAGTGAAGTTTTCAGACTTTAGACTGATAGCTAGGTTAAGAAGCTAGGTATTTTTAATAACTTTTTGTGTAAATTTTTTGAGTCTAACCCAAAGAAGAGAGGTCAATAAAGAGAGAGAGAGACAGACAGACAGAGAGAGTATGATATGAAAGATATTTTAGAAGCCATGAAGGTGAGATCACAATCTTCAGAGATTTGTATTCTAGTGTTTTCACCCAAATATTCTGCTGCTGGTTAAGAGGTATCTAAAGCTAAAGATGTGTTGCCACAATTGCTTGCTTGTTTTTCACTAAGAAACTTGCCACAGATTGAACTGATAGAAGCTAATGTGCATTTCTTCTCCCAGGACAACACTTGTAGCTAAGTAATGTATTAAATTTAGAGTATTTAGACTGTTTTTCCCGACCTAGGTGATACTATAGGTCTTTTCATAGAGTGAAATTGCAGATGAACTTGGCTAACTGTTTAATCCTGACATTTAGAAATGGTAATGTGTGTTTAGAAGTTTTGCTGCCACTGGAAAGAAACTGAAATAATCAATCATCCCTCTTAGGATGAAAAATAGGGTTATGATACATATTTTTGAAGCCTCTTTAGAAGGTAACTGTTGAGTTGTTGGTTAACACACAGTACTTTGTATTGCGCCCAGATCAGCAAGTACAGTAAATAATCATAATTTCTATTCATTATAGAGCTTTGTCATTATTCCTTATACCTATATACATAAGTACACTGTTTTCAGTAATTCTGAAAATTACTCTGAAGGACCATTTGGTACCCACGAGAGTACAGACATGAGCTGACATAAAGCTGGCCTCACAGTGTAAAGAAATTTCAGTTATCCCCAATAACAGCAATTCAAGAACTTGATTTGTCCCACAGTAAGAGTGGACTGTCCAAACTACGTATTAAAAACAGAGTCAAAACCCAGTCTTATTTTGTACTTATAATTTTGGGAGGAAAATTATTTGAATGTTTTCCACCAGGATGTTAATATTACTCTTTCATCTCTGACTGTAATTCTCTTTTCTCCTGTCTTACTCCTCATACCCACATCATCCTGTCTTTTCTACTTAGAAATACTACTATTTGACAAAAAAATAAATTCATTAAAGGTCACAACACAGTCACATATCAATGCAACTTGTGGGAATGATGGTAGATAAATAATTGTCTTTGCACTGAAGGTTGCACTGTCAGAAACTCTTGACTTTTCCAGTGCCAGCTGCAGGCGTGGCTGTGGGTGCTGACTGCCATACTACATGGGCAGCCATGGACTGGTTCTATCAAGGTCAGTGTTTTCTGCTGTTCAGCCCATGTACATTTATGAGCTCAGCACAAACATCTCTCACCTTAGCAGTGCTGTGAAGGAACTTCTTTCCTACAACTCCTTCTTTCTTCCTCTATGAAGTGTCCCTCTTGGTGCTTTAAGGAAAAAAAGCCATCCAAATCTGACTTTTTGCAGGTAATTTTGTTAGCTGTGATTCAATGTTAGGAGACTATTCACACCATTCCAGAAAATAAGTCCGCAATGCAGAAAAGACAAGGAAAAAGCTTTTCAGAATTTGTTCTGCTGCATAAATTTCTATTGAAAAACATCTTCTCATTCCTACCGTAGTGACAACTTGACATTCTTGTAATGTGTTGCATATTGAATAAATGTGGGTGATGTTTAAAAGCTGCTTTCAACATTCTCCCAGAAAAAAAAAAAATTAAGCTGTTAAAAATTAGTCTGTTCACTTTTCTTAAGGCGTCTGCTATAGAAATAGGATAAATTGGTTAGTTCTTTGGGAATAAAAATGTATTTTTTTGACATTATCTTCAGCATTTTAGAAATAATTATACCCTTAAAACACATATCTGAGGTGTATCTAGTCAGATAAAGGTTTAGACTTACAACACATAAGATGTGGACATACCTCAGAGCCTCCAAGTAGTTAATCTTACCCCGTTTTAAGATAGAATGCATAATCAAAAAGTCCAGATGTGATGGTGTCCCATCTGGATAAGCTTTGCAAATTGTATCAAAATTCAAGCTTCAGTGCAAAGTGTTATTTGAAATTTTTATCACTGATAAGTTTTGACCTGTTAGCACACATATCTTGACAGGTCAAACTAGGTATCCCCATCCTACAGGATCACAGCACTAGCTAGCATGACCTGTTACTCAAATAATGATAGCAAGACAGCACTGTTGATCTCAAAATAATTTGAAAGAACAATTGTGCAGTGAGTTTAGTTGTTTAGGGTTTTTTTTGGTTGGTTTGGCTTTTTTACCAAAAGTCTTAGAGAAGTTTGAGCTTTACAAAAGAAGGATGGATGTTTCATGGTCCGCCTATTCACTTCAAGTATTGCATGAGGGTGTGTATAGTCGCACAGGGGTACATGTTTCAGATCAAACTCATGCCTTGAGTCTCTCTGTGCATGTTGGTTATTCCTCAATCTGCACTTGCTTGGGATCCTGGAGAAAAAAATGTGCCTACGGTGGGCCCATGTCTGCCCCACAACATTTCCACCTCCTGCATCCAGCAGGTTCCCCCAGTGCCTCAGCTGCCACTGTCACTGCATGCCTGCTGCATAGTACCATGTCTTGTGTTAGGTCTCTTCCTTCCTGGAGATGCCAGTGCTCCCTCAGCTCTGTTTCCCAGAGATGGTTTCTGCTGACCTGCAGGAGAAGTGTGGGAACCCATGATGGCCAGGACCAAGAAGGATGTGAAGTGTGCAAGGCTCATAGTCTGTCATGGTCATGGGACCTTGCATGGGGAGCTGTGGGTGCAAAGCTTTTGTCTGGCTAACTTTACAGCTCACCTGGCACCCAGTACATCCATGCCCACAAAAACCCACTTTGTCTGAAAAGGGAACAACTGTGCAGTGCCTTTGCCACACCTCTGGCCGAGAAGTGATTTCTTGCGACCCCCGTGTGACATGCAAGCAACATTGCATACTCTTAATGGAAGTTCAAACTAAATGTGATGTGTGGTCTCAGATAGTGTGCCTCCAGCTACCAGCTTGAATTGAGCTCTGTTGATTATAATGCAAACTTGGCATCCAGCTCACCTGTAATCATTTCTGTTTTAGCTACCTAACTTCAGGTGTCTTAATCCCACCTCCTTGGGTGGGAATCAGTTACCTGAATATAGACTTTTAAGGCCATTTCAAAGGCCATAGACTTGAAATGCCTTAGGACATTTGAGTCATCTGAGCTATCTGATATCTCAAATTACATTAGCAGCTTGTACGTAGGTATCATTCTCTATCTCCAGCCCAAAGTTTGAGAAATGAGAGGCACAAATCATTCCTTGTCCATCCCACTGATCTCTCAGACAAGCTGGAATCTCTTCGAGGTCATCCTAAGTTTAAAGCAAAGAATATGCATAAAATCTAAGAGGGACCACAGTCACTAAAAAGAAGTCTAAAGATGGAGAGTATTAACACACAGTAGCAAGAGCACTGTAATTTTTAGGGGTGAAAATAAGACAAAATTCTGATGCAGAAAAATGCCTTTAGGAATAAAGAACTTTTATGAACAGGAGGTTCGACAAGACCTCAATGACAAATACACTAGGGAAAAAAATTTATATTAAAGTCATAAATAAGACTCTCTAGCTCCTGGAAGTGATAGAAAAGAAAAAGCTGCAACTGCAAGACTTTATAGCCAGAGTAGCTTTCTGTACTTGGGGAATGTAGAATATTTTTAGTGTAAACAAAGAAAAATGGATCTAAATTCTGGGAAAAGAATTCTTGGTGAGCTGTGGGACTTAAAATTGTTCATGTCAAATACTGGTTTAAAATCATGCTGTGGTTAATTTCTAGCTCCCCATCGTTTAAGACTAGTCTTCGTTTATGTACACAACTCAAGTAATGATTAGGAAAAAAACAAAAACAAAAACAAGCGGCCTTTCATAGTTGCTAAGAGAGGATATAAACTTGTGACTGAATCTTGGAATGGCACCCAGTATTACAGAAATTATTTTATAGACTAGAGATCAATATACTTACCTACCTGGGTAAGAGCCTAAATATTGCTGTAATTTTACTTTATACTTAAAATTCATCACACTTGGCATCCTTGCATCCCTTCTCTGGTGGGATGCTCTAATTCACTTGGGACAGGGATTTCATCCTCGTTCTTTCTCTGAAGTAGTGCATATTGACTTATTCCAGACAAGTAGAACAAGATCCAGAGGAAATATGAATATTCCCACCCTGTCCTGTGCAGCTGACTGTGGTGGGCTCAGATGCAAGTTGTATTTGTCTTACAGATGACCAATACCAGGGGTAATCACAGAAGTGCTGAACAAGTGAGGATGGTGGCAACTAAGGGGTCTGCATCCTTTGTCTTTCCTTGTCACATTTTTTGTGAAGCTCAATCAGTCAAGTGCTCCCTAGGCAACCTTTTTGCCCCATAGTGCACCTCATGCAGAGGTCTAGTGGGCAGGTTCAAGAAGAAGGCATTAGCTGTTCAGCACATTGAGGCAGAGTGCTTCCAGGAAATTGAAGTCTCTAATCCAGGATAAGACAGCAGCTGAACAGTTTTTTTGAGGCTCAGAATTGTCGACTCATTTGTAAATCTCTTTGTGATTGCAGTTCCTGGACACCTTTCTTAGAGGTAAACATGAAAGAGTAGTTTTGTCTAAATACAAAGTGCCAGATTCACAAGTGGTGTCAGCAGGCTCAGCTCCAGTGTATTTTGAGCTTATATAGACAAGGGCACTGAAAAATGTTGGGAGGGGAGAATGTCTCACCCTCTGGTCTTTGTGCTAATTCGCACAGACATAGTTTTAGATGTTTCCAAAGACCTTGCCTGTTGTAAAGGAGCAAAAACATTCTACAGAAGATGAAAATAGACAAAATAGTCAATCAAACCTCAGTGCATTGTGCCAAGATGCTGATCAAAGCTGCAATTAGAGCAAGCAATTCTAATTTAAACAGACAGATGTTCAAACAATAATATATTTGAGAGGAGGCCATGGCAGCTCACAATCAGCCACTGACTCCATACCTGTGATTTAGAAGAGTGCCTCGTATATGAAATCGAAACAGTTAATTTCCAAGGGAGATATGCTGAGAAAATCAAACACTCTCTAACTGAGCAGATCAAATGCAGGCAGCCATACCGATGGGTAGGGTGCGGTGTCTGGGACCATCTGTGCCCAGAGCTCTCAGCTGGCACTACCTACAGTGCAGCGACGGCCTCAGACCTGCATGTGCTAGGGAGGGCTCTGGCATGGGCGACTTTAGAGGGTGCTGTAATCACTAACATCATGCTCAGGGAAGCTGGGAGGATGCTTGCAGAACATGGAATTCACCGTGGCTAAAGGTATCAGGTTGAAAAGTTCTTATTTAGTGGTTAGACTCAGACTAGGGAGGTTTTCCTCGACTAATAGGTGATGTGGTGAGGCAGAGTAGCTCCTGATTCTAGTAGCGTTCAATGCCTGTTTTTCTGCAAAAACCAGAGGAAGATTCTGGTCAGAGTGGAGGGCTCCTGTATGGAAGCTGTGTTCATGGGTCAGTATGAGAGAACTGACCTATGTGTGATCACTCCTCTGAGGAAACACTCACAGACTGAAGAAGAGTTGCTTTACTGAGGAGTGGAAAAGCACCAATAAAATTAAATATGAATGCTTTTAGGGTAAGAATGGAAGCATATATCCTTCTCAGAAAACCTTTGGAAGCCCCATCACTTCCTTCCAGTACCCGAAGGGAACTTACAGGAAAGATGGGGCAAGAGTGTTTATGATAGCATGTAAGGACAGTATAAGGGAGAATAGGTTCAAATTAAAAAAAGTAGGTTTAGATTAGATATTAGGAAAAAATTCTTTACTGTGAGGGTGGTGAGGCACTGGGACAGGTTGCTCAATGAGGTTGTGCAATGATGCCCTATCTGTGGAGGTATTCAAGGTGAGGCTGGATGGGTTTCTGAACAACCTGGTCTAGTTGAAGGTGTCCCTGCCCATGGTAGGGTTTGGAACTGATGTTCTTCAAAGTACCTTTCCAACCCATGATTTTATGGTCCTTGGACATGTTGAAGGTCATATTGGATGGGGTTTTGAGCAACATGGTGTATTGAAAGATGTCCCTGCCCATGGCAGGTGGGGTTGGAATAGATGATCTTTAAACCAACCCAAACTATTCTATGACTCCATATTTCAAGTCAGCATGCCTAGCTCTATGGAGAGGCAAACTGTGGTGCTGAGTGATGGAAAACATATGACTGCCCTTCAGAAGTAGAAGCTCACTCATATTCTTTCCTAAGATGGTAAGGCAGGGAAGTGGGTCACTCAGATCAACACTGGAAGAGAAAGCAGGCAACAAATATGTTCTTTCCATGTTCACACTCTGGGAGCATATTCTGTCAGCAACATCATTTGGTAGGTCAAAATTTAATTTAATTTCCAGTTTGCAGTCTTAGACAAGGAAGTTTATTGAAATATAATTTTTAAGGGACAGTAAAAAGAGGCAGCAGACTCCTGTTAATGCTTAAACTTCTAAGAGACTGAAACAATTTCTACTAAAAATCATCCCTTTCTTTATACATGTGTTTCTTCCTAGATTTCAGAGTCTGGAGGCTGAAATTACTCATGTTTCTAACTTTCTGAAAGTGATGTTTTCAGGAAATAGTAAATGAAAAAAAAATCGGGAAAGTTAGAATTTTGTGCTGTCAGTGCAGTGTAGTACCATGTTCATTTTACTCATTTTGTTACAGAAATAATAGTGTAGCTTTTGATTTTGTGTAATTTCACCTTGAATTTTTCCTCTGCTCTTTCTTTTCTTTATCTCCATATGAAGATGAAACTTAGAAGAAGCAGGTTTCAACACAATAAGAATTGAAAAGAAGTAAAAGTAGTTGAACAAAGGCTGGTAGCTGAAGGTTGCAGCTTGGAAAGAACATGGCACTAACAAAATCATGTATTAAATGATAAATTTGTATTTAGATGCAAGACAGAATACTCAAAACTGCTGTGGAGTTCCCAAAATTAACCTTTGGACAAAGCCATTAGATTTTCTCATTTTCTGTACAGAATGAATGCATTAGGAGTGGGCGCCTAAGCCCGGGAAGATGTCTGAAAAGAGTGACCCAGGATAGAAAAGTATAGAACAGGTTAAAATAAACTTCCACAAGGAAGTAACACAAAAACCCCTGCAAATCCTTTGCCAAACAGCACTGTTAATGCCAAGCATATGGAAAAAAAGATACAAAACCTTGGGCACACACATTTCTGTGGTACATATGCAGTTCAGGAACACTGAACAACACTGTGCTGCTTAGCTCAAACAAGCCTCATAAAGCAATGATGCAGCAGATGACAAATGGACAGCCAGCCTGCGAACTAATGGCACACATTATTTCTAATAATGTCAGCATACCTGAAGCCAAAATGGTGCCAAAACCAAATGCTTGCTCTGAGGGAAACAATTCCTATGGGCAGAAGAAGAAAACAGACTTCCATAATCCAATGCTTGTAATTGGGATAGCATCAGAGAGCTCATTGTTAGTGTCCCTTTTACTTAAAGTAAGAATATAACTAATGATGTCTTGGGGCATCACTGCCCTTCCCCAGGAATGGTCCATTCTACTTCTTGCTTAGCACACTCACCAGACAGTTTTTGGCATTTTGGCTTTGCTGCCCATCTCCTCTTGCCATAGGCTACTCTCCTGCTGCAAGTCTAAGCCTGCTTCACTGTGCCCTTGCAGTAGATTTTCTACTTGCTTCGCTGTATTTTGTATACATAATATACAATTTTGTATACATGTGTGAGTGAAAAAAAGCAAAAAGAAGGATATGATAGTAATGTCTTTTCATTAGCTTTTTCCAGGTTATTCCTGTGGGATGTGTTTACACTCCATTTTACAGAATATGGAAAAGAAGTTCCTTTAATAGTACTGTAGAAAAAGACCACATTAGAAACATGCCAAAACCCTGGTTTCATCCGACAGATACATTCACATCAGAACCACCTGTGTCAAACATGTTCCAAGATTCTAATAAGAGGAAAAGGAAGTTCACATCCATGTTCTACACTTGAAAAATCCCAACAATCCCAAAAAACCCCTAAGTCTAGGGCAAGAAGATATGGAAATAGGCTCTTTGCTTCAGAATAACACAGCAACAAGGAGAGCAAACTAATGTCCAGGTACATGCAATTCAGTGCAGAGAAAGGACCCTTCATTTTGCTATCAACTCCAGAAAGCTACATAGTTACCCTAAAACTCACTTAGAAACAAGAGAAATATTTAGAGAAATGGTAAATACGGATTATTTTTTACTGTGCCCATTGATCCAGGCTGGAGTAAATTGGTACCCTAATAGAGACAAAACACTCATTCTGGCCCTTAGAAAAGGGAAGAAATTAAAGGAATTGATGAGATTTCAGTCAGGAGTTGCTATGATGATAAATGGAAAACAAGTTTGTTCACTGATGGCTCTAAGAAAAGCATTGCACAATCCTTTACAATGTGGTCAAAACTTAAAACCCCCAATAGAATAATCATCATAGGAATGAACAAAAACCAAGTCTCCAATAAATGGAAATAAAGAATGTGGCTTTGGTCTCAGTCCATGAGTGAAAAATGTTTCATGTTTTTATTTATGGGAGGCCACTATTAGCTGACACTGACCATAAACCACATGTTGACAGTGCCAAAAGGGGCCTGGCAAACCACTCTGCTGCCTCTAAGAATAGAGCTTGTTTTTTCAGCTACAAATGTATGATTTGCAAATTGAACACCCAGTGAGGAAAGAATTAGTGGTTGCAGATGCATTCAGAGCATTTTGACAGCGCAATGAAGTTAAGTCAAGAAGTATGTTATGCCCTGTGAATCTGATTAAAATTTTGGTCGGGTTTCAGGTGAAAAGGAGGGCCATTATTCCTGACAGTATTGTTAGGAACAAGATCCTACAGAAAGTAGCCCTGGAGAATCAGAACAGTGTATTCCTAGACCTCATTATGAGGCAAGGCTTTCAGTACTGTTGAAATTTTATTTGAAACCACAGAGTTAATGATTGCCAAGCTATCATAGGAGGAAAAAAAAAAAAAAAGAAAAAAGAAAGCTTCAAAGGATTGGTATAAGGAAGATTTACAGAATCAAAAACCTATGAGTAGGGCAAAACCTTAATGTTGACCTAAAAAGAACAATTGCTTTCATTAAGACTATTTGACTTACAAAAACTACAAAGAATATGTCTATGCAAGATGTGTGAAAGACATAAGTGCTTGCAATATAAGAAGACATGGCCCATTAAGGAATTTCAGGTAAAAATATAGTATTTGTTTATTATGTGCCTTTTTTTTAATAGCCATTCTGTCTTCCCTGAGATTACAATACTAGGAAGTAATCATGCTCGAACAAATGATCGTATCAATCTATTTTTGTGGAATACAGTATTTCTGGTGTGATTATAGCATGCTTTTCAGTAGGTATGAGCTTGCAGTGAAATTTGACTTTTAAAATATAATTAACTACCTTAAATTACCTCTAGCCTAAGTAACTGGAAAAAGTTAGTGACAAAAATTTAGTACCTACCTTTATAGTACCTAAAAATATACAGAGATTGACATGCACCTGGTATTAAATACTATCGACTTAAAGTAAGAATATCACCAATGAAGGACTTTTTTTTTCCTTTTCCTACAGAAAACTTAAACACATCTTCACTGCTATGCACTGATGTTAGGCATGGAAATTTTTGGAAAACACACTAACAAGCAAAAAATTCATATGGTTTGTAATGCAATTCTTTCAAATGACATGACAATAGTAACGGGGTAGCAAGAACATATCTTTTGATGTGAATGCTACTCAGGATGGGTAAATATTATAAAGAAACAATTTACCACCAAAAGCATGGCCATCAATGATTTCCTGTGAAGAAGACAGCTGCAGGCAGGCCACAAATACATCATGATGAGGTAGCAGAACAAAAGAACAGTAAAGCCAAAAAGAGTGGATGTAGCACTGCCTAACAAAACTGGAGTATTGCTGTGGGAGAGCCATAGGTCTATCAAAATTGAAAATTGCAGATAGGTTTTAGTCTAGGTGAATGTAAACACAGTGAGAAAAACAACTCTAACTACATATTATCTGCTGAAAGTGTCTACCTAAATCAGTTATTACATCTCTGGAAAAGGATTGTGGAAGTGTGGATCATTTTAGGATTATGTCTGCTCAGCAGGTAAAACAAAACATCACACAATATTAGAAAAGGGAAAGAATCAAAGAAAAGACAAAAGAAAAATTATGATGCTACTGTCTGACCTTATTTTAAGCATCACATATGGTCCTTTTCCCAGCCCATGGACATGTCTAATAGAATAAGAACAGTGAAAAGTCGTAATGACAAGAAGAAGTATGAAACAACTTTATAAGTTGATAGATTAGCATTCTTTAGTAAAGAAGAAAGATGACTTAGGTGACTATTTTAAGTATAAAGATTCCTTGGGTGAATATTTTCAGAGTGTTTGAAATCACAAGCACCATGGAGGACGTGAAGAAGGACTGATTATTCCCTAGTCACAGCATAGCAATAAAGAAATTAATCTCAGCAACAACTTTAAAGCAAACAGATGCAGTCAAAAACACTGCAGGATGTTAGGGAATCCAGAAAGGAAAATAGGTTCAAATAGACTTTGATAAATGCATGAGTGAAAAGACCATTGAGAACTCTAAAGGCACAGGTAAAAACATGGACAGCTTCCAAGGCTGCAGGAAGTTGATGCAGGAAAGGTATAGCAAGGTAAGCATGTCTTTACAATACCCTTTTCTCACCATCTGTTACCAAGAACAGAGATGGGACTATGGACTGTATATACATCTTACTTTAGCCTGAGTGTAACTCCACACAGTCCTGAGTAGTGGTAGTGTCCACAATCTATGCTTTAGAATATATAGGGAATATATTCAAAATACATTCCTCAAAAAATATCCATGAAGACACGAAAGACCACAAGCAAGAGATTTCTGAGTGTATATTAAAAGTGAGATAGAAAGAAAAATCTGTAATGAAGGTGAGCTCCAATAATTTTGTCTGTAGAGAGTTTATTGAAATGTCAGATTCAGGGAGAAAAAAGTCATAGAATCACAGAATCACAGACCGTTTGAGTCTGGATGGCAGTCTCAGCTACGGCCTCTTGTCTGGGATTGTGTCCAGTTGAGTTTTGAAGATCTCCACAGACAGAGAACTTAACATTTCCCTTATTTCTTTTCATGCCCATTTCATCTTGTCCCATCACTGAATACCACTAAGAGTTGGGCTCCATCTTTACTCTTTTTCCTCAGGTATACATTGGCAAGACTTTCCTGAGCCTTTTCTTCTCCAGGCTGAATAATCATAGATTTCTCAGCCTCTTCTCCTGTGTGTCTCAATCCCTTCATCATCTTTATGGTCTTTTGATGGACTTGCTACAGAATGTCCATGTCTTTGCTATACAGGTCAGCACAGGTTTCAATCTAGCACTCTTGAACGTGTCTCACCAGAGCTGAGCAAAGGGGAAGGATCACTTCCCTCAATGTCATGGCAATGCTTCCCACCATGCAGCCCAGGACAGCTTTGGCCTGCTTTGCTACGAGGATGCATTGTTGACTCATGTGCAAATTGGTGTCCAACAAAACCCTCAGTACTTTTTTCGGCCAAACTGTTTTCCAACCCATCGGCCCTCAGCATGGAGGTATATCCCCACTGGTACACGAGGTAATTCCTCCCTAGGGGCAGTACTTGGCCCTTCCCTTTGTTGAATCTCATGAGATAACCCCTGGATATTCTTTTCCAGCCAGCCAAGTTCCTCCTGAAAGGTTACACACCAATTTGATGTATCAGCCACTCCTTCCAGTTTTGTATCATCTACAAACCTGTTAAATATGTACTCTGCCCCATCACCCATATCATTAATGAAAATGTTAAACAGCACCGTCCTCCGTATTGACCCATTTTGCTAGTGATGGTCTTCCAGATTAGTTTTATGTCACAGACAGATCATAACCTTTCCAACACAGTGCTTTCACCTTGTCCTCCATCAGTGCAGCTGGGGTTTCAGATTCTGGCATCTGCTGGGTTTTGGAAAACCTCCAGTCAATCTCTTGCTTGCCATCTCTGATGCTGTGGATGCTCTTCATGCCCTGCTATATGTCACCACCACTGCAGAGGATGTGGATCTCTGTTCTAGGCAGAGGTGCTGGCCCCTCCATGTGCTCTCCTCCAAAACTTGCTGTGTCTGGGAGCAGATTAACTAAGTCAGAAAACCATCACTTATTTTTAGTTTTGTACTGGACTTGTAAGCAGATCATCAACTTCTGGCAATTCTCCTTCACAGCAGATGTATGAGCTGCACTCAGTTCTCCAAAACAGCTGGAAATGTAATTAAATCAAGATGCTTGTTCCTGTGTAGACCCTCAGAAAAAATTTAAATCCTCCCATTTTATTTCTAGAGCATCATAATCTCCTTAAGGTTCACAACTGTTAATCTCTTCATTTGGAAGAGTTCAGGTGCTCAAAACTCTAAAATTCTCTCAGCTCTCTGTTTAACAATGTTCTCAGCTGGTTCAGTCTAGACATACTAAATAGATAGTTGTCCTAAAACTTTCTTATTCTGTGCTTCAATTTTCTACTTTTAAAATAAGCATCAGAAATGTTCAGCCCACCTGGTATTTGCAGTTATGAACATGCAAAAACAAATCATGTAATTTAACACTTATAGCTTTGTTCAATCTGAGTTGTTCCACATAAATGCTAATTTGAAAATGTTTTGCAGGAATATTTTTCCTTGTATTCTAATTCAGAAATTAAAAATACAAGACTATTCAATGCAATTACATGTAATGCAAATTCCAATTCCCATACAAGTCAGAGTCAACTCTATTAGGAACCTGTAATGGAATTAAGTGTATTGAGAAAAACCTCCTTAAGGGGTTAATTTTAAGAGTATGATGTAAACAAGGAATGAGGGTGCATGCTGAACAACCAGAAGAAAAATGTAAAAGGTTTCTACCCTTTAAGTAAGGTGCTATCCATCCTTCTCAGTAAATAAGGATGAAATCCTAACAGAGAAGTGGCATTGTTAAGGTAATTAGAGATTCCATGATAGCACATGCTATGTGCATTATATGAGAGGAAAATAAAAAAAAGTTGAGGAGGAAACTTTAATTAAGTTTCCTTAAAGCTGAATAAGAAAAACTTCAAGAAGGTCCTACAAGCAGCCTTTCCTGGTCATTAAGAAGACAGAGACAGGCGGGATGAGAAAGAATGAACCCAAACAGCAAGTGTTCTGAGTGCACAGAAAGAGAAACTTTAACACTGTAAGGAGTGTCCGGCAATGAAGCAGTTTTCCAGGGAACAGCACATTTTCAGGAGCACCATGTGCAACCTGGTCTGACCTCCTAACTGTGTACCTGCTTTGGACATAAGGTTGGATTAGCAACTCCCTGTAGTCTCTCCCTGCCTGGATTATCCTATAACTCTGTGAATTTGCTTTCTTCTTCCATTAGATGTCTTGACTTTGTAGTCTTAGTATTCTTTATGCATGATATTTATGCATTGTCAAAGAAAGATCTCAACAGTAGCCATTTGTGCTTTTCCCTCTAGCTAAACTGCTTTCAGTGGAAAATCTTCATAAACCAAAGGCCATCTGAAATAAATTGATCATTCTGATTTCTAAGTGTTATTTTCAGATCCTGCTTGGCAGTTTAAAATTAGTGTTCATAGTCATCCATGCAACTATGGATTGCTGGGGAATGGCCTTTTCCACTGAGGTTTTCAAAGACATCATATGGCACTATCAAAATTGATTCCTTTGTTTCCAGCTTCTGGTTTTAACTTTGAATGTGCAACTAACTGGGCTGACTGTGGAGGAAGTCAATTACAGCATCAGCTTTTTGGTTTATATATTCATGTAAAGTTAGGATTGTCCAGTGATCTTAAAACACGAGACATCAACATCCTCCCCATGATCCCATGGCAAGGCACCACCCTCTAGCTTCACTAACAGTGAAAGGGCTAAGAGCATCAGGAAAAATAAATTAGTTCAGAGGATACTTTTGCTCATGGAAGAAGGAAGCCATCATCTCCTCTTTACTACTTTTATTGTACAAGAGTCTTTGGAGGTGCAGGAGACATCTGTATTTGAGCTTGGGGAGATTTGTAAAGATCATTTGGGCAGAATTTGCCCCCTCTCAACACTAGCTGGGTAGATTTTTTTTTCCACCTATAAATAATAATCGGTAAAACTAGGATTTCAATCTGCCTAAATTTAAACAACAAATTCAGTTCAGATGTATTGAAATGTTTTAAGTGGGTTGGTTTTTAGCTTTAAGAATCAGATGCACTCACACACAAATGGATTAAAATCAAAAGGAATGATGTTGCCCAGTCACTCAAGGGCTCAAGAACCAGAGATTTTCCAGATTTTTCAGGAATATGCAGGGTACTAGAGATGCAAATTCAATTCCGTTTTCTGCTTGGGGGAAGTGAAACCCGCCCTCTTACCTTCTTGGTGTAAACCAAACAAACAATTTGCCCTCACTCACACTGTGATATAAAGAACATATATTTATCTTTTTTCCCTAATGGAATGTAAGAATATCAATAGGGATTAGAGAGAAAGATCAATCTAGAACTGTCCTACCAGGCTGCAGAGTGAGGTGCTCTGCAAGGACATGGGGCAAGTAGGACAGGAAAGAATTCAGCCTGTCCTAACATGGGTGAGAAATCTGATCCGTGATCTTACGGAGCTAAGGCATGAATTTGTCATATCATATTTTATGAAACAAATGTTTCATTTCTTTGGCTTCTCCTTCAAATACCTTAATGGTTTTGTTTGTGCCAAATTGGAACATTCTCTGTCAGAACATCAGTCTTTTGTTCTTGCACAAATAAGAACTCAGAATTTGATTGGTGTCAATGATATTTTTATTTCTCGCTCCTTGCTTTCAGAACTGAAACAAACAAACAAGCAAACAAAGAAACAGTAATTAATTTAAAGCTCTGCAGCAGTTTTGCAATGGTTATTCAGTTTAAAACCAGAGCTAGAAAGCTCTTTCAACCCCTGAATAAATAGGCACAACTCCTGTTGGCTGTAAAGTTTATCCTGGTAACTATTCAGGGCTGTGTTTGAGAATATTAAAATCATAAAATCATAAGTGCAACTAAAGAGGAGTTAATAAAAGTTTTAGACAACCATTAAATAATGCACCTTTAATTTTCCAGACATAATAACTCCAGTGCTTCTAAAATTAACAAGGTTTCTTTTTGCCCTTGCCTGACTTGCATTGTATTCCTATCTCATATTACTGATAAACCCTGGAAATACAGAGAATGTTCCTTCTACATGTATCCTTCACAGTTCAGTTCTGAGGATACATGCTGTACTTTGGGCTGTGTCAGGATCTACTGTGCTTCCTTCTCATCTATTCATTTTTTTTTTCAGTCTTTAACCTGCAAGATCTTCTCCTATTGCCATGGGGATAGTCATTAAATCAGAAAAGTGTTTATTTCATTTCAGACACTTGCATGGTAACAGTAGGCTCAGGTTCATTCCAGTTCTTTACTCCTGGTAAGGATCAAAACAAATCCTTCATTTTAACATGCGCTTTGATTTCCAAGTTGTGCATTTGATTTTGTTTGCTTCCACTAGCATCTAGCAGTGATTCTCCGAAAAAAATGATCTTTCCTTTTCACTATCATAAATCTCAAACAGAAAGATATATTCTTCTTTTTCCATTTCAGTTGTTTTCAAATTTGTACTAGGTTTAAAAAGATGCTTCAGACCTCCATAGCTACCAGACATGATCCCTTGCCAGACCAATCAGACTTACTGTGAAATAAAGTTTCCTGTCATATTAAGGTACAGCTGTCATCTTAACCCTCACTGCTGTAAACAAGCACTTGCTGGCAGCAGATCATAAGCAGAACTATAATCTATGTACCTCAATTTTCCACACGTCTGGCCAATAAAGGTATGTCTCCATGACATCATTCCATCTCATCAATTTCCCTGTCTCCTCAGCCTTGCAAAGTTTTTATCCTCCTTTTTATTTCTTCTGCATTCACTTCCCTTGCATCCCCTTGAATAATTTCTCTGTGCCATTTTGGTTTCTGTGTGTAGCCCAATGGTGACTCATGGAAATATCTGCAGACTTCTTGTCTATTTATTCTACCAACCATATCCTGTTATTTGTCTGTCTCTCAACTGTTCTTGTAACTAGACACTTTCTGTTTTATTTTAGAAATATTGCTTTTCTTGTTTAGGATTTTCATTCATGAACAGGCAACTCCAGTGTTGGTTTGGTGTTATTCCTACCTCTAGTTTTCCATGCTCTGCTGACCAAAAAATACTACCTCTTTGGCAGGTTAGTGAAATATATCAATCTACCTTCTTAGTTCAGCAGTGGAGACTGAACTAGCCTCTTTGTAGATTCAGTATGAGTTGTTGGTCCTCTTCTCTTGCTTCAGAAACCCCAACACTGACAGAAGCCAGAGGACTTGCCCCTTTAACACCCCCCCTGCAGGTGGATATAATGACCTTTTCCTGAACTTTCCTTCATAACACTTTGAGCAACAAGCAACATAGATGTATTTATTGACACAAACCACACTTGTAGGAAGGAGAGAGTGAACCAGAGTAATTGCCAGATTTTTCCACAGAACATTTCTTGACATTTGGCTGCTTAAAAAATTACGCAGTTGTGACCTCCTCACTTAAAAGAATTTCCTATCCTCACATACAATGTTAATTTTTTCCCATTTATCTGTTGTAGTAAATATAGGCAAATCCTTTTCTAAAACTGCCATTCATGAGTACTTGTTCTGCCTGGATTCACACTAGAGATACTAAAATACATCAGTGCCAAATTTATTATTGCTTCTTCATCAAAAGCTCAAACCAAGTAATAAATGCAATGCAGGAAGTTTCTCTCAAATGTTTGTCATTCTCTCAAAAAAAAAAGGAAGGAGGGATATGTGATTTTTATATGCTCTCATTGTCTTTACTATCTGTAGGGTTAGGTCTCAAAGAGCAGTCTTTTTTTTTTCTTTTCTCTTTTCGTCCTAATTGCACATAGTGTGTTGGTCAATAAAAAGCACAAAAATAGATCCTGGGACATTTTTTTTTAATTAAAAAAAAAATCAGTAAATTAGGATAACAACAATAACCTTCTACTTTTCAGAGACATCTTCTGTTCAGTTAATAAGTGATGCTCTCTAGGAAAACCTTGCTTGTTCAACTTACATTCATTTGGCTGCCTGAAGACATCTCCTTTTCCTCACCTGCATTCAGCACAGGAAAGTCTCAGACTCTTCTGCTACTGATCTTTCACTTCAAACACCACAACACAGTATTGATGTCTGCCTGTTTGATAGCAGAATGTGCACAGGCAGTGGGGGAAACAGCCTGCAAGAAAACAAAAGTCCTCATTAGACTATCTTGTAAACTTAGAGAACCATCCTTAGCTAAGTCCCAACACCAAGCACACAGAAAAAAAAAAAAGACAAATAAATAGTGTGCTTTCTGGGTTACAAAAATGAAACTGTTCACTGAAGGGGAGAAATATGAGTACCAGGATGCATACTAGCCTCTTTAGTATCTGTGTCCGATTATGAACTCTGGCTCAAGGCTGAGTGGTCTGAAGGAGAGGGAACCCCTCCCTACTTCAGGGTCAAGACTGAATGTAGGCTGGTTCTGTTGCATCAACCTGGGCCTCTGTGTCCCTGCCCAGGCAGACATTTGCTTTCTGCACTGTGCCAAATCCCAAACTAAAATATAGATCAAGACTGAAGGTGCACGTCAAACTTAACACCTGAAGACACTGATTGAAATTATTGCAGGCTTATGACAGGCACTACTGAAAAATATCATTCCAGTAACACAAAACATTGCCATCAGATTTATTGTATGTTTTTGACATTACTTTAGTAGATAATTGCAAGCATGTCTGAGAAATCTGGAAAATTATTTGCATAACTAAGGGAAAAAACATTCAGTGATTCTGTGATTTTATGAACCAACCCTTCATTGTTGTGAGTCTCAACTTCTTGCCCAGGTCTTCAGGGCCAGGCATTTCTGAAGGCTGGTCTTGCTAGTAGAGACTGAGGCAAAGAAGACTCTCAATACCTTAGTTTTTTCCATGTCCCATATGACCAGAACAACTGCCCCATGGATAGACCATGTTTTCCCTACTCTTCCTTCTGTCACCTATGAACTTGTAAAAAGCCCCTCTTTTTCCTTTGATATAACTTACCAGATTCCACTCCAGCTGGGCTTTGGTGTCCCTAACACCCATCCCTGCACACTCAGGTGGTATTTCCATATTCCTTCTTGGTCACCTCTCTCTGCTTCTGCCTTCTGTAGGCTGTCCCTTGTGTTTGAATTTTGCCAGAAACTCGCTGTTCGTCCATACAGTTTTCCTCACATTTTGTTTCCTGCTTGTTGGTACAGACTGCCCTTGAGCTCAGAGGTGGTGATCCTTGAATATTAACCAGCTTTCTTGGACTTCTCTTTCCTCCAGAGCCATATCTCATGGGACTATTTCAAATAGATCCCTGAAGAGGTCAAAGTCTGCTCTTTATTCTCTGTTGAAATCTGCAAATGCCTTTATATTCTCCTATTTATCACTGAGATTTGCATAGAAGATAGACAAGACTAAAAAGCAGAAGAGAATCAAACTTGTGTTCTAAGTTCATGTCCCTCTAACAAGGAGCAGGACATCAAAATAAAGATATACCATTAATGAAATCACATACAGCAGATTTCACAGACTTTCACCTTATTCATAATCAGCTGTTACAGTATACATAGCAAAATTAATTCTATATCCTTTATGTGAAATGACCAAGTAATCTAATGATTGTATCATATATGCACATNACTCCGGTTTGAATCCCAAGGAACTCGCTGTCACCGTCCGAGCGTGCTCGGCCGTGGCAAGATGAACCTCAGGAGTAAAGGAGGTGGGGCCAGTTCCCGCGCACACTGTACCTCACCTAAAAAATCCATTGCACAGGCTTATCCCAAGATCTTCGTTCGCGAAGTCCAGCCAACAACCATATGCACATATAATCATCATATGAATACATATTGGTAAATCTCAGTATGAAACACACCCATAACAATATTTTTATACATCATATTATGAAAATGAAACAATTTTTAAAATTATAAGTTGTTGTAAACAAAATAGTATGTGCCATTTCTTTTTGGAGGTAGTATATAGAACAAAATAAATTTATGCCAATTTACATTTTTCTTCTAAAAATCCATGCCTAGCACTGGAGGAACAGATTGACAAAGACCATAACTCACATTTTAAAACAAAATACACCATATACAAACAAAACCATAAAAAATAACTGATATTTAAAGTCTAGGCAGGAGTGGAACACATAAATCAATTGAGGAAAACCATGAAATGCTTTCGAATGGTCATTATGTAAAAAGAAAAAGGAGTCTGATAGAGTACCTCAGAATAAATTAGATGCTTAGGTAAATAAATGCATTTAGAAAAGATTTTCTAAAATAAATTTATTGAGTTCTTCACTGAAATTCATGATGAACACATTGTACTCATTCACTAGCTAAAACAAGAACTAGGCACAGAAAATTGAAATCAATGTGCCTGTGGATTGCAACTCCCTTTCCTGAAAATCAGCTATTTTTTGTATCACTAGTGCTATTACCTAATAAGTGTCAAGAATAAGTAGCAATGTATTTCTAAAGATAACATCTAAAGAGAGTCTGGATTTTAGAACAGAATCAGGGAATCGTTGAGACTGGTAGGGACCTCTGGAATGCCACCTGGTCCAATCCCTCGCTCAAGCAGGGCCACCTAGACCAGGTTGCCTAGAACAATGTCCCGAAGGCTTTTGAAGGCCTTCAAGGAGGCAACCTCCACAATCTGGTTGTGCTACTTCATGGATAAATATAAAAGGTATTTTCAGTGATAACTAATATGATGCACTCTTAAGCCTGTTTTAATATATCTGAATAAAGTGAGTGAGTAAGTAAAAGAGTACATGACAAACTAGATAACATAGCCAGTAACAGAACTATTACTAGAGCTGTCAGAGTGTATTTCTAACAAGAAATGATTCCACACATGTATGGAATGACAGAGCAACTAATCAGTGCACTTAGGCAGAATGAGTCACAATAGGTGATAGGCAAGGAAAGCCCAATGTAACTGCAGGTGTTTGTTTGGCCTCATTTCTTGCAGTCACTGTATGATATATTTTTCACAACCCTATTGCCTAGGAAAGCTAAATCTCTCGAGTCTCAAGAACAATGCATGCAATAGTATACACTTGGATCTGAAGAGATTATATTAAGGATTAAATCCCTTAAATATTTTGACAAGTAATTTAGAGATAATTAAATAGGAACCTGAGTGACAAGTCCTTGTTGCATTGCACAATGGGTCCATTCTCAACAAGGACAGGGACTCGGTACCATGCAAAGCTCCTTAGCAATTGGCACCAACCAGAGCTCCTGCATTTGCCCCCAGGCCAAAGATGCATAAGCCTAATTCTACTGAGGGGATGTAAATTTGGTCCAGGGACCACAAAAATCGAGCTAGATCTGCCAGTTTGAACCTCTACTCCAGTACATTGTACTCTTTTCTTCAAAAATTTTACACTGTTCCCCACTGTTCATGATTGCTAGGTTGTTTCAGTAAACCTCTACATCCTGATTTCTAGCCCTGTTCCTCTCTTGTCTCTTTCATGGATGCAGTGGGCATGAGGGTAGTACTCCTTGTTTTGAAGATCACAGATGGTGCTTGGTGGAACAGTTGGGACTTACGGCCATATGTCATCTTCCCCTCACTCTCCAAATAAAAGTTAGAGAGAGTAAAGTGCCTAAGAGCTGTTTCAGGTCTTGGGTCAAATTTCTCCAGGTTTCTCACATTTCTCAGCAGCTCTGACAGAATCTTATCAGAAGTTCTCTGGGCAGCGAATTACAAATGGCTTTAATACAACAAGAGTGAGAAAAGCTTTTAACATGCTGGTGTTACGTGCCACCAACCTACGTGCTTAATGTTTCTCCACTCCATTATATTATCTTCTCCTTAGCTCTGACTGGCATCTGTTGTAAATTTGCTTAAGTTACATTCCATTAAAGGAAATTCTTGGAAGATGTGTGCATGTGAATTATGCTGATGTAATTCTGTATTTGATTGTCTTCCATTACACTGGAAGTGAGTTTGGCCATATCTGCTTGGGATAGTCATCATTACTATATTTCACCTTTTCTCTGCAAATATTTTTTTGTGTTCCTAGGATGTGAAAGGATTCTATAGAATTTATTAAGTTATTGTACTTGGCTGTGGACAGAGCAATGCAGGAATGCAAGAAGACTTTGAAAGTGATGACTTATCACCAGAAAAAGCAGATCCCACCTAACAATCACAAGTACACTTAAAGAGTTAATACTTAAAAAAAAAATTGTCTCTTAGTAATTCTGCTAAGACATATGCTTTGTTTCTCCAAAGTCAACAGGAGCTTTTACCCATGTCTTAAAAAATCCTGATTATGCTCACCACGGCACTAATATTAAAGGATCTAAGAAAATATTGCTTTATCTGGGTGGGGAAAAGGTTCCTCTGCGGTAATTTGGGAAGAAGAACAAAGCTGTCTTTTTAGGTCTGCCAGTTCTTCGAGATGATAGGACTTGATGTGCTGCAGCTTCTAACAAGGGATTACAAGAGGCATCAGCCCACCAACCGAGAGATAGATAAATCAACAGCAGTAGCCTCTCCCAAGTTTTTCCAGGTAGGACAGGAAATACTAAACAAGTTAAAAAGATAATATGGCAGATGTAGGAAACAGAGATAAACAAAAGGTCACTACCATGCTGCCTCTCCTTGGGGAGTCTCTAGTATCTAGCTCAATATTCTTTCCAAAAAGCTGGTCCCAGGAAAGGTGCTTCCCTCTCTTCTCTTTACTGCTATTTTTTAAAATGAAAATGCTGTTGCTGAAACAGGGAGGTTGGTCCAGCCCAAAATAGTTCACTAGTTCTTCCTTTACCTTTGATATCCCCTTGTTCTATATATGGTAAGTACTCATTTCAGGGTCTGTGTTATATTTCTCATTAATTGTTTACCCTGGTTTGATGCTCAGCTGATCAGCCTTGGGTTTTTTTCCAGTTCCAGAATACAGAAAATGGCATCCTTGCCCTTCTGCCCTCTTTCCCACAGCTGAGTAACAAAACAGCCGCAGACATGTTAGCTACAGACACAGCATGGTGCTCTCTGCCACAGCCTTTTCACTTCAGACCTTTCAAAGCTTAATGGTGTTTTCTCAAGGTATTGATGGGCCTGTTTTCAGGGACCATCTCCTTGTTTTCTTTCTGCAGAGCATCAGACTGATGGGCCCCACATCCATGACCAGCTCTCAAAGGTTTTGTACCGATGCTGTAATAACAAAAACAGTGGTTAAGACTGAATGTCACCCAGTCATTGGATTTGCTATAACCAGTATGCAGAGATGGTGTTTAGTTTCTGTCTTGGAGACTGTCAAGAATACAAGTTGCCTAGCAAAAATGATTAGGAAATATATCAATATTTCTTAAATAAACAGTCAAGCTTAACTTTCAGGTTTCTTAGTTGCCCAAAATTACCTGAAAGACACAGCAGAAACATTTCTCTCCTTAGAACTGGTGTCAGTCATTATCATTGGGGTGTCCTGATTGACATCTTCCATCAGCAATGTAATCACAAACACCTTCAACCTTCAGTAACTTCTCTTTTCTATAGTCCTAAGAGCTCTTAGCATTTTCAAAATACTAAAGACCAAAGAAAAGTGAGATCAGTCAAACCATTCTATTAAAAAATAAATAGATCAGAATTAATTTTCTTTCTGAATGCTATAAAGAGAAAGATAAAAACCAGGAAAAAACCCCAGAATATCAGTATGTCCTACAGAAATATATTGGAATATATGGGAATATATTTCAAAGTTTTAATGTTAACATCCAAATAAAACTATTTGAAACTTTGGAATAGTGGAATGTGATGGGACCTAGACAGCACTTTTCAATGGATTTACTTTTCACTGTAGTAACTTCCCAGAAAGATCAAAAGGCTTCTAAAGTAAAAAGAGACATGCCTTATTAGCATAAAAATACTTAGAATCATAGAATCATTTAGGATGGAAAGACCTTTAAGATCATCAAGTTCAACCATTAACCTAACACTGCCAAGCCCACCACTAAATTCATAAATATAGTAGCACTCAAAGTGACTGGGTAAGTTGGAACAGAAGTAAGAGGGTTTATAAACAAAACTTTCTTCTGCTCTTTTGACCATAATTTTTGGAAATGCTTTTGTCCAACACTAAAACCTTCTGCTCGGGGTCATACTGTGCCTGTTCCTTTTGGCTCCCCAGCAATCCTTCCCTCTCACCTCCACTGATGTTGGATGTGTGCCAGATGCCTTCTCCTTGTGCAGACCCAGAGCAGAGGGTTTGAGGGTGTCCTGCTCATTGTGGTGCCTCTCCAGCAACTTTCCTGGCTGGGGTTGTGAGTAGGAGCTGGCCCTGCTCCCTTTGCAGGTCCCAGAAACCTTCATCCACTCCTCTGCAGGCAGCCAGGGTGCTGATGGAAAGCAAACCAACCCAAAGTGTCACCAGAACCCACAAGGAGGCATTAACACATACAAAGTACCAAGACTACAAATCTACATTGCACATCTCCCAGACTCCTGGTCTGTTGCCAGCCGAGACCTGAAATTGCTTGTATTGCATGTAGGGTCATTTAGGATAGTGCTTCCAAAATTTTTTTTGGCAGAGGGGTGTGGAAGGTGGAGGAGCAGCATTCAAAAGAAGAAATAATCTTTTCCTTGAAGGGGTTAGTTTTAACTATGAGGATTTATTACTATAAAGCATACCTCTGTCTTACTGTCTCCAAAAAAATCCCACCTCAATTATTCCAGATAATTGTAGGAATAACTAACTAAATAAATAAATATCCAGTGAAGAGAAAGTTTTGTTGTGTTTTCACTTTCGCTCTGTACTTCCAGGATCTCAGCAGCTGCTTGTGAAATTTGGCACCTTGAGAGCACAGTGCAGTTCTGCAAAACACTGGCAAGACTCCGGCAAGACCCTGAGTGAAGTAGAAGTACCTGTCCACCTTCAGGCAATATTGGCAGGTCTCTAACAAATCAGCTGAGCAAAATTCAACATAAAGTTCAAGTTAGAAGCATTCTCCAATGTAACCTGTTCCCCTTGTACCCAGCAGCTACATATTTCTCCTGCAGTATTAAGCAGAGCCCAAAGACTGAGCATCCTGTTAGGGCAAAGGATGTGGATTCATTTGCTCTCAGGTTTTTGTTAATCTGGATGTCTAGTACTGATCAAGTATCTCTCCTTAGAAATGAAGATGTGACAGAATGAATATATTCTGATTTAGCTGTAGAACATTAACTAGAGTACAAGACATTGCAGTTGTAAGCAGGAGTAACTCAAAATTTTTTTCTTTGTTAATTAGATATAAAATACTTGCCTTTTGAAAAAGGCCTGTAAGATTTATCAAGTCATTATATTTAAAAGAAAAGATTTTCTTTTCCCAGTAGCAAAATTATTTGACAATGAACCACAAATACCTTGTTTGAACTAATTTTTTTTGAGATCCTAAATCTGACTTCCAAATTTTGTCCATTGTAAATATTTCCGTACCTACTTCATGGTAATTTGTATTCATTCGCTCAAAAGAGATTTTTGCAAGAGCAATCCACCTTTGCTCTGCAAATTCACTCCTCAAAAAAAAAAAAAAAAAGACAACTTGTCTGAACTGGCTAGCTATTTTCCCATTTCTTCATCGCCTATATTTTCCTTTTCTTCATATATTCGGTTATGGAAAATTGTCTTACAGGTTTCCTTTCTGTAACTTTCTTTCATGAGTAAAGCACAGACTTGTCTCCTTGGGACTACATGGTATGGCTTTGTTCTGTTTGTTACCTTATTCTTACTTTAACAATCCATGCTGATAACTGGGCATTTCAAGAAGTCACTCCAAGAGCAACAGGCTGGTATTTGAGTAGTATCAATGAAAACCATAATAAAAACAAATTAAAATTGAGCCCTTAAACTTGTGTGTAAGTAGCAAAGTACTAGTTTTGGTTTGATTTTCAAAGGACTGAAGTGTCCTGACTGAAAAAGCTTTGCTTAAGACTTTTGAGAGGGAAAGCAATAGAGCAACTCACACCACTGATAACATCCATTACATCCTCATTATCTTTCATATCCATATTTGCCATGACATCTACCAGAAAAACTAATAACTGCTACTAAGGAAAGCCATTCCTTGTAAAAAACTCAAGATATGGAAAATCTGGACTTTACTTCAGCATTTCAGTTTACTGAAAAGTCTGAAAGACAAAAAAATCCCAAATTTTAACATTATGATTAGAAAAAACAGGATGAAGGTCACTTGGCTACACCTTCTGAGTGATTAGACTGTGTCATGTTTAAAATCTTTAAGTGTAAGTGGTCTGAAACATAAGGTCATAAAAGGTATTTTCTGAGGAGAGAAGGAAAGAGGAGTGTTTCTTTCATATTTATTCTTGAATAAGTTCATTCTCTCTGCACACTTTTCTGATGCATGGAGAAAACCTGAAAGAGAAACATGTGACCAAAAATATTTTACTGATCTAGGCTGACTGAAGCAGCAATCTTTCTATCACCAAATTTCAGAAGTCTGTAGCTTTACAGACTTTAAAAAGTTGAGGCCATTCCTCTGAAACTGGAAAAACCTTCAAAACTGTTTTGGTCCTGTCAGTACCCACACACTTAGTAGAGCTCTCATTTGCTTGCCTTTTTTCCCCTTAAAGTTAGAGTGAGAGCTGTAAACATGGTTCATTGCCTTTGTCTCAGACAGACACTCATGGGAGATGTACATTTCAAACTCTCCCAAACCAACGTATCCATGTTCTTTACCTGCTTGCTTTATTCTTAGCACATCATCTGTTGAAAACTGCTCTATGTCAAAGAATTTGAAAGTAAATTATTGTAAGACCTGGTTACTTAAACCTGAGATATGAGTGTGAGCTGTGTCATATTCCTTCCTTCCAGACAGGCAAGCGGAATTTGGAATACATAGAACTCTTCTGGGTTTTTTTTCAGAGATTAAAGTTTGTTAGAATGCATTCTTTCCATCCCTACGCGATTATGTGCATATTGGCCAATATTTTCAAATGTGGAGTCTTCAGGCCAAACATTTTGGAAGACCCTTGAGTAGTAAATACATGCTCTCACTTTCAGATATTCTCAGCAACCAAACTCACAAATAACCATAAAACTGCAGTGTCTTTTTTGCCATAAGTAAGTAAATACCAGTAATTAGCTGTAAGAGAACAGAATTCAGTACAGACATATTTTCTTTTGAAATTTCCAACTTGGCAGTAGATGGTTACCTTGTATGTCATCCTATTACTGCTAAACAGCTCTTCCAGACCTGACTGTATTGAAATGGGTAAGATAAATTTTGTTGAACAGAGCTGTACAAAACCAATCTGCAATAGAGAAGAATATACAGCCAAAACACAATTATATTGGTTTAGGGAATTGAATGATGTGGCTTAGGTTCAGCAATACTTTAGAAAACACAAAGCAAGAAAAAGACACAGTGAATGTCATGATTCATTGAAAGAATATATGGTACAATGGTGACCTTTAAAACTGGTGGAAACCCAACAGCCTCATTTAACTTTCTCATGCTGTTTGCAGACAGCACAAACCAAAAGGAAAGATCCTAAGTACTCTGGCTTTTAACTGGATTTAGGAATATACACAGTAACATGTATGGTCAGTTTTAAATGGTGGAGGAACTTTAATCTGTGAGGGAAGCAGGGTTTGAGATTCCATAAGCTTAATCTTCCTATCATTAACATCATTCCAAGTAGCTGATAACTGAAGAACCTTGATTTTACATGCTTGACAACAAACCAACTAAAAAAGAAATATAAATGTAATTTGTTTTCTCTAATTCTCTCATTGTATCTTAGCTCAATGTCTGGTTTTTTCAGTCATGAGCTCCTGAGAGTGCAGACCTCTAACACCGTATTGAATAATTTTAAAAATTGGACAAATCTAAGCCAGATGAACTTATTGGAAAGATTCTTATTATTGAAAAAATCTTTGGTCTCATTATTCAGTCTTCGAAAGGCAATATCTTTTTGGAAGTTGCAACTGTTTTTAATAGCCATTTAATATACAAAAGTAACATTTCTCGTCTCTACTCCTCATTCAGACCTCCAGACTGAGTAATAAGCAGAAGTATGGATGTTGATTTAAACATAATTTTGGTCTCTTGCAGAACCTCATTGCACTCGTTTCTCTCCTTTGTCCCAGCTCTATCCTCTTATACCTCCCGTTTCTCCCACATATGCTCCCCTCTTATATTTATTCTCATATTCCCTAGCATGTTTTCTGTTTTCTTTGCAAGTTACATAATTTTTAAAGGGTCAAGGGGCAGCATGAAGAGTGACTGACTTGAAAGTACATGCTTTTGTCTGCCAGTCACAAGGCCAAAGGCAGAAGGTAAGTGTTAAGTGTTAAGTTCACTTACCAATCTTACCTTAAATGGGACAACAATGGGGACTATTCTTCACTATCTACTGATCAGTTTCTATGAAAACTCTAGGAATTTAATATCTTCCAGACGCCTAGCTTTCTGAGAGAGTTTATTGGATAGTGAATTAAGAAAGTAATCAGTAATCCTCTGGCATAAATGTTTCCTCGCTGTGGGATGCAGTTCACACCCTTCTGTGCCTCCTGAGGTTTGTTATTCTATCCCATGGTTTGCTTCTCCACTTCACTGTCCTGCCCTGTACTCTCCTCTGCTCTACTTTTGTTCAGTGATGGAATTCTTTCTTGAGTTCACTCTGCAGTATAACTCATAAATATTACTTCTCTCTGTTTTTCTTTCTATACAATGAGAGAAAATAGGTTGTGGTTTAGAACCAAAAGAGTATAAAACACATGCAATTAAAAATAGTGAACTACTTGGATGAGGGGCAGGAGGAGCAAAACTGAGTCTGGATATAGGAATCTAGCACCTAAAATAAAGTTTATGGTAGATTTTGGTCCTCTGTGGCAATCCATCATTCTTTATATGACCTTAAAAGTATTTAATAATTGATGAAGATAATCTAGCCAAATGCCACCACAGAAGATTATTATCTTGAACTTCAAACTCATTCCTGCTCATTTACCTCTGTGTAAGTCAAAGATGCTGCTCGTATGCATCACTGTATGCATACAGGTTGTTTGAAGCATTGCCATGGAGAATTAATGCCCGAGAGTAGTGGCCTATTTCAATCCACACCCTAGTGAGAATCTAAAATATTCAGCTTTCATTTCCCCATTAAGACTTTGTCAACTGCAACACCTTAATCTTTTAAGATAAAGAGTGCTTAAACTGACATCTTTAAAGGATGTTGTAAAAATAAGCAAAACTGTTCAGAAAAGCACATTAATGCCTGCATAGAGATGGAGATAATTTTGGAGGTCTTTTAAAACATAACAAAACATGAAAGATAAAAAAAGAATGGGAAAGGTTCTAATTAAGCTTAAACTAAAAGAAATCTGTGTATTCCCTTGTTTGATCATCTTCTTTGCTAAGTGATAAAGGTGAAATAAAAAATCTCATTATACTTCACAGGCCTGGAGAGTATGATGCTGACTCTGGTTTCAGTGAACTGGCCTTATCCATCTTCTCTATTGTTGTTCTGGATCCAGCAATTTCTAACTCTTTTTAATTAGTTCCTTTTAGTTTTGCTTTTTTTTAGTTTTATGCTTTTTAAGTTGTATAGAAAAGTTCTAAAAATCTATTCTTTTTTTTTTATAGAAGTTGCAAGTTTCCTCTAGAGACCAACAGTGTAATGTTCCAGCAGAAGACACTTTTCATGGAACAGCAGAGTTTCCTATGTGGCAAGGGGCAGCACTGTGGGCTCTGGTAAGCCTGGAAAGACACACTCTGCAGCAAAAACCTTGGCTTCATGGAGTCCTGCCTAGGGTGCTGCAGTCAGATGCACTTGTAGTGAGAGCAATGGAAGTGCCCCCATCTCTCTGTGTCCTCACCCAGGACAGCTGGAATATAGCCCTGAAGGGCCTGACATCGCTGCACCATGGGCTCCTCAGGAAGGGCAGTGGGCTGGACCTCAAGTTCCTGGCCAATGACAACATGTAAATCTTTGATAGGCATAGGCACTTCACACACCAGGTGTTAGGAACTGGATGAGTAAGGATGCCAAAATCAGCTTCCTTGAGGTGAAGGGCTTCACATTCCTGCAGTGACCACAGGCTCCTGCTGGCATTCCTCAGTGTTCCTGTCAACCTGCAGCTCAGGGCGGTTGCCATAACAGCCTCACACAGTGCCAATGCTTTCATTAAAGTTCATCACAGATGCTGTCTAGTTTACCCACTATGGTCAGAGCAAGGTCAGCTGTAGCAGGTTGCTCAGTGTCTTGTCCAGTCAGGTTTTGAACATCTCCAAGGACAGAGACTCTACAAATTTCCACAGCAACCTGATCCGTGACCTTCCCTGGTCACCCTCACTCTAAGAATTACTCACAAAATACTGTATCCTAGAGATCTATGCTGACAGCAGCTCAGGTACCATCTTGACAGTATGCAGAAGATCAAAGAACAAGGACAGGGAAATGTACCCCTCAGCCCCTGGACCCAGCTGCATTTTTGCTCATAACCAACTCCACTGAGATAGACTTCTAACACTTTCTCCAGAGAGGGTGAAACTCAAAACCTTTTAATGCTACTTGGCCAGTACACTACAACTTTTCTAACAGATCCATGTGTGCTTCAACTTCCCCCCTGTAAGCCCTATGAGGGAAAGTGATGTGCATGGACTACCTGCTACCTACGAAGAACCTGAAACAGAGCCTTACCACAGCTGACAAAGCAGGGCGTTGTGGATGCCAAACACATCAACTCAACAACTATGCGAGGCTCCAGCAAAAGAGTCAAGACAAATTCCCAATCTAAGTAAGAAACTCTGTTCACAAAAGAGCTAGGCATGTAATATAAGCTTCCCTGGATATTCAAGGGAGCTGATTTTCTTTGGACTGTTCAATGACATTTACCCTCATTGAGGAGTATATTTCAATGACAAATAGCACAAAAAATTGTCAAATTTTTGGTAGTTAAAAACCCTTATATCAGAAAAAGAAAAAAAAACCAGAAACATAGCTTTCTTTTCTCTCCTTGATACCTAACTACACAAATATATTCCCTAGATAAAATATTTCTGGGTTTCAGGTTTTCCTTCTAGACAATGATGAATTATAGAATATTTTATGCCAACACTGACAAGGACTTCTGAATTGTGTTTTTGTTTGAAAACTTTTTTCACTGTATGTTAAGTTGCAGTTTTAAACTCCAAAAGTCTAAACAGCATAGATACAGCCTAGAACAGGAATTCATATGATTAAAAATTGCTTTTAAAATACTGATCTTATATTGTAGTAGTTTCCACTATTTAGTGGCTCTACCACTAAATTGACAATGTGCAAAATTAGAGTAATAAGATGCATTTGACACTACCTAACTGAGCACTGCTAATGACACATTTTAAAGTCAAATGGCCATAGTTCTCAAAAAAGGTTTTACTCTTTCTTTTTGAAAAAAAAAAGAAAAAACTAAACAAATTCATTGATTACACAGTCATCCTCTACTTGTTTTGTGCTCCTACCAGGATTTCGTATTGCATAGAAGCCAAGAAGTATTGCATTATTTGGTGTCAGTGATAATTTCACTCAAGCCTAGATATTCTTATGTCATAGAAAAAATATATAATGAAATGAAGCATGTATAAACTTTTACTAGAAGTAGATGAGCTCTCTGTGGATATACTTTTATGGTTCAGTTCACACAGAGGATTGTTTATGTGATAAAGGAGAAGGTTTCTTTCTAGCCTGGGCAATCATGTTAAGTTGTTTTCCTCAGAGCTCTGAAATTTCATAAAGAAAACAGATTGCCGATTTTCAGTTCTAAATCGTGTCTATCAGCCGTAGGCTTGCACTTTCGCCACTAACTACTCTTCTGACTCATTGGCTGACTCATTCAATGAGTTTCATGCTGTTCAATATTAATTTAGCTTAGGGAAAAACATGCCATCAAGCATTTGCCATCTTAACATACACTCTCCCTCTTTGAGTTGTCGTTAATGACCAAAATCAGAAAAGGGCCAGAACACGGAAATCCAGCCTTTGCTGCCCTGCACACTTTGATCCTGTCAGTGAAGCTCCTGCACATGGTCAGCGCAGGGAGTACTAGAAATGAAATGTAATGTCTCTGGGTGTTGTGCCTTGGTCTCAGTTCAAGTTACCACAGTTACAGAGTGCTACCATTAAGTGAGACTTATAAAAATGGTGCTGAAACCCTTCCAGTGGCTACACTTCAGGCACTTTAAATGTTTAATATAAAGTAATGTTTTGAATATTTATGAATAGAATTATAACTGGGTGTTTTTCTGGATGGAACTTGGTTTTGCATTCTTTTTAATGATAATGTATAAACAAGTAAAATCCAGGTTTATACCAAAGACAACTGCTCAACCCCTTGCTATTTATGTGCTTCATATTAAATATTTCTGAACTTTTTACTTCATAAAGCACAGCCTGTGAAAAGTGGACAAAAATTCTCTCAACGGAAAGTACTGTTTGAACAGATTCTTATCATATAAGGATGGCCATTTAATAATATTTTTTTTTAAGATTCCAAGTCAAGATGAAATACTGTTATATTATTTATACTACTGCAGCTTCAACCTTTCTTCACCCTAACCTCAGCTATAAAAGGCATCCAAAGACAACAGGAGCAGCATCCTCACCCTAATTAAATTAGACCTGGCCAAGACAGAACTGAAACATTTTTTCTCAAAACAGGCAGGGTTTCAGGCTGATTACCTTTCTGCTCCTGCTTTTTATCAGTTTCACATCCACAGTCTTTTGGGAGTGGAAGAATAAGTAAGTATTTGGAGATTTGCTGTCATCTGAACCTCATTTGCTCGTATGAGTGAGAGAGCAAGAAACAGCAACCCACAATGGAGGTGACTGCTCAGATGGCACAATAGGTTGGAAATGATTAAGGCTAATCTATAATCTCAGAGGCATTCTTACCACATCCCAGGGACACCAAGGCCACTGTCCTGTATACAGCAGAGCTGAAAAACTGTAACACTTAATTTTAAGTTGCTACCACTTGGACAGACTAAGAATTGCGGGCTCCAATTTCACACACAGTTTACTTGGTTTTGAGGTAACACATCACACGTGCTGCTGAGAAGGAGAATCTACCAATTGCCAATTACTGAGACCAAATAACTAATTGCCACAATCTCACTTCTAGATTCATAGCCAGCTCAGGAATCAGTCAAACAACAAAACAACTCTTCTTCATATCTGAGGAATATATGGAAGTACAAACCAGTGACTCTCAGTCTTGGGTGTAATAAATTCCCTATTGTATTTGGGCATTTAAAGGTTTGATGAAAACCAAATTAGGCAGTTTTAGAACTGTAGCTTGAGATTTGAACAGCAACACTCTGCCCAAATCCCTTGTTCAAAGACCATGTCTCTCTGAATGAAACAAAAGTCCTTTGTACAATAAAGGCTAAAACTTTCCCTCACAATCATAAATCATATTCCTCATTTACTGGCTGCTTGCTTGAGACCACAAAGGTATCACATGAAAGTTGGAGGAAGGCGATGAAGCCTATGAGATATCAACCATATGTTACTCATGATTAGGCACTGAAACCTAGGGTTCTGGGTCAATCTTCTTAATTGATGGTGGAGCACTGTAGTGATGAAAGCACAGCAAAGTCCACAAAGAATGTAACTGTTTGTGCTTAGCAGAAAAATTTGAAGATGAGTAATAAAATTTGGTCAGGTGTGAATAGAAACACTGCACATTCCACTACAAGAATCACAGTGTATCATTATTGCTTGAATAATGATATGTCTGGAAAAGAATAATTTGTGTATATGCAAGTAAATTTGTTTAATCATGAACCCAGAAAATTAAAAATAAGATTGTAGGTGCTTCATTCTTCTGTTTCCTCCTCTTCGATTTTTTTTTTTTTTTTAAATTTTAACTGAAGAGGCTTGTATTTCAGGAAAATGTAGTTACATATATGAAAGAAGACAGCCTTCCTGCAGATGCTTAAGATTATGCATGAAGTTGCACATGCAAGAAGCAAAAACAGAACTAAGGGAAGTTCCATAGTTAAATTAACAGAAATTGGTCAGCTGGGGTCAGTGTCTTGTGATGCTGCAGATGTTAGTTATACCCTGAACCTTAATTCTTCTCAAAAATGAGTAAAATATTGCTTCCTTGCACCTCGAGAGTCTTCAGAAAGAAGAACAATATCCACGACACTACTGTAATAAGGCCATCTAAAGGGTAGATAGATAAGAAAAACAACTGCTGCTTTCTATAACAGCCTTTCCTCTTTTCCCTATCTCCTAGGCAGCAAACTAGGTTGTGTTACAGACAAAGATATTTAGTTTTATTCTAGTGTGTGCAGAACTTTCGTCACATTCTGTCTAATCAAAGATTTTATCACTGTATCATAAGCCACACCTGGTTCCTGTATAAGAAAAGCAAAATTTCTGGCAAAGTGTGTTGTCAAGCTTTGAGAACATTTAGCTCAAAATAAGTACTCCTTTCCTGCCTAAGTCTCCACACATTTACAGTCTACCTGTCTTCTGGATGGCTATAAGGAGAGGGAGAGAAAATAAGGTCAAAAGTTGTTTTTCCCTCTGCTTCCATTTCCAGAGACACAGTTCAGTCTGACTTCTAGTCCACTTGCAAGATTTTTACATAATGCTTCACTGGACTGTGCTGGTAGTTGCTATCTCTTCAATTAATACAGTAGATTCCCTTTATTTATTTAATAAGCTTTCTTCCACTTTGAAATAAATGTCCCTGTTGCAATAAAAGGTGATGTGGCAACAGGTTTGAGAAAAGTTTTGCCAGTTCAAGTACAGAGGTCAGTAAGAGAATTAAGGTGCCCAACACCTTTGCAAGCCTTTAGCAAAATTTTCTTGGGAATTTAGATCTTCTTATGCTGGGACTCATGTGAAACAGCTTTTTAGTTCCACTACTGCCATATACATTTGTGATGCGGTGTGAGCTGTGGTACAGTGCCACTGTGCTTCTTAATTTCTCAACATTACTTAACTTTTAAATAGTGGACTTTGACAGCTTAATACCATATGCTACAGTGCTTTTTGGTAGTGATTGCATATTACTGTATCAGTATAATGACACGAACTGAGGAAACAGCAAACTCAAAACAGAAGCACTCTCAAGTGGAATTGTGGATGCATAGAAAGGTCATTACTAGGGCTGGAGATTTCAAGTCACTCCACAGCAATCTGCCATTTCAGCTGTACAGGAAGGCAATGCATTAACACCTAGCAGCATTAACTTGTTACTTAGAAAAAGAGCTCCAGTAGAGATAGACATGTACTAGTATAGAAATCTGTTTATAGGGGATAGGAAGACTCAGGAATCACAGTTTATATTTCTCTGGAAGTCAGCATAAACTAGTGAACATGATTTTTTGGACATATTTTTATCAGCCTTGTTTATTCTTAACTTTTCCTTTGTCCCATTCACATTCTTTTTGCCAGCTAGTGGATCACTTTACATGCCCATTTCAATATTTTTCTCCAGAAATATGAAGCTGCATGATCAATTTCATGTAATAATATATCTAATTTACAAAATGCTAACAATATCTTTTAAAAAAGCAGCTGACAAATGTTTTATCTCTAATATCATGCATTCAAATAGCATATACATAGTAATCTTTTTATATAGGGTTAAAAAGGTACATGTCACTATCTAAAAGGTTGTAAGAGACTTTGATTTCTGTCTTTGCTGACATTTCAGCAGTGATGTCTGTACTTTCAAGTCTAAGATCTAGAAGAGTTTGCTCTCTTTCTCTGTTGTTCTGTGGGATAGAACAGAACAGACTAGACAGAGGGGTTTTTTTGTAACATACAAATTCAGTGTTAATTTCTATTTGCATGAACCTTGGTACTCCCTCCTTATTAAATCTTCTGTAGAGTACAAAATCACTTTCTAAACATGGAGAACATGCCATTAGAAAAACTTGTCTTGCTGATATTTTTATCTCCTATATTCTAAGTCACATTTTGAAGTCTAATGAGACAAGCTACTCTGCACTTCTTAGGTAGCAGTGTGGAACAAAAGATTTGAAGTGTTTGGATGCTTCTCTTGCTTAGGAATTAGCTCATTTTTTGCTAGGAAGATGTTAGTTTTAACGTTCTGTTATGTTCATTCTTTAGAATTTTATGAGAAAACACATGAAACATAGGAAACATTGCTGCAACTAATAGCAAAAGTAAACAGAATTAAGCTCTAAAAATCTTAGGCAGCTCTCAAAGTAATTAATTCTCAATGCATATATGCATATTTGCTTTTCCAATAATTAATCACATTCAGATTACATCGTTATTCACGATGAGAAACCAGACTGGAAATCCTGGAAATATACTATGATTTACATGAGCACTACCAATAATTCTTATTAAAATACAAGGTATACTATGCCACACAACAACCACAGGGGTTTTGAGGGGAAGAGAGCTGAGTGCTAGAACAGGGTCCCCAGGGCAGTGGTCACAGCACAAAGCCTGAGAGAGTTCAAGAAGCATTTGGATGATACGCTCAGGCACATGGTGTGACTCCTGGGGATGGTCCTGTGCAGGACCAGGAGACTTAATGATCTTTGTGTGACCCTTATAACTTGGTATATTCTGTGATTCTATGACTCTGTGAAACTGCCAGACATGTTAGGGTAAAACAGATGTTGTGTTGGGCCTGCTATTTATGCCATTATTAAATGGGTTTTGTGTAGCCTTTTAAAGAAAGTGGGGATATGGGTGTCACTGAACAGAGTGTAACTTGCTCATACTATGTGTCACAGGAGAATATTTTTGTAACCCCAACAGAAGTCTGAGGAATGTAACATGAGCATACTGGGAAGGGACATTTTAGTGGACTATCTATGCAGCTCTGAAGTACTGAAGGCACTTGTCACCAGCTAAAGCCATCTGGAATATATCCATTTGTACTCAAACCTTGACTAGAAAGAAATGTCAGAGGGAGTAGGTAGTGTCATATAAAACTTAGGGAGCCATCTGGAAGCCCTAGGAAATATCTGGAGCCCCGTTTTTTGTAGCCAGGACATGCCAGAAGAATGCAGGTGACAGATACAGAAAATACATAAAAAGGAATGTTAAATGTTGTTCAGCACAAATAAAAATTACATTTTTATCTTTATTTGCAACTTTTGTCTAAAACTTTCTCTAAAAACCTGATGTTAAGTCTTGCTAATTGTTGTTTTTTCTCCACAGAACCATTTTGATGCCAGGAACAAGGTGAATCTGAATGGAATCAGCAAATGTGGAATATGATAACAATAGGGACAGTCAGCAAAAGATGGTGTATGCAGGGCTCAGTTGCCCTGTGTGTGGCAATGGACATCCTATCCTGTGGTTGGGCAGCCAGGCAAGAGCTCTGGGAAAGGCAATGTTCTTCATCTGAGGAATAAAGAAAAGGTGCAGCCCACAGATCCCATGCTGCAGCACTGCCACAGCCCCTTGCAGCATTGCCCTGTAAAGATGTGAGGTTTAGTTCATAGCTAAAAGAATGATGCTGGCAGGGTTAGGCTGTACAGAATGTTGTGGTCCTCCCTGACCTGCAGATCTGAAACTGCAGTGGAAATTCTGCGAAAAATGTCACGACTGTGGGATTTGTGCTATCTAGTGGCTGTGTATTGTCAAGTTGGGAAAGCAGTTCCAGGCTTTGAATGAAAGTGAGGGCATAAAGTTTGTTCTGCTTGCCTCTCTTCTTATTCCTCCCACACACACTACTTTATGTCATATAGAGAAGAGTTTTAACAACTCTGGAAGAGCTGACCAAGATCAAGCTCTCTTCACTTGGATTGCCTTGAGAACCTAATGTCTGAAGAAAGCAAACAACAAAAAGCAGTTGTTTATCTACTATGGGAAGTTGACAAAATATTTCCATAAATTGGATCTGCCTTTACTGGCTTCTGGAGTAATACTATAAGTGATTTCCAAAGCTTTTCAGTGGAACATGGGCATTCTGCCATTTATGCACAAATGAGTAAAGCATACTCCAAAACCCAGCAAATTCAAACTCCAGGTGGACTGGCCACATTTTGCATCTTTCCCAGCCATGGAGAGAAGCCCAGGCCCTTTCCAATCGAGGAAACACAAAGCCCAGAAAGTACCACTTTCTGCAACACTTAGTCCATAATGAAAGATGCCAAGCACGTCGGTAACATGTGCATATGTATAGTTGTCATCCAACACTTTAGGAACAGAACATGTAGCTTTTCCAGGATCAAGTGATGAAAATCTCCTAAATAACCTAGGGCTATTGCTCACAACATAAGCCATCCTAGCTACATTGACAGGGAAGAGATCTGATTTTCTTAAATCAACCTACCCATACTTTAACTTCACTGCCAGTTCAGTTCACATTTTGGCTTAATGCCATAAATCCTTGCTCTTGAACAAGTATGCAAGGCAAAGACAAAAACAGGCCTTATCCACTTCAAGTCATAGCACCACAGCACCTTTGAGAGCCTGGTACATCAGCTGGTGTTGAGCTTGGGCCTCACTCAGAAAACAATTGAACTTTGTCCTCCCTCAGGGAATGAACATAGCAGGGTTGATGTGCTTAGCAGTACTTTGAAGGACTGGGATGATCTTTGGATGTGGCATCATATAAAGAAACATTAAGAACAATGATAGAAACACTCTGTGCTCAAAGCGAGATAACTTGCCACACCCCAGAAGAAAAACACGTGAGTTCAGAATATCTGTGGGAATGTAACAGGACCAGGTGGGATTTTGTGCCACATCGAGCAAACTGCCCATGGAACCACTGCCATTGGCGGCTGTCAAATGTTGCCAAGTCATCTCATTAGTAGTGATCTGCATCTGTCAACAAGAGAAGCTGCTGGAGTGAGCACTGAGCCTAGTGGGCAGGTAGGAAGGAGAGACATTTGGGGTCAATGCTTCCTTCCAAAGCAAGGAACTGGATTTACACCCTTGGTTTCCTTCTTCTTTTGTTCTTCTCCCATACACTCTACAGATAACTCCAGTTTGGATTCAAACCATTTTTTCCCATGCAGGAAAGAAAAAAAAAAAAAAAGGCATTTTAAAATATCCCCCTCAAAGAAAACAAACCCAGTACAGTAATCAAAGTTCTAACTCTGAAAAGGAAAACTGTCTGGAGTTCTGTGCAACCAGCTAACAGCTACTCTGGGCAGTCCCTCCCGCTGCGACTTCACACAGAAGGTGCTCAAAAAGCATGGATGGGATGCAGAAGACAGAAGGAAAAGACACAAGAGTGATAAAACAAGTAGAGCTTCAAGTAAACTAATACAGATAATGATCATTTAAATTGTTGCATTGATATTAATGATAGACAAAATATTTACTTAGAGGTTTCTGATCATCTTTTGAAAGCAAGTGATTGTAAGTGCTGCACAAAAACCAGATCCGGGCCTGAGAAATTTTCAGTCTTGCTTGCCAGGGTGTCTAAATAACAAGTATCATTTGCTATTTCGATTGGTGCAGCACATAGCCACATCTAGTCCTGAACTGAAACCCCCCTGTCTTAAGGACTGTACACACAGCTGGAATTATTGGGCTCTCCTCAGACAAGCGAAACAAACAGAAAACAGGCAGATACAGGGAAAACAAACACATTGTGAGCAAATACTCCTGGCAGAGGACCCACAATCACAATTTACAGTTCACATAGGTTTTCACAGGCCTTCCTAGAAAGATAGGTTCCATCAGGAGCCTGAAAGACCAGTATCACTTCACTGCAGCTGAGAGAGCTCCTCCAAACATGAGGGCCAAGAAAGAGAAGATCACACAAGTTGGTATTTGAAAATTTTAGCAGGGGGCATTTGCATCATGGTGGTAACTGGTTTTCAATGTTAAAAGACAGCAAAGACACACATGGTAGGATATGAGGTATATGAATCTGAGTGCAAGTCCAAAACATCAGGTGCAGCAGAAAGAAAGGGGGTTTCTGATCCACTGAAGAGTAAAAACTGTAAATATGTTGAAATAATCAAAGAAAGGTGAAATAATTAAAATAAATTGTTTAAATAATCTAAGGTTGTAAATCATAACATAAATGTCCTCATTCCATAAATATAAACATTCCTTTAACATTTTTTCTTATATGAATATTCCTATGGGAAGAAAATTCATCAAATCACTAGCAATTTGCATAGTGACCTGCAGTCTGTGTTTTCTTCATCACCTTACTTTCAATTTGAATGACTTCAGGGTGCCTTTGGAGTGGCAATAGTTATTTTTTCAGAATAGTTCACAGATACCAAAGGAAAACCTGATTTCCTGTAAAATCCAAGTTCAAATATACCAATTGATATTAAAGGGCTAACATTTATATGCAGCACTAAAAAGACACAAAATGTGTTTACTAAGGGAAGCACACAGCTGTTCAGCATGGTCGTGAACTACCAATGCAACTACTGCTCCACAAGCATCTGAATGTGAGGGAAGAACTGCACTATGGCCTTGATGAGAAAGACAAGGTAGTAGTTTCATTTCTGACTTCTAAGTAGTGTTCAAAAATCCTACAATATATATTGAAACAAGAGCACCCCAGGCTGTATTTTCATCCTCTATTACAAAGTGAAGGTTTTTTAATGCCGCTTGCCATTCCAAGGTTTTCACAATCTGGGTTGCAGACTGTGAAAATGGAACTGAAAGATAGCTTTGGGAATTCCAGCTACAGTCCTGTAATGGTTAGACATGTCCTAACAGCGGGAACAAGCAGGAGCTGCTGAGCTGGCAGCTTGCTCCTGCCACCCACCAAGAAGTGTTAGTGTAAGCACTGCAAGAAGCCATTAAGTGTCCTCATGGGCAGAGGAGAGATGCCAAGGGATATGTATTTTGAGGTCTTGGTAGTCTCTCTTTCATGGTGTGCTACTTATGGATGAAATATAGAGCAGTCCTTAGTTTGTCCATTTGCTGAAAACTGATAGCTGTATACCTTATCTACTTGATTCAGAACTCTTATGATGCACAAGGTGAAGTGATGCGAGGCTGGCTGGCAACATGATGTAGCCAGGCTGGAAATTCGTCGAAGTGCAGAAGACAAAACTTTCACAGACCCACAGTACATGTTCAAGTCTGTGTCATCATTCTGGTGTCTTCACTTGACTCAACAGTTGACCACCTCCTATGTAAGAGGCTGTTGATAGAAAGGATTGTAGATTTCCAAGGACATCTGCAAAATGAGAGCAATTGAGTAGCGAAGAGATTGATATGGCAGCCTAAAGTTTCTAGGCTCAGCCATTGCAATAGCTCTTGTAGAAAAGGCTTAAAAGCTTAATCTCTCTAGAAAATAAGGATAACAGTGCTTATTTCTTAAGAGCGTTTTACCAAATGCAAGTCTGGACAGGGGTGAAAAATGAAGACTAAGTATTGCATTAATAATGATTAAGTCTGATGCTAATCCTGCTTATATTTCACAATCAGCATAGCTTCTGAGTTGAAGCTCCATTGCTTCATGGCTTTTAAACGTGTTTTTCTTAACTCTTACCTTGACTTTCATTATGTCCTTCATTATAAAGCCTAATATATCTTTTATTTCTGTATCCTTTATGTCTCTATTCATTTAGCGAAACGTTTAGAGATAATAGTGCTATTCTGTGGGAGAAACATCATTAGGGTCCAAGGAAGATCTTACAGTCAGTGGTTGAATCTGAAGTTATCTGGCAGCTTTAAGTAAGCAGCTTTTGGTATGAGGTTGACTCTGACAGAGAAACAGAATTAGACATTGACATCAAACTTTCCATAAAAGAGAAATCTCTGTAGGGAAAAGAATTTAGTCCTTTAAGATGGAAAGTTTTAATAGGAATGATACAAACAGATATTCATTGAATTGCTCTCATTGTAGGAGGGCAGGTGAATGACAGACAAGAAGTGCTGAGTTATTGTTTTCCCTCATGCCTCACTTGGCAGGGCCTTTTTCACTATGGAGCTGTTTCTCTCCTTGCAAATACATCTTCAGCATAGATTAGTCATAAGGGGAGAAGTGAAATTCGAGTAGAGCATGCCAGCACACCTGAAATAGCAATGAAATACAGGCATTACTAACCCAGTAAATAACAACTGAACCTTTTCCTTATGGTCTAGGGACACTTCAAGAATCTCTGAGTAAAATAATGAGTTCAATTTGTCCACATATAACAACTACATCATGAAATTCATCAATATTTTAATCAGGTTGTATGGGAGTTGAGGTATATACCTTTTAAAGCAGAAGCAGTCTGAGCCCAAAGGCTGCCTGTGGGACTGAGCTCTCCTGCAGAGAGCAGATGGGGATTCTTCAAAAGCTTTACCCCTCTAGCTTAGTGGTAGAGGGTGCTCATTGGCTAACTGTGCTGTTATGAAAACAAAGATGGAAGGACTGCCTGCACCACAGCTTGGAACCCCGCAAATGGAAGCTTTTCCATGCACTGATCAATGCTCTTTTTAAGAAGTAATTGTCTTCTCTTCTGCAGTTATGAGTTTTTACCATGTTTTAGGCAACACTTTCATTACAGTTAAAACAGAGAATTTCCCACATACAAATATCTAGGAGTCAACAAAAGCAGGACACAAGCCAAAGTCTTCCCTGTGGCCTGGCTGTGTTGCTCGCTCTGAAGGAAACTTTTCAGCCTCCAGAGAAGTTACCTCCACCCACAATCTGTCAACACAGGGTTAATATACAAAATTCACTGAATTAGCGTGTTTATTTAAAGTAGAAACAGAGTTCTGTGTTTGAGGTGTGGGGTATTACCTAATGTTCCTGGCTCACTGCTGCCCCACAGGGATCTAAGCTGCTCTTGGGATTTCTTGGGGATGAAGAGCATCTTTCCAGAGCATCTTGTCTGCATGGCTTTAATCTCTCCAGTGACATGGTAGACAACCACAGCTCACTGTGCTAGGAACTATGCTCTGCCTTTCTGGAAACCCTGTCACAGCAGAAAAGAGGGAAAATGCTCAACTAGCCTCCAAACAACAGCAACAAAAAAGAAGAGTTACCCTGTTACCTGCATTGGCCTGCCCAGCCCAATGGGCTCCTCTAATGAAACCCAGGAAGTATAAATGGAACAGGAGTCTGGAATTTTTTGCATCTTCCCGAAAGAAAGAAGGTGACATCATAATACTACCCATTCGGGTCATTAAGTTATATCTACAGCACCAATGGCATTTATGGTGCATGTATGTGAGACACATGAAATTTAGAAGAACATCTTTTATCTGGATGAACAGCATTTAGAACAAACTAATGAACTTCATCAAATAATTTGTTGTACGATGTAATGCATGAGGATTTGTCTACTTTTACCCTGGACCATGGGCAATTCCATTATCTGTCCCCTCTCACTCTTCATGCCAAAATGGTTTCAGGACTCTACAGAGACAGACAGTTCCTATCTAGTGGTCTGTTTATTTGTTTCAGTTGCTGAGAATTTATGCAACTGATGATTAATACTTGCTTACCATAGCAGTATGTCCAGTATTCAAAGTGAACTGAATCTTTGCTATCTGATAGTAATACTTTTTCAGAGGTTATGTCTAAACCAACTCAGCAGGAAGCTGAGTCTCAAGGAACTTACTCTGAGCATCCTCCAGCCAGACATCCCCATGCCTTCCTTCCTCTTGATTCTCTTCCTTCTTTCCCAGAAGCCCTAGCCACCAACCTCCTATAGCTTGTCCCCCACTCCTGCTTGCCTTTTCCTCTACCTTCATTCATGATATCTTGCAGATATATGTGAGTAGACACATTATCTGAAAACTTACTTTACACATAAAGGGATGAGAGCCAGAGTTATGGAAATCCAATATATTGGTCTGAAACACTAATGGTGAAAGACCAGCTATCACTGGCAAAAGCCCAAAACTAATTCAGCTGCCCACTGAAGCATGAACATGTGCAGTCCCAATGTCTCCAAAATAACTAAGAACTATTTCTTCACCCTACATGAGATTCCTGAGTGGGGGAAAGAAAGGCAACTTTATCTTCCAGGAAAGCAAACCAACTTCCCTTACTGCATCCTAACCAGAAGCCAGACCCTAGTGCTATCAAAGCCAGCAGGAACTCTGCCATTCATTTCCTCAGTGAAGTCCTGGATTTGATCCCACTTTCCTGGTAACAGATTTTTGAAAGAAATATTCAAACTTAACTCTCTTTTACCCTGAAGTATTTGATTAAGACCTTGAAAATAATTTCTCTCATCTTTTGTGGATTCTTGAAACACATCTACCCTTCAGCACTACATTCTATAGAAATTTTCTTTTGGTATTAGACTGCATTAACATTCCTTTTTGCTATGCCTACTTTTTATATAACATCATACAACAGAAACTACAGATATGAAGGCTGGACAGTGAGTTATGGTTGATGGGTTAGTCTGTTGCTGGCAGCAAGGAGTGTTAGATGTTGCATAAGCAAGATATGGAGGAGTAAAACATAGATAGGGAAGTAAAGATAACCTTGTCCAGTCCTGCCTTTCCTCATTCATTTCATATCAGTTCTAGACTTCAGCATTTTTCTTTTCAGCATTGGTCTTGCTTTCTTCATAGATGACACCTGGTTCAGTGAGACAGCAACTAATTGCCTGAATTACTCTTAGATAACCAGAGGACTGAAGAGGCTTTTAAGTAACTGAAGAGTCCAGTAGAATAATTCAAAGTGAAGGATAAGTCAAAGAGGGGAGGCAATAAATACAAGAAAGCCTTCTGAGCCTCAGTAAGCTGAAAGGTGGTGAAGGAGATGAATTGCTGCAGGGCCACAGACTAAACTGCAACTTTTGAAGGCTTTGCTGTCCTTTTATGTGACATTTTAGTTTTTGGGGGGCAGAGTGTGGATCACTTAAGGTACACTTCTACTGCAGCTTTATGACAGGAGTGTACGTAATCTTTGTGTTGGAAAGGCATACAACCCAATGGTGTACCCGGTACACTCGCTGAGGAATAGTTTTAGAACTGTTCTCCAGTAGGTGCCCTTTGGGTACTGAAAGCCTCCTGTAAGGTCTCCCTGGAGCATCCTCTTCTCCAGTCAGAACAACCCCAGCTCTCCGAGCCTGTCTTCCTATCAGAGGTGCTCCAGCCCTCTAGCTGTGTGTGTGTGTGTGTGTGTGTGTGTGTGTGTGTGTGTGTGTATATACACACACACACATATGTATGCTGTATGAATTAATGCATTATTTGGTCTTTTTTTCTACTAGTTGTCCTGTCATTTATTATGACCTAGGGTCTTTCCTTAAATTTTTGTCATTTTGGCAACTTAAGTGTTATGGAAACTGTCTTGCCATAAATAGCTCAATTTCATTAATACTTACCAAGAGAAATGCAATTTCTCTCCTTCACTGAAACAGAGCCACCCAGCCACCACAATGTACTACAGGCTTCATTCACCACATAAGGAATTTAATTTTTTCTGAAATTGCTTGCACACTTTATTTCCCTCATAATGCCTTAACTAAAATGCCTTACTGCAGATTTTTTTTTTGCCAAGTTTATACTACATGCCTCATGATCTAGAAATATTAGCTCTATTTTATTTTATACATTTGCATTGTAGATGGATTTTGGGGGGTGAGCGAGTGGATATTGATCTCATTTGGAAAATGCAACTATATACTTAGTTCCATGTTAGTTTGACTTCTACCACAATCATTTCTTTTTTTTTTTTTTTTTTAATGAGGACAATACTGTTTCCTTCTTGTATTGCTGTCTCTCTAAAATAATTTAAAACCATACCATGACTCAGCTTTATTACAAATATAGCTTAAAGCTCTATGCTTCAGGACAGCCAGTAAGCAAGTAGAGAGGCTGCAGAAGAAAGTGGTAAGAATGACCAGAGGATCAGAAAATGTGATTTGTGAAAGGCTGAATAAAGAGATTTCAGTGCACAGAGAAAGAATCAATGGGAACAAGAGAGTATTTGAGCATGGCAAGAAAAAGAAAGACATTTCAGAGGAAGGGAAAAACCATTTTCTCTGTATGCATACAGCAGAGAAGGCAAGAATGAGTAAGCTTAATTATAGAAAGGGAATTGAGACTGGATATAAGAAGAAAACTCTAACAAAAAACTCTAAGTTAAAGTGAAGCACTGATTTTATTACCACATGAGCCCTGGGACCACCACTGCTAGACACCTTCAAAACCAAATACTTAGGAAAACTTCTGTGAGTCATGACAGAAATGCGGTTGATTCTTCCTCAAAGTATGTGCGAGTGATCTTTTGAAGTCCTTCTGAGTGTTTTTTCCTGTGATTCTGTCTTCTGTCACATCACTTAAAACACAATGTGGAACATCATTTTTTATCAAAAAAACTGAGAATGCAAATTAATAGTAAAAATTGGATAACTGCTCCAAAGAAACATGATAGCAAACAAATAGCAGCATCAACATACTTACTAACCATATATCTTAATGACTTCAATAAGGAGTGAATGAGTCTATGAAATAAAAACATATATTACTGTCTATTAACAGTTGTTAAAAGGGATTTCAAAGCTAATTCAGATTTTACAATAAATTAAGAAAATTAAAATGTAATAACATTGTTTTCACTGCATGATAATATGTTATGTACCTTACATTAAAAATAGCCCAAATAGGTCAAGCTATCAGTATCAAGAAACATCTCAAATGCACTTACAGGGCCAGTTGTATAAGGACAAGATAGTGTTCAATTTTATCCCTTTGTATTTTCATTTCAATAGGGACCATCAGTTATACATCTGACAAGGCAGGTTTTCCCCTTTTCAGAGGGCAGGAGATACATGGTGCACACAGGGACTCCGTGACCCCCACTGCCCTGCAGCAGCCCTGCCTTCAGTAATGCTACACGAGGCTTTAGGGTTCTTTTTCTGCATCATATTGGAAAAGTGAAGGCCTGGTTTCAGTTAATAGAAAGCTATGGATTTAACTTCCCAGACTTTTAAAAACAGTGGCATCTTAATGGAAAACTACTACCACAATGACACTGGAAATTTCAATACTTTGGAACTGAACCTGCCCAGCACACAAATAAGCAGCTTGTCTTTTTCTTTTTTTTTTCCTCCCTGCCCCACCCCTGCCCTGAGTCATTAAATCAATTGCAGGTTCAATTTGTGATCTGAAAATTAGTTTTCTTCTGTAAGCTCATAAGTACCAAGATGACAAATTTTGTCCATTTAGATCTGTTGACAGCTTTCAGAGTTGTAGACAACTGAAAACTAGGACCTGTGTAGTTTCTTATTTACATGAACAGGCTCTGGAATTGCATAAGTCTGAATGAAACTGAAAGGTTTTACATAAATAAGTTTCTTTTCAAGATACCAGTGAAGAAATAGACTATGTTTTTTCTAAGCCATGTTAATTTGGCAGCTATAGCAGGAGGAGCTTTGTCACTAAAATAAAATCCAACTGAATTCTTACAGAGAACACATTAAAGATAAAAGCAATTTCACAATCATTTTTCAAACTAAAATGGCAGTTGAGGTGGAAAGACACACATTATGTGAACAGTAAAAGAAAGCCAGAAGAAAAGTGAGAGAGGCTTCAAAAGAGTCGTAGTTATGGAAAGAAAGAGAATCTTCAGGTTTCCCTAATGGCAAAATGAAAAATGTCATAATTTCTTTAAAAGTTTTGTAAAATAAAGGAAGGTGGATCATTATTTTAAGTTTCAATCAAGTGGTGAAATGAGCACAGAGGGCCGTGGCAGAGCAGCTACTGGATCACAAGCTAAGGCCATGATCAGCTGAAATAGTCCAGGATAGAAAAAAATATCCATAGCCAAGCAGCTATAGCTCAAGACACTCTTGGCAGCAGGAGATCGAGTGCATTTTCTTTCTTACGTTCTATGAGAGCCTGCAGTATTACAACAGACTCTCATAATTTCAGGTTTCTTAAGACAGTTGTGGAAATTCCTAACCTTGCGGGCCCTGTCATAAAAATCATTTTGGCCAAGTTACCCAGCTTACTTTCTGCCTTCCTCTGGGTTTTGGGTCCACTGGAAGTTGGAAAAGGAACGTGGCTTCCCTCACTAAATTACACTGACATACCCCGTCTGCTTCTTCTCACACAGGGGGATGGAAGGTGCCTTTCAGCCTTGCCAGCCAGCCAGCCCTAAATAGTCTTTCTGTAAGGCAGCCAAATGGGCACCAGTTTTCTTACACATATAAAACTGAAACAAAGTTCAGGCAGAAATAGACCCTAAATGGCCTCACTATGGGTCACCCTTTCTTCCTGATATAATCAGACCTTAAACTGCCAACAGAAAAAATAACCACATAATATGTTATTCTACCAAAAGGGTCAGCATATGACAGAACCATATTTTGCTTTATATAAACTGCCAAAATTCAGTGAGAATTACAGCAAAAACATTTCTATCTAATTCTCTTTTCACTGCAACTTTAGGAAAACAGGTTATTGTGCATGGTGAGCTAAGAAGACCACACTGCTTCTCACTGGGCTGTCATAGAGGGCAATTGGTTCCCACCAGCCTGAGAATTCTTGCTGTACTCTATGGCTGGCAAATTGCTCAAGCAAGAGCTGTGGTTGGTGTTTATCACCCAAGACCTTGAAAACAGAAGGAACTATTTTGTTTGCACTTTATTAAACATTCTGCTATGTTCTCTCATTAGCTTTTATAGACTGGAAATACAGGAGAAAATTGGTAAAGGAAGAACAGGGAAAATGCCGCTACTGACTGCTCCCCTATAGGCTTGTTAGAGGAGCAGTACATTAAAGGTGATGCCCGTCTTAAAACCAAACATTCGTATTGTGCAGAAATTGTACAAGGGTTTATCATTCTTTCTGCTACACCAGGTCAGATTCAGAGAACAATATTCTGCGGGAGTGTGCATGAAACGAACTTACTCGGGAGATGTCTGACTTCCCAGGCAAGGTGGAGGTCTGAGAACAGAGCAGAGCAGCACAGTTCTGCTGTACAATGTCCAGCAGTCTGTGGAGACCCTGAGTGGAGTATCGAAATCCCAAATGTAGTTCAGGTAGTTGGTCCTTCTATGAACCACAGCAAGAATGATCCACTGCAGAAGGTTACAGGACAAATCTGGATGAAGATATAACTCATCAATACTCTGGATTGTTGGTCTGCTTTTAATTACTTTATCTAGCCTTCTCTCTGCCTGGAAACTGTTCGCAATATTTATGAAATACCTTATTCCCTGAAAAATTGGTTTAATTAGAACCATTCCAATTTCCAAATCTGAGTTGAGTATGTTTGGCCAAAATGATGGATGAAGCTCGATGAACAGGACAAAAAAAATAAACTTCCCATCCATTCAGGTTTCCGTCTGGATTTGGGAAACATGTTTCAGATCCCTCCTGTTGCCTCCTCCTGCACATAGGATGATCTAAAGAAAGTTAATTTCAGTATTGACTGGTCAACTTGCTTCCAAATTGTATAAAATAGACATATAGCAGGGACTGATGGCTGGGCCTCCCTGGGCCATGATCCGCTGATTAGCTCCCTGGCCAACCACAGACACAAGTGTTTCCATTTTCTCTAAAATGAGACTGTTGTGGCAGAAGACAGGCTCCGTAGCACACTGGTTGCTGGGACAGCAAATATCCACTTTATATCTCTCTCTCTCTATTCAGCAAGAATAAGAGTGGCTTTATCTCACATGTTATCAGCATGTCCTGGCCTTACATGTATCACCCATAAGGGCACCTTCTAAAGCTTCTTTGAAACTATTTGAATTTGTGCTGTTCCCAAACTGTCAATAGTTTTGGGGTTTGACTTCTTGGTTTTCTTTCCCCCTAGCTCCACCCCCCTCCCCTAAATATTTCTAGCTTAGAAGCCATCAGCCCCACAAGCTCACTTTGCTGCATGGGGGTTCATATATATTATTTCTCTGATGATCAAAACCCATCTACTGCAGAACAGTGTGAAAGTACAGCTTTCAAGTCCTGGATTAACACTGACTTTTATTTTCAATGTCTTTTCTCTCTCCTTACAATCTATAGCTTTTATCTTCTGGACAGAGTAACCTCAGGAAAAAAAAAAATCACATTTTTCTGTCTTATCTGTTACTCTACTTTCTATTAAAATGTTAGAGCAAGTCACTAGGGTGAGCTCTGTCTGAGGAGTGCTCTGAGAAGGAGCAGCTCTTTAGCCACTAGCACAGGACCTGCCAGCCACCAGGTGCAATGGTGATGATCAGAGGGACAGGAGGTTCCAGGATTCACCCTCTTGCAGTTAAACTGGCCACTGGCTTCAGTACTTCAGAGCTGCAGCAGGATTCTTACTAATGCCAGCATCGCATAGGGATCCATGCTCATTTCAATTGCTTTGTGCTCATTCTTGGCTTTTTGGAAATGTTTTGCACGTAAATGCTTTGTACACAATGCACTTTATAACTTACATATATGCTGTGATGAATATTTCATTTAAGCCAGGCCTGGGCCTAAGTTGTGTGAATTTCTCTATGCTGTGACTGGAATGCATCCTTTCTTTGCTTACCGCTGAGATTTCCTCAGCCCGGCACTGCCTTTGTCGTCATCACCACTCTTTAAATATATTTAGAATTTTATTTCCTTGGTGGCCCATGTTCCCAGTATGACATATCATCCTGGAAAAAGGCAAGTGCTCTGCTAAAATCTTGGTGGTTTATATAAAATGTTTCCTAATCTAGTTGTTGTTTATACCATAGGTATTTTGATGTAGCTATTTTGCGAAAATATTCTTACACTCATATACCTTAAAATCAGATACGTTTTCATTAGTATGATTCCTACCACTGAAATGGGACGTGTCTCATTCTATTTTCTACAAATTGGAATTTGACATTTCTGTTCCTCCAGAGGGGTACAATGCTTGATGCATAAGAGAAATATGAAATTTTGATCCACAGTGTATTCAGCCAACTCCTTCAGGCAACCAGGCTGTACTCTGCTTGCAATCACTGTCTATCCTATATCTAAAATTTAGGTGCTCTTCCTATGATTTAATATCCATAATATTTACTTTATTTATGTACATACCTACTTAAAGACATTGTTGGCCACTTAGTGCAAATCTGGAAGCTTTATCAGTTCAAATCAAGATCTGAAACACATGCCCATAAAGGTAAGGAGGAATTTATTTGGGGAACTCTTGATCTGAGTCCCAGTCCCAACAAGAAAGAGAATAACCCAGTTCTCTAATTCACATTTTAACATAATTGCTGAAGAGCTCAAACGTGCATGAGGAGTCAAGTTCTCCTGGACCAATGGAACTACAGGAGGGTAAGCTGCCTGCATGCTACCTGCATGGTTTGGATAAGATAACAGTTCAGTGCAGGGTACTATGAATCTGACTGGCATCACACCAAGCAAGTGTGGGGTGTTTCAGAAAGTGAACTGGAAGACATGGTGTCAGACATGAGACAGTTCTGCAGAATAAAATGCTGCTTCATTCCTGGCCTGATGACTATTACTCTGTACATACAGACCTGCTCTCAGTCTCACCTCAGTCCAGAGGGTTGACACTGGAAGGTCTCTTACAAGGCATCCTGCTGCTTGCATAAATGTTGGTTTGTTTGCTTTATGAACAGAAATCCTATTGTCCCTAAATAGATTTGATTTTTTTCCAAAGCTGTAAATTCAATTATGCAGTAGCATTATCCAGCTGACAACTATCAGAAGTGAAGCACTGAGAGTATTTTCAGAACGAGAAGCAGATTTACTGCTTCTTCGTGCTGCAGTATTTCTCCCTGGATATTTGACACAGCATGAGAGGGATTTAGGTGACCATTGTATGACCTTGGCCTTCCTACTTCCATGTTGTTGATTTGTCATCAAATGTTGCTCAGTTGCCATCTCACAATCTACTTAGTGGAAATTAAATGTAGCACTTTTTTTTAAAGACAGTGATTTCTTTTTTAACTTAATTTTCCAGATCCTACTTTTTGGTCATTTTCAGATAGAATTGATATCAATATATCTTTAAAATCTGCACCATTTCTGCTTGTGTCTGGATCTTCTGCAATGGCAAAGTGAAGAGCAACACAGTCCCATCTACTCCCGTTTAGAGGACAGAAGCATGCCTGAGCTGGGAGTCTTACTCTCATTTTAGAGTCTTACTCTACATTTTCATATCATGCAAAAGATCCTGGGTCTTCTACCTTTAGGTATTTCCTTTTTTTTTTTTTTTCCCTTTTCTTCCCTTTTCATAAAACGATTAAAGAAAAACAAAACAAAACAAAAAACCCAACATTTCTTTGTGAAAAGGGATAACTGGAAAATGTAGGCAAAAAAATATTTTCTGTAATTTTTTCCTATATAGCTCTTTGGCTAGAATATAAAGCAAAAATTTTTCATAACTTACATTCTGATAGAGGAAAAACTCCAACCAAACAAGAAATCTCACCTCACCTGTTTTTGCAACTTCTGCACTGACAGCATTTAGCATTCAGACCCTCCCAGAAATTCTCACAGTATTTTTCTCAGTTCCAAGATAGCTTCCAGCCCAGTGATGCTGGTTGGTGAGGTGACAGGAGCAGCCATAAAGGTGGCCTGGTTAGAAGGGGAAAATTACTTAGCAGAAGAAAATATCTCAGAGGGAATGCCTGGAAACTTCAAGCCTGGGAACCAGAAGCATCCTCAACAAGTGCTCAGCTGGCATCTTTGAAGTACAGTTGGATACCTAGAAATTGGAAACATCCAGAGATATCATCTGTAACTGCAAATCAAGGAACTGTAACAGCAAATTATCTGAAAAGATAAAAAATAGTCTGGAAAAAAAGGGGGAAATATCCTGAGAAAGTATGAATTAGTAGATGCCACTGGCTATTCTGTCTGCAAGAAGAGGATAATGGTCTGTGGAAAAAAAAATTGGTCTAAAAGAACAGAAAACATTATCATCTATTGGCTGTCTCAGGTGAAAGTCAGAAATTAACAACTATTGGCTGCTCAAAGCGGTTGTGTCCTGTGTACTCTATGTCCCTGTGATGTAAAATTTACTTATATTTTATCCAAAATGGAACTGGTCTCTCTCTGACATCTTCCTGTGCTGCACATACTTTTCATTCCCTAAACATGTTGAATTTTCTGCATAAACTTTCTGTGAAATCTTGGACTGTCACTGTGATACCTGGCTGACCCCCTTTTCCATCTCTGAAGTCAGACTCTCTGTTATATTACTGGTTCCATTTGGGCCCCCTTCTGGGCTCCATCTAGTTTGTTCTACTACTTTTGGATGTTTTGTCCCCTTCTGAAATCTAATTCGCTTAATACTGATATTATATGTTCATATAAGTAATCTACAATAAGCATACCTGCTGTTGTATTGTTGATTAGTTGCATCACTCTTCTCCACGGACACCCCCTTGTCGTGAGGGAGAAGTTTGTGTACCCTTATGAGGTTGTGAGCTATGCTGGCAGTGGTTTATGCCTCCGGTAGGGTCTCCCATGCTGGTCAGGTCTCAACTGAAGGGTCAAAGTGTGTCCTCGGGCAGGATGGGTTCGTCAGCTGCCTGGCAACCATCCTAGGAGAAGGACAACCCTAACTCCAAACCCGGGCAGATGGAGCTCGCTTAGCCCTGTAAGGCCATCCATCTAAGAGAAGGATACTCTAACCAAACCTACATCCTGAGGACCTCGCTGTCACCGTCCAAGCTTGCTAGGCCCTGGCAGATGAACCTCAGGAGTAAAGGGTGGGGCCAATTCTGCGCACGCTGTGCATCACCTAAAAAATCCACTGCGCAGGCTTGAGGGATCAGCCATCAAGCAGCAAGCGTGGGTAAAACCCTCCCAAATCTTCATTCACGAAGTCTAGCCATGAGTTGCGTCACTAACGATAACTTTGCAGTAACCTGTAATAGGACATATCTACTTGTTGCTAAAATACTGATGGTCCCTCTAGTTGATTGTTGCCATATTACTGATAGATTCTGTACTATTGATTGTTATTGATTGCTGAAGAAATATTAATTGCTGAGAGTATTTTTTAAAAACTTGATACTTATTTCCTTTATTAATCATAGGCATATCTGCTAATGCTGATTTTTGTGGTAATTTTTAGTAAATAGGCTGCCCAGGGAGGTGGTGGAGTCACCATGCCTGGAAGTGTTCAGAAATTGAATAGACATTGCATTTTGTGATATGGCTTAGTTGATATGGTGGTATTTGGTTAAAGGCTGGACTTGATGATCTTGGATGTCTTTTCCAACCTTAATGATTCTGTGATCAGTAATAAAGCAGAGAAATTTAGAGGATAAAGCCTCCATATGCTTAAGTATTGTTGTTGTTGTTGGCTGAACTTCGCAAACGAAGATTTTGGGATAAGCCTGCGCAATGGATTTTTTAGGTGAGGCACAGTGTGCGCAGAACTGGCCCCACCCCCTTTACTCCTGAGGTTCATCTTGCCATGGCCGAGCACGCTCGGACAGCGACAGCGAGTTCCTCCAGGATTCAAACCAGCATCCTCAGAGGAGGAGCCGGCTCCACAGGCGGGGGCCTACGCCACTCGGCCAACGCCCGCCGCCTCTCAAGTGTAACATCTCAGATTAACATCAAAGAAAAAAAACCCAACAAACAGAAAAGCAATAATGTCAGGTTGTTGAGCAATCCTGGGAGCCCACATGGGTCAGAGCACCAGGGGAAGACCTCACCTTATCCTCTCTGCCACCGAATGACACAAACGTGGCACTGCAGCCACGCCTGCAACACAAGCTGGGGCAGGGCTTAAGTATTACAGAATCCTACAAATCCATGGTTGTGATCTCTGCACAACTGCAGGCTGGGTAGTCCTTCAGGATGAGGAGGAGAAAAGTCAATTTCCTCAAAGAGCTCTGAGCAAGGTGAGTGGATGCACTTGCGATGTTGGCATCAGTGACGCTGCAGCACCACAGCCAAGAGGCGAGCTGGGGGAGCCGAGAAGTAAATGTGGAAACTGGGAACATACACACATATGGAGAAATTATAAGCAAATTAAAAGAAGTTAAAATATGCAGTATTTCTGCATTTGTGAAGTATCTAAACTTGATTAATTTTGCAGATAATATTAGTAAAATTGGTGAATGCTGCTAGGAAAAGATGGCTGGACTTAGTGCTTTACCCCACTACATATGTGCATTTCATGAAAAGAAAAAAACAATTATTTCCATTTGAATTTAACTCTCCTTTTGCTTTTCTTAAACCACTTCAGGTACAAAACCAATTTATTCACCACGTCAATTTGCTTTTAGTTCTCAAACCCGACTTTACTGCTCACTTGGTAGTTGTTTACATAGGCAGTTGCTAGGAAATAGAAAATGAATAGTCTTCATCTCAGCATGTGAAAAAACCAAATCTGCTACCTTGCTGCTGCCTTTGGAAGTCTGTAGCAAAGACAAGTATAGGAGATAAGAGAGAATGAGCTTTAGGGCATCTGAGCAAGAGCATTGCTATGAGCTAATGGAGATAAGATGATTCTTTAACTGTCCTACTTCTCCCAACAACAGTAAAAAAAGGTTTTCACCAGAGCTGCCTGGAGAGGTGCTTTGTTTATCCTAAGTACTCTTTTTATCTCTTTGAATAAAAATCTGAACCTGAAACTTTGGCATTCATCAGTACCAAAGCTGCTCACGTGGTTCAAACATGTTGCTGTGGAGGGGCTCTCTGCTGTTTGCTCCTGAAGCCAGGTTCTTCCGCCCTCCCCCCCCACACTCCCTCTTCTTTGCAGAGATGCCAGAGCAGCACCCTTTCCACAGTGCATTTCAGGAGATACCACCATCTGAAGGCCTGGTGAGGACAGCACAGGCATGAGACAGCCAAGGAGTGACTCCTACAAGTCATTGGCAACAGTGCCAAACGAATGTTTTCCACACATCTAGCCAAAACGTTTTGGCTTTTGCTGTTTAGTCTTTAGAGGGAAGAAAAAGAATTCTAAATTTTCCATCCAAAGCAAGTGCTATCTTGTGAAAAGAAAACTCTAACTAGAACTTCAAGAGAGTTTTGACAGAGATTTTCCTACCAGTGGAAATGGTATAATGGAAGGTGCAGAGACAAATGGTTGCACAGCCAGTGTCCCCTCCTGCCCTGGCAGCTAAATTGGAGGGTGTGTTGGACATCCTTGGAAATCTACATAGATACACAGTATAATTTATGAGTGCCTGATCTGCTTTGTTTTAGAGGCCATTCAGTGCTCTCAGCAAAGCAATGAAAGGAACCCTCTTGGTGCCTGAGATCTGGAGAGGTAAGGGGGATCCTGCTGGTCAGGAGTTTCTTCCTGAGAAATCAAATGTTGGTATTCAAACAATTTATTTTCTTCCTTACTGTGTGTTTTCTTTTTTTGTGGTTCCAATTTAGCAACAGTATCCAGCTTACTGCAATTTATGGATAAATTTGCCCTTGCTAAGAAGGAAATCTCTGCAGTAGTGATGTATGTCCATGTTGGTCATTTTATTGCTTTTCCAGCATGCACCGTTTGCAAAAAAAAAAGGTGGCTGCTCAGCATTTTTTCTTTCCACTTTAATATCTGCAAGATCTTGGTCTTCTCTTTTTCATGTGCACTTACTTGAGAAATAAAGAGGCACTGTTTATTTATATCCAAATAAAAGTGATACATAATAAATACCATCTGTGTAGCTTCTTGAGGTGGTCTCCTCACCATGCTCCCCTAATCTAACAAAACTAAAAGCAAGCATGTCATAGGTTTCTGTAGCTGAATCTTAGTAGAAGCGGGGGCTACCAGGGTGGCTTCTGTTAGAAGCTGCTAGAAGCTTCCCCTGTCCTGTGGAGCCACTGACATCCAGGTCCAGGAGGGACTTCCTGCTGGTGGCCAAAGTTGAGTCAATTAAGAATCACAGTCACGCCTCTGTGATAACACATTTAAGAATTAGGAGTGTTATGCAGTTGGAAAATTCCAGCCATGAGATAACAACACAGAAACCAAGGTTGGAGCAGGAGGAGGCAAAGGAGGGACCCCACACTGGAGCAGGAGTGGGGGGAAGGACTGAAAGCTATTTCCCATCCCGCTCTCCCTGCAGCCCACGGAGCAGCAGTTGGGTGCCTGAAGGAGCTGTTGCCCTGTGGGAGGCCCAGGATGGAGCGAGATCCTGGAAGAGACTTGCGGCCATGACTCATGGAGAAGGAGACCCACGTTGGAGCAGGTTTTTCCCCCCGGTAGAAGCGTTGCCCAGGGGGTGGACTCATGGAGAATTCTATCAAGGACTGTTTCCAGAGAGGGACCCCATGGGAGCAGTGGAAGGACTAAGAGCTGTGGCCCTCCTGCAGACTGTGGTGAAGACCGTGGTGGAGCAGGTTGTCCCCCTGCAGCTCACGGAGGATCATCTGCACCCCATGGAGTGACCCACAGGACAAGAACAATGGCAGCAACAACAACCACCTGTGAAACTCCCATTCCCTGTTCCCTTGAACTGCTGGAAAGAGGGAGGAGTGGGAGGGGAAAGGTGTTCTTAAGACTGATTTATTTCTTACCTTTTAGTTTTATTGCGTTTAGTTTTAGTTCTTATCTTGTTAGTAATAAATTTAAGTATTTAGCCACTCTGAGTTTGTTTTGCCATTATCTCTCAGTTGGTGTTTTTTTGTTGTTTTTTTTTTGCCTTTTCTCTTTTTCCTTTCCCTCTGGGAAAGGGGGGGCCTGGAGGTTTGGGTGGTCACTGGGTGAAAACCGCCACACAAGCAATATCTTATTATTACAATCCACTGGCCACCATATTTGTTCAAATAGCCAATAAAACAGCAATTAAAGAAAAAATAAAGGGATATTTTTTCTTTTTACAGTGTGTGGTGGCAACTCGTAAGGAAACTCAGTACCTGTATCTTTGCCCATGGAACCATTCAAGTGCCTCTTGTGCACCCACCCTGCAAAATCTCATCACTGAATCGGTTTCAGAGACAATTTTTAGTGGTTAAACAACCTCTCCTTATGGTCCTTGCCCAGGCAGATTTAGAACATTCCTTCTCAAGGTTTTAATTCAGCTCTCTTTCTTAAATGTGGTGGGGGTTTTTTTGTTTGTTTGTTTTTGTTTTTGTTTGTGTTTTTTGTTTGTTTTTGGTTTTTTTTGTTTTTTTTAAGGAAGACTGAGCTCCTTCTGTAAATTTCCTAAGTATCATGTACAATATAATTTCCCTGACTTCTTTTTTTTTCTGAATTCTGAAACTTACTAAACAACAATACTTCAAAAAAGAAAACAGTATCTGATGTGGTACTGGCTAGTGTACATTCAGGCTGAAAGGGAACTAATTTATCACAAAGTAATTCTGCAAATGAAAGTAGTCTTAAAAACATTTTTTTTTGCTAGAGGAACATTAAACAACTCTAAAAAGATTAAAAACAACATATGGTATTTTTTCCTTTCTCCCCCTCAATACCAGGACGACCAAACACGTAATTTAGCTTTTTATGATCTGGCATCAGTGGGTGCCAGTTATCATTGTTCAGTTGCCATCACACAGCTTCTTAACAGATTAACAGATTGCAGTACATCTACAATTAATTAGGAGGAGAGCTTGCTGCTGGCACTGCTGCCCCAGGTCTCCAGCTCTCCAGGGGAGCATGTGGTCACTCCCCACTGTGGAGCTCCCATCTGACAAAGGCCAGCAGGCTCTCTAGGGTCCTTAACCCAGATTTTTCCAGAGCTTCATTGCATTTACCACCACATAATGACAAAACCTGAGTGCCACGAAGGGTGTAGGACAAGCCTTTGAGCACAGGAGATAGCTACAAGTGGTGAATTTAACAAAATACAGGAGCTCAGCAGATCTCCTAAATCCACAGCTGTCATAGAAACATTCGAATATCTCACTGGAGTTAACACTCTGAAGCCATTCTGCTCCTCCCTGAGCAACGTGAGATCTACAGGCCTTGAGGGGGACCCAGCATGGCAGCAGCATAGTTGCAAGCTTTAATGCTGCAGAACTTCCAATTCGTTTCTATCAGACAATCTCATTAAAGGAAGATAAAAATAGAGTAACAATATTTCTCCATGTGCTTGGCCCAGAGAGGGGGAGGGATGTGCTGGGGCCTGAGAGAAGCAGTCCTGTGTACATCTGCAAAGCCAAGGAGGGATGTCCTCCAAGACTGTTTTTTATTAGCTGTGCCTTAGTGGAAAGGATGAACTCTAATCCCAGTAAAGGCTTTCAGCTTCTGTTGACTTATATTATTAAGGAAAGTACATATTTTTCAGACTTCCTGTGGTTTAAACACTTGCTTATGGCAAAGATAAAGAATTAAAGTAAATTGTCAGAATATGCAGGTTGTATCCTCCCTTATAATGCTGGTCTTAAGGTGAAAAAGGTTTATGCAGTTGCAATTACTTTTTGTTTAATAAATCCCTCTCTATATGTATTTACATAAGAGAAAAAGATGAACACATGAAATATTTTAATCAGAACATTTCCCTTCACTCTTGGTTCTTCTGTTATACCTTTCTTCCTCATTGGTACTGAAGAACTAAGATCTCCATCATATTTTTAATACCATGTTCATTACTGTCCTCTGCAGTTTCCAGCAATGGATTTTAAAGGGAAAAATGCCTACAGTGTAGCCACAGTCCAAATGATATGCACTGAGGTACAGTGCTTTCCCTAATAGTAAAACACTAGCTGCCTTATATTATACTTTTACTAATTTGGCCATGTACTTCTGTAATTGACTGGTCATGTATCTCTTTCAAAAACCCTGCAGAGCAAGAAGAGACTAGTATCCTCACAGTTCCCAAGGGAATGAAAGAGGATTACTTAAGTTGACTAAAGTTATTCAGTGAGTCAAACTGGAATTAGAAAGAAGATCACAGAACTGACACCTATAATCCACTGTTCCTACAGTCTTTTTTCCCTCTCTGGGGATCTCTTCATTCTTGTCATTTCTATTCAGAATAATATTATTTTAATGCTATTTTCACGCTCTTCAAGGAACCTGAGCCCAATTGAAAACAGTTTTAGGAAAAAACCCAAAAACATACACAAGTCAAACCAGAAAAAATGAAAGGCATCTTCTTTATCCAGGTACATAAATTTTATGGAGCTCTTCTCTTCATCTTCCATCTGTTTTTTTGTGTTGGGGTTTTGTTTGTGTGTTTGTTTTTTTACAAGAGACTTTGAGGCCTCCAGTGCTGTTTTTCTGGGTTCTACAGGCCAGGGTGGCACCACCATGAGGCAGATGAAATGGTGTCAATGAGCCTGGACAAGCACAGCCCAAGGGTACACAAAAGCATAAAGGGAAATATAGGACCTTTGATAAGTAGCAGAGAGTTGCAAAATCCAAATATTTCTATAAAAATTACTTTAAATTACTTGGTTCTAACGACATAGCTTGTCAATCCGTGTAGCTACAACCAGTCTCCAAAGAAGCACAAAGTCTGGAATGTTCCTGGAAAGCACTGACAACAACCTCCTGACACAGCGGAAGATCCCACAAAGAGTGTCATAACCTGGTTCCAAAGCTCCAAGCTTTACCAGAAACTTTACTTCAGTTTCAGGCTTCAAGAGATTTTGCCCACACAAACCCCTGCAAAGCCATTGGTTCTTTGACACCCTGAATTCATGACTGGAGAAAAACTTCACTTTTTCCTCTAAGAGATTTCCTTTAATTGTGTGAGAATATAGGCATTTTGGCAAAACAGGTTTTAGAGAAAGAACATGCAACTCCACAAAAGCATTACAACAGATTATGGGGACTAGCAAGCATTGCTATAGAGGGAACCTTTGTTACACTCAGCAAACACAGGCTCTATGCAGTTTAAGTGAGGTACCCATACCTGACAGAAATAGGTGTTTGAGTTACACACAAAAGGAAGAAAAGGACAAGAGAAGAGAGATTAAAAGAAGAAAGAATAAAGAAGGAGTGAACAGTTACAACTTAGACAGTCCAAAATGAAAAATAAGGATAATATGGGTCTACTACTAAATGGAGGGGGGGCACTGGTAACAGAGAACACAGAGAAGGCAGAGTTACTAAATGCTCTCTTTGCATTGGTCTAACAAGACCAGCCCTCAGGAATCTCTGACCCAGGGTAAAGGATCATTAGAAGGAAGACGTCCCCTTGGTCAAGGAGGATTGGGTTAGAGTACTCTTATGCAAACTTGACACCCTGACCAGTCCATGGCCATCCACGAGTGCTGATAGAGCTGGTGGACATCACAGTGAGCCTACTCACAATCATTTTTAAAAGGTCATGGAGATCAGGAGAGGTGCCAGAGGACTGGAAGAAAGCAAATGTCACCCTGATCTTCAAAAAGATATCCAAGAAGGAGGACCCAGAGGACTACTGGCCAGTCAGCCTCCCTTCAATCCCTGGAAAGATTATGGAGTGCCTCATCAGAACTAAGTAAGGGTCTGCCTCTTCTCCCAGGCAACTAGCAACAGGACTAGAGGACATAGTCTTTAAGCTGTACCAGGAGAGGTTTAAGTTGAACATTAGGAAGAAATTCTTCACAGAAAGGGTGATTAGATACTGAAGTGGGCTGCCCAGGTAGGTGGAGCACTTGGTTGAATGACAGATCCCAGGGGTGTCATCATCAGTGACACAGGTTTTAACTGGAGTCCTGTCATTACTGATGTTTCTCAAGGTTCAATACTGGACCCAGTATTGTTTAATTTGTTCATCAATACTTGGATGAAGGTGTAGAGAGGCTCCTCAGCAAATTTGCTGGGAGGAGTGGCTAATACCCCTGAGTGCTGTGCAGCCCTTCAGAAGGATCTCAGCAGGTTGGAGAGATGGGCAGAGAAGAACTGTCTGAAATTCAGCAAAGACAATGGCAGGGTCCTGTGCCTGGGGAAGAATAACCCCCAGCACCAGGACAGGCTGAGGGTTGAGCTCCTGGAAAGAAGCTCCTCAGAGAAGGACCTGGGTGTCTTGGTGGACTTCAATCTGTTCCTGAGCCAGAGGGGATCCTGGGGTGCATTTAGGAAGAACATTACTGGCAGGTCAAGGGAGGTGATCCTGCCCCTCTGCTCAGCCCTAGTGAGGTTTCATCTGCAGTGCTGTGTCCAGTTCTGGGCTTCTCAGTATGAGAGAGACAGAGAGCTCCTGAAGCAGATCATCAGAAGACTACAAAGAAGATTAAGAGACCTATATAGGCTTTGGGACCTGCCTTCAGTGAAACAACAGGGAGAACTCCAGGAGAGGAGAGATGTGGCCCCTTGCTTTCACCACAAAAGCTGCACCTTCACACCCTGATGCCAGCCTGACCACCGTTGGCTGAGCTGGACCAGCTGTTCTTGGCACAGTACTGGTGGCCTCCATCCCTTCTCTGTGTGGTCCTTCCCTTTCCTTTTCCCCATAACTGCAGTAGTACTTCCTTTTAATTGCAGTAATCAAAAGCACAAGTGCCACCCATGAAATGCCATTTTGAAGCAACCTTTGTGCCACTGGAGGTTTTACATACACCTTAGGACTTCTGTGGGCACATTCTGTGGGCACAATGCTATTGAGCATTGAGGCGAATGTAGTGATTAATTACTCAGATTTGCTGTTATGCAGAGTTTATTTTTTTATGTTTATCTTTTAAAGACTAAGGACTGCATCCTTTCAACTAAAACTAATAAATTCCTTCAAGTGGTTTGCTGGTTTGCACAACCGCTGCACCTACCTTTCTTGCCTTTTCCTGCCCTCAAGTTTGCTCCTGATTGTTTGGAAAAGGATGACCTCTGCATTGAGGCAGAAGCCAAACACACAGAGAGCTCAAGTACTATATAACATTTCAATATGACTGTCAGAATAGCAACTTTTAATGTGAATGTATTTTTAACAAAATGCTGTGATTAAGAAGTGAGATTTCTTGTCCTCTTCTCTCAGAGAGCCTGAGAGTTCAGGATGGGATGGGAGTCTGGGTAGATAATGAGAAAATTTAGGACTGTGCAAATGGGATTTTTTGAGAAAAATACAACTGTACAACCCTTATTCATGGGGCTAGAAAATCCATTTCATCCCAGCTATCCTTTGCCTTGGTTGGTGTGAGGTCAGAGTGACAGCATCCAGAGGAAGGTAAAGTACCTCTGATTTTTCAGACGTATCAGCTACTGTCAGTTAAAATTGCTGTGTTAGATGGTCTGGAGGCTGCACATACAGCAGTGGCTATAGCCTGAGATCTGCAATATTATCTAATTATTTTTTCACAGTATCTGGAGGAAGGATATTCAGTCCTTTGTTGGGACTTTATAAACATCTTTTTAAGTACCATATGAAAGCACTCAGCAGAACACATCTCTAAGTAAGACCTGAAATCTCCACTTCACAACCCTCTGTAGTACAGGATAAAAGCATAGATGTCTATAACTGCATTTTCAAAAATGTAGTTAAGAAAAAAAATTGTGCAAATTCTTTGCCACCTGATTAATAGTAAAGAGAAGAAATCTCAATTACTAGTCAAAAGAAAAGCGTGTTCCTAATAAGAGAACACTTGGACCAAAACAAAATGTCAAACATTTTCTGATCAGCTGCATCCTCAGCTTGATGTGCCTCCTACTCTCTCACAAGCTCAGCGTCACCTGCTGAGCTTGAGTGAAATCAGGTCTACAGCTTTGTGGCTTTTCCAAAAGGTCCTGGTGCCATTGGGGAGTTAAGAGCACAGTAGTGGGAACAGCCAACCCATGTGGAGAGTGTAGGCACATCAGGGAGTCCAGGCTCTGGAGGAACATGAGGGCTGATGCACCCTTTGAGGTGCATGATGAGATCAGCAACTTTGGAAGAAAAACAAAAGTTGGAGAATACAAGTGTAGTGAATACTCATAGGCAATGTAGAAGACTATTTTTAAAAGGTTTTCTCCCCATGGCTAAAGGTGTTCCTTTCCACCCCAGGGGAAACCATCAAGGATCTTGAGCCTACAGCAACTCTGGGCTCCACTAGTGCCCCTCTGTGCCTAAGTTATCTGACTCCCTTGAAGCTGTACCGTAAGACTGTATGACCAGAAGGAACAGCCACACTGAAGAAAAATGTTAGGCCAAATGAGGTATCTGTGTTGAGCTATATATTTACAGACTACATGTCTGACCTCTACAACTAACAACATATATGCCTATGAAAAAGATTTGAAAAACTTTTTTTGGAACATGATCAAAGAGATTTTCTTTAAAAAATACCCTTACCTGCACGTGCTATTGCTGAAGGACTGGGAAGCATGAGGAAGCGGAAGCCTGAGAAAAAGATTACTCACAGCTTCAAGCAACAGAAAAGTGAGGCCTATGAAAACAACGGTTTCATAATCAGAATTATAGTAAGTGATAAGGCAGTGTATTCTCTAGTGTGGAAACTAAGGATCTGTTTTCATATTAAGATACTTGGCTTATTAAGTTAACTGAGAAGGTCACGATGAAGTAGGATGATATTCTCAAGAAACAAAACCCCAACAGTTTTCCTCATTATTATATCTATATTCCACACAGTGACTAGGCACCTAGATGCTGTTACCACTATATATTAGATTAGTTGCAATGATGTCATTGGAACCGTGTGTTCTGCCTGGCCTTTTCTCTCTCTTCTTTTCAATTCAGATACTAAACTTCTAAAGACAGCAGCAACATTCTGTCTATTTTGCAGTGCACTGCAGAGTGAGAAAAGCATGTGCACCCTGGGTCTGGGACATGAGAATCAGGTCACCCTGGGTCAGCTCTTCAAAGGTAAAGATGGAAAGGTGTTTCTGCAGGACCTTATTCCCCCCATGCCTTGTGGGGCATCTTTGCTGTTTTACAGTGGGCACCTCATTTTAAACTTACCCCAGACAGAGTTCACAGAACTACCCAAATGCTAAAACCCTACAGACCCTCTTCATCCCATGGACCTGAATTGTTCTATGCTTCCTCCTACGTTTCAGAAAAACCCAAAACACAAGATCAGGACTATTTGGATCTCAAGTTTGATTCAGATTTATCTCCTTTTACCAACATCTGTTTTAATCTTTAATGAGGCAAGCTGTAGTGTGCAATTTGGAAGAGAACCAAGAAAAACAGGGTTTTGATTTTCAGTTCATTTAAACACCAGACGGTCAAGAAACATCATCCTTCCAGCTAATTGAAGTCAGAGTGAAGGTTGCTGCTAATCTGGGTCTGAGTTTTGTGCTGTACTGCAGCCCTGTGTCACCAACACGCACACAGCAGCCACACTGAAATGGAGGGTCACAAGCAAAACAGATAAGAATACTACAGTAAAACAAGCAGGAAGATAAAAATTGCTGAGGTCCAAGGGCCAGAATACCACTAATGCAAACTTTCTCTAGAGAAAGCTTTAAGCATCTTACAAAGCACTTTTTTAAGATAAATAGCCTGAAGCTTTCAGACTCTGTTTAACTGGAAGGGCCTGTCTCAGTGATGCTGCAGGCATGGCTATGATGAATTTTAGCACCACATGAGGTACCCTTACACGAGCTGCAATGGCTATCAGCAACAGAACTTCAAGAAAACTAATGTGAGTTTATTTACCTGTCCAAAACCTGAAACAACTACTGTGTAAATAAATCCTAAGTTCAGACAGTTAGGGTGACATATACTTCTCTTTCTAAGTACCTTCAATTATGCTAAATGCATTAGGCTCTTATTTAAAAAAAATCTTGGGTTTATTTCCTGCTCAGAGGTTTCCATGGGCACTGTGACAGTCAAAAGAAATAAGATGTTTCATATGGTAATAAATGCAATGAACCTGGTGAATTCATCATGATTACTGTAATTGTCATTCCCTGGGCCCACAGTTTGTTCTCATCTTGTTTTTAATAATTTTCTTATTTAAAATATTGATATCTGCACCATGGTAAGGATCATTTAAAAGATACCACATTTTAGAAGCTGTTGTAGAGCTGATAAATCCCTGGGGAATATTTAACAGCAAAACAATAATTTTATATTAGAATCTGAGAAGACTATGGCATGGCTGAAGGTCAGATAGGGTGGAACCAATATCACATTATTTTTGGAAAAAGAAAATACCTAAATATAACATTCAGGGCTCACTAACGTATATGTGGCAGAAATCCAATAAAATGTGCTAAATAATAAAAATAAATAAAATGCAATAATGTCTGGACAGGTGAATGCATCAACTGTGCATTCATAAAGAAGCAATCTGAGACAGAGATGAAATGTGTTCTAGTGAAATTTAAATATTCCAGAGGAGGACTTGGCAGGGGGGTCTGGGAAGGTTGCTCAGGGGCTGGGGTCCTTCTCGACTGTACTGTTTTCTTAGCTGCACTACTTGGAAGGTACTGTTTAGTCTACAGGCAAGTTTATAATACTGTGACATGTTCATCTTAGTCTGAAAGCACAGAGGAAACTGTAACTCTATAAACAGTACTATTTTCCATTTCTTTCTCTTCCTCTTCCTTCCTTCTTTCCTTCTTTCCTTCTTTCCTTCTTTCCTTCTTTCCTTCTTTCCTTCCTTCCTTCCTTCCTTCCTTCCTTCCTTCCTCCCTCCCTCCCTCTGCCTCCATTTCCTCTTTGGGTTATTGCTGGCATTAGTCTGTCCAGGGAGTTCAACTGCAGAGCTCAAACCTACCAGCTGCTGCCTCAATGGCAACATGACAGATATTTGAAAAAATATATAGATATGTAGATGGAATCTTATATTTTACTCGTTTATATAATTTTTAACCCAGCTTGACCTGGTATGCCTATCCATTAACAAAAGATTAATCACTCCCCAGTACCCTGGGAAAGAAAGGCCAAGAATTATTTAATTGTACTGGTCTCTTTAAAAACAATATATATTATATTTTACAAGAAACAGTAACTGTGGTCTTCCACAGAAACAAAATCAAAGTCAAAACCATGCATTGCCTGAGATTATTGCGAGAAAGATTGTTGGGATGACTTGGCCCAGCAAAGAATGGCTCTTAGGGAATGTGGTGGTGTCTCCAGCAACTATCACTTCTGCTTTCCAGCCTCTGCTCTCTCCTCAAGGACGAAAAGTGGGATGGGAGGAAGAATGTTCCTCATGCCTCTCCTGGGAGCCATGTGGAAAATTTCTGATGGGAAGCTGGTTGGCAGCAAGAAAAGTTTATGGATTGAGTGTGTGAGCCAGAGGAGAAGACGCTGAGTAAGTCTAAAAATGTCCGGGCAAAATATGCAAGCCAAAGTACATATACACAAGAGAGGGAATGCAGGGCAGTGGGTGGGTAAATAGTAGAAGAATGAAGTAGCTGTGTAAACTTTACTGGAAAACTTCAGACTGGTACAGAAGGGGCTGCGAGGCCACTTAATTGAAGGCTTTTATGCATCTACTGGGGCCTCAGCTCCCACTGTCACCTCTGAGGTCAAGGGAGCAGATCAAGAGGTCACTGGTGGGCAACTAGAATGCCCTTGTAATATGAGCTGGCTGCTTCAGCTGTTCTTCCAGAAAGGTGAGGGTCATGACTGCTGGCCTCTTACAAATTTCTGGTTTACTCTAAGGCTTTTCAAATGGCTTGAAATGCCTGGTACAGGCAACTGAATTAAGCTCTTAATCAGAAGAGTGGTGGAGCATAAGTCTTGGTTCAGGTAGCCCTTGGTATGCAAATGAGGCTCGGTGAAGTTTTAGCCTAAGTGGAATATACCATGTGGCCTTTCACACAACCCACATCAGATCTGCCAGTCTTGTGAAGCTCCTGGGTATTTGTGGTGCCCTGTGTGAGTTAGATTCCACACATACCTGCGTTTCATCCCCCATGGCCAGTGAGCTTTGGGCTCCACTGACTGCATTGGCCTGCTCTCTCTGTTATGCTCCGGGCTAAAAGACCTATAGATATACAGACATTCAACTTCAGATTTGCCATTCTTGAACTGAACAGCATCCCAAGTGGTTATCTAACCAGAGGCATATGCTGAAAACCCCTTAGAGCTCATATTCTCCCAAGAGAAAAGATAAGTTTATCAATTTATTGCCACTGAGCAGGATATATTAAAAAAAAAATAAAATTAAAAAACCCCACAATAACAGTTGAAACTGTGACAGAACTTTCTGTGCCCTGAGACACCAGAGGGTTTATTTCAAGAATTTGTCAGAGAAGTCTAGCAAATTTGTTATTGCTTGTATTCTTTGAGGAGCTGGAAAATTTCACCAAATTAAACTGGAAACTAAATAGTACAGCATTTTTTATAGTGCATTTTCTTAGTTCTTGGAGCAGTTATAGTTATTCCTTCAGAGACAGCTCCTAGGGACCAAAATCTACTGCCTGTGTACAATACCAGGCAAACAGTCCCAATCTCTAGAAATTTACAGTCTGACGAAGATCCTAATCCAGAAAACCATTTACTCACTCACTTTACAGTAAGTGTTTAAATAGCTAGGGGCTCTTAAAATCATGCTTCAACAGATGAGCTGTGTGAATATAAAAATATGCTTGTCACTTTCTCTGTTTTGCCAGAATTTCCATAACTTGTATAGACACAGAGCTTAGGAACATGAGACCTGAAATTCTAAGTAGTCTTTTTATACATACACACATACATATTCTGTGTGTATGCCTGTGTGTAGTATATGTACAGATCTGTGTATAAATATGTATACATGCATATCTAATTGCAAAGCTTGCACTACTGCTATGAATCTTAGTCACTGCTGTGAACTGGAAAGGTCACTTGATCTGTATGAATTCAGAGAACTTGCTCTGGGGAGAGAGTCTGAAAGTGTCAGTTCATATAGCTGTCCATGTATGAGTAGATAATTCTGGAATATTTTTTTTAATAGGGATGAACCTGAACAGAAAAATTGTAGAGAAAAACCATCCCAAATGTAGCAGAGTTTGAAACTGAGTTATCAATTGATTTTTTCATAGAGGAACAGTCATCTGTCTTCAAGAACAGTCAGGAGGATCCACTTGTAATACTGGGTAGGAGCCTTCTGTCAGTCTTTCATCCCCAGTTAGGTCATTCTTTAAATTATTTGACAGCAGTGTACTACAGGCTACTCGTTTGCATTGCTCTTACTGACTCAGGAGGCTACAGGGGTCAGCTGAGTGGACAGAGAACAGCAGCCGTTTGAACTCCCATCTGGATGACCCCTTCATCCATCTCTCCCGTGTCAGTGTGTGTGTGAGTGTTAGTCTGAGTTTGATGACTCTTCTAGGTCGTCAGTGAAACTCACACCAGTTTCACAGGACTGCAGATCAAATCGCAGGTCTCTGCCTTTTGTGTCAGGGACTCTTGACTACATTCAACCCAGGTGTTGGCATTTGTAGACTATGTTAGCAAGCTGTGATTACAGGAGCCTCCGCTCACCCATCCCTACCCAATGCCAGCTGTATGGCCACAGAGGGGGCAGGAGGCAGAAGACAAATACACTATCAATTTGGAAAGGATATGGCAGATGTCAGAAGTCCTCTCCACTGTCTCAGGGAGTGTAGGAGAAGGAGCAAAGAGGGCAGTGCTCTGTGGACACTGCCTGCCCCTATACAGTGTTGGCTGAAGCCGATTAGCACAGACTGAGGTTGGAGGGGGTACTCGACTTGCAGTTTAACTTTATTTGACATTTAATGCTCCCGGGCATTTACCTGCAGAGAGATAACCAGGGTAGGTGTAACATGTGTTTGCTTGCAAGGCAGTGAATGCAGTAAACTCCTTTAAGGAATCTTTGTTCTATTTTCTTCCTGTATTTTGTTTCCAATTACTCAAGATGCGGTGGTTGCCCTTGGCAACATTCTCCAGATTCTTCCCAAAATTTATGGAGACAAAAAGGCACATTTGAGGACAAGCCAGTTTGGTAATTAAATAAACAACCCCTTTCCATTCAATGGCAGCATCAGAGTCATAGAAAGTCCTTTGCTTCAGTAGTTTCCTGAGATTACTGTAATCTATTACAAAAGCTACTGGGCCTTGCAGCAGAAACCTAACAAGCCCAACTCCCTCAGGTCAACCTATCTCTTAGCACATCCTGGGATGTGAAAGGTCCTGCTAGTCAGAGAACAAGAAGTGCTTCAACATAATACTGGATGAAATTATTCTCCTTGAAGTTAACGTTTTATATTAAAAAAAGTCCACAGAAATATTCTTGTCTGTTTTCTTTTACTTCCAGACATTTGAAATCTATTANTATAGCTACCTTCACAGAAATTTTTATATGACACTCTTGAGTGGATGCCCCACAGTTGAATATGTTTTTGTGGTGCCTAGGTAGTCTAAGAAAAAAAGGAAAGCAAAATAGGCACAAAAATTCATGATGGAAAAAAAAATAGTAAGATATACGAAAGAAAAAATTCAATTATTCTAAATAAATCTTTAATTCCCTCTGTAGAGTATTCAATTATAGCAAAGAGAGAAAATCAAATGCTTGAGACACCAATTATTTCAGGCAATTGGCATATCTTGGCACCAGCACAGTCATGTTACAATGAAATAGAATACTTAGGTCTGCAAAATCTTGGCTGTAAAACCAGATTTTCCAGAAGATGGACGGAGGAGAAAAGAAATATTATTTGCTTATAGGTTGAAGTACAAATTAGGCAGAGATGTATGCAAATTATGTCACAGAGGTCAGAAAATATGTCACTGAAATGTACGTTGCTGAAGAGAAAAATCATTTGGAGAAAACAATGTAGTGAAGAAGTTATTTGTATCATGACTGTCAATTCAAGTTAATAAGGAGTTAACTCCTGGTTTGATTTTTTTAAAATCAACCAAAGAGTCTTGGCTTGAAAAAAGGTACATACTTGCAGTGCCAGTTACAGACATTCATACTTGTCAAGAAGGAAATGGAAACTTTCCTTGTAAAAGACATATAGCAGTGGGGATAATGTTCAGATTTTAACCTTGTATGTTAAGATTAAAGAGTATTGTTGTGGCATGGTAATCATTTAGTCTTTGCTGGCAGTACAGTACATTTTCAATCTCTTGATTTTGCAGTTTAATATTTTTTTTACCCCTTTTATTTTAAGAGGTATCAGAGTGTTTTTGCAGGAGAGCGGGCAGGGGTGAATTTGTCAGACAGGTCAAATTATCAGAGATTTTACCAATCTGCCTGCTCAGTGCTTGACCAACTAGAGAGGGATTAAATAAGAATTAATGCAGAATAATTTTGGCCCTAATTTCTCCAAAATTCAGATGGAGGTTCATAAATAGAATTAGTTGACTTAAAAACAGCTATTTAACTAAATGTAGTCAAATGAATACCCTAGATTTTACTCCATAGAAAGACTATTTTCTCATCTCCATACTGGAACCACTTAAAATTCCATATTTGCAGTTTAAAGCTGACAAAGAAGCAAGCGGGTAAATACTATGCAAAGAAAGGCTGAGCTCCAGGAAAATTTAACACTTCCCTATCACCTAATGGGGATGTTATGATTTCTCTAGAAAGAGTGACATGGAGTGCTTCTGAACCCTCAGACGTCCTCCTTGCCCCAGGTGGGCTGTGTCATGTGAGGTTTCGTGGCAATACCCACCACAAGGATGGACATGTCAACGCTTGGTTACCTTCACTGTTGTAGTAAAGAGAGTTTGTAGTGGTTAAGGCACCTAGTCTGGCTGTGGGTAAACCGCATCAGCCCAGAATGGTGCAAGGGCTGCTTTGCTCTTTGCTACCTGACTTCACAACAGCATGGCTGCCCAGACCCAGCCTCTCTCTGCCTGCTACATGATCAAGGAGTTGCTTGACCTCCGCTCCCAGAATGTCCCAGCAAAACAGATCCAGCTGGAAGAGGCTTCAATCTTTCTCTTCACTGGGACCCCATGGGAGCATACTGCAGCCATTCACCATGATTGTGTCCTGCAAAACCTGCCCTGCCTCCTTAAGTGACTAGACTACTCTCCAGGTTAAAGTATCAGGTTCATGACAACATTTGAACTTGAGCTGCTGACCCAAGTTAAAACTGAACAACCTGCCGTTCACAACTCTTTAAAATCAGGTTAGTGAACCTAGATTAAGAAGATATCTTTTTTCCTATACTAGATGAGGCATATTTCCAAAGTTGCTCTTTCAATTGTTTTGTCAGCTTGTTTTGGTGTTGTGCTCTTGCCAGATTTTATGTACTTAACACCAGTCTGATCCTTTTCCACCCAAAAGCAAAGGAGCAAGGTCGTTTCTGTGCAAACTACGTGCACATTTGTGAGAGATGTTTTAATAACAGCAGCACTGGAAGGTAAAGACAACACATCCAGCTCTGTTTACAGAAGAGACAGAGGATGTTGCATATATTTACATATGACTATTGTAATAGAGAAGAGCAACAACTTTCCATGTCTCTGAGCACTTCTCTTACATCTAGAAACTGTGAAGAAGGGACGAATAAAATTAAGAGTCTGTCAGAAAAAAAGGGTCAGATGTAAAGGACATACAAACTGAAGGCAGGATATTATCAAAAACCAAGGGGTGGCCATAAAAAAACTAATTTAAAATTACTTCTGTAATTGTAACAGTTTCCCTTGTTGGTGTATTTTGTTCCTAGAGATGCTGTTATGAAAGTAAGGTGAACATGTTATGCTGTTCCTGTTGATCATCCTTATGATTTTTCATACAGTGTAGGGTAATTTACTGAAATACTAACTTCTGGAGTTTTTCACCCTAAGAAAATCAGATATAAGGAAAACAAGTAAACCAGTCCAGGCTTGGCTGTAGATAATCATCTACTCCCCAGCTGAAAAAAAATTTAGATTAAACACAAAGCAATCTCCTCGGAAAGGCTATTGTTGCTGGAGGGGGCACTAACAAGAACTCTGCTCCTTACCTGGAAGATATTGGGAAGCCAGGGCAGCACAGAACTGGTCTAAGGCAGAAGGGTTGACAGGGGGAATAGCTACTGAGCACTGCCAGCACAGTGGGCTGTAGCAGTGGTGCCTCATGTCATCAAAAAATATGTCCCTTACAGGATGGGGTACCTTGGTTTTGTGAAAGAGTCCAATAAAACATTTTAATTGTTTCCATGAATAACAGATTGTTTTAAAAGTCATTTGCTGTAAACAATGTAAATCTCGGTCATTTTGAGGACATAATGGTGTGTGGAAGACAGTTGTCCAGTTGTCAGTGAGAAGGAAAAAAATCCACAGCAAAACAATGGGAACTCGAAAGAAGCAAAGCCTAATATTCCTCAGATCAAAATATAGTAAGTTGCTTTGCCAGGGTTAAGGTTGGCTGTGTCCTCCAGAAGGGAAGAGCATTGCTCAGTTCACAACAAAACAAATACAACATTGCAGCCTGTTTGAGTGAGTAAATAACTATTCAAGTTTAAAAACAGCCAAGCAGTGGATGGATGCTAAAATGGAAGCGATTCTGAAAGTGCTTGGATTTCCAGGCATACTGTGTTTATTTGGAGAACAGGTTCTTGCAGTCTGAAGATGAGTAATTACATTGCTTAACTTTTTAACTTAATTTTAACTTTCCAAGTTAACTGGCAATTTGTATAACACAGATAAAACCCTATAAAAGCCCAGCAGTAACAATCTATATGTCCTGACTAACTGCTGGCTTTATAGTGACTGCTTGCTGTTTTAAAAAGATGCTGAGGAATGTATAGGACATGGATAAGAAACATCTGAGCAATAAGAACTGACTTCTGTCTGTAATTGCACTTACTTATTCATGCAAACACTGGTGATGCTGCAGGAGGAAATGCTCATAGGTCTGGCCTCAAGCTCTCAGTGTCAAAGTCAATGGTGTTAAGTTCCAAGAACACCTTAAAATCCAACTCTAACTGCAAATATATACTTTTGCCAGGTCCCAGTAGCAATTACAAGGGAGGGGAATGAGTTCATTCTCTCTAAGGGCCCTTTTCCGAGAGTTTTCTGTAATGAAGCCTCCTCAGCTCCAGTGGCAGAGGGCTCCTTTGCTACCCCCAGGACAACTGCAAAAGGAGCAGACAGAAAAAGTTCATGACAGCTGTAACCGTATTTATGACAATGAAAAGTGCAAAACCCAGCTGGCATGTCAGGATGGTGATCAGCAGCTCAGTTAAAAGTATTAGTTATTGAGTGTGGTGAGGTCCAGGAGGCTTAGTCACCCATCAGCTTACTCAGTTCTTCATCGCTTCAACCTGTCCCAGACCTAGAGGGATCAAGATCACTATGTGGAAAAATTCAGAGCCTTCAGAATGGTCTACTCTCACTAAAAGTTTCAGTGATATTTATTCTCTCACCTGTATGCCCCCTTCAGCACCTCAGCAGTAAGGATCACTCAGGTAAGCAGCATAAGTCTGGGCCTATTTTTCCTCATAGCCTATGAACAGAAACAACAGAAAATGGCAAATTTTCAACTGAAACAAGAATACACCACATGTTGTGTTGAGCCACACTTACATTTGACCAATCATTCTTTCTTGTGGCTGATGTATACCATTATCAGGAAGATATGAGTTTCTCAATAAACAGTATGTTCTTTTTGGAAAAGATACTGTAACTTTCCTAATACTGCTACAAATACTTCCCCAAAAAATCAATCACTAGCAATGGGTTTGTCAGCTGTTTCAAAATGGCTGCTGTAGCCTGAGATTACATCTTTCCACAGTCATACAAATTACTGAGTAGTTTATTAAGCTTAAAATAGGATCCAGAGTAATTTAGAGAGAATGCAAGCTCGTTTCAATAAAACAGAACGTAGCTGCGCTGTTGATTGATTGACGTTTTTCTACAAGCCTTTGTGTTTTGGAGAGTACAAATGTGTTTCTGCAAATGCAGTAGAAGGGGATTAGCTCTGAATTCCACCACCAAGGCCTTTTGTCTTTCATCCCTTCCAGGAAGTAACAAACAGAGCTGTCACTATGGCGTTAGTTACATTTCTCTCTCTGCTCTTACGTATGTAAATCCCTAATCTTGTATGTAAAAGCAGTGGTACACAGTAGGCAAAAATCTTCTTTAGAGACGCCTTATGGAAGGTTTGGATTACAGCCCAGTAAGAACGTTTAATAACAGCAGCAGTGTTCCCAAATTCCTCTTTCAGAGTTTGCACAACCAGTAAATGGAGCTTTAAACTCACAGTGAAAATTGATACAATTTGTTTGTTGATATCGTTACCGTCATCTGCAGTTGTATAATTTATTATCACCTACTGCTGCTGGGGATAATAAAAGAGTGAGTGGGTTTTGAGATGTGAGTAAAACATGAGCACAAAATCTCCACTGGAAATACTGAGTCATTTAATAAACATGTAGACCACAAATTTATTGTACATTATTTATTATGCAGGTTACAGATGGGCCTGAAAAAGATGACTCTGCTTAGGTTTGTGTGAACATCTGCTTGAACAGGGAAGAAAGGAGTCCATCACTGGATGTCCCTTTAGCCCATCTCCAGAGGCAGAGGCCAGAGGGAAGGTTTGGAACTGCAGCCACCTCCAGACTCATTAGCCTGGAGATTTATAGGTTATGCTTGATCTGCCATGTAAATGTTGTTAAAGATTTAGTTGAAGAAATACTGATCAGGGTGTCTATATTCTTACAGGCAACAAATAACAGATTGCAGATATCACAGCTTCTTTCTCTGATGTCTACCCCCAGCTCAGCAGCAGGAGCAGGTGGCTGGACTTGTGTACCTCCTGGCAGCAAAGTAGGCAAGGGCAGAGCTCAATTATGTCTACAAGGTGGTTTGTCTTTGTTGTGTAGATGTGCCAACAAAAACTGGTCAAACGTCTGGTGGTACCACCATCTGACCCTCAGTTCTGAAGGACCAATTCTGCCCTGAAGGCAGAGTCTGGGCAGCATTCAGCAGGAAGGAAAAGCAAGATGCATGTTTTGTCCTTACAGGAACAAGTCCCTGCACAGTCCCACAGTCAGGGCAGAAATTAGGACTGGTAAGTTCAGCATTCATTTTAGACCCCTGGAAGGAGAGAAGTACCTGCAGAGAAATGCAGAGGATGTGAGTGCTCTGACAGTGCACAGCTGCAGGGATCAGGAACAACCCAGCCTCAGAATTGGCTCTGGAAGCAGGTCCTACGTCAGAGCTTTAGCCAGAGAATAATGGCATTGCTTTACCTCTGTCTTCTTCTCACCTGGTGCACTTGCCTAACCCAAAACCAGCAGCACAACCTGTCTTTTCAAGGCTGGAAACTTGCTCACCTGTTTGGCGGCGGGGAAGAAATCAAACCTTTGAAGACTATATGTAGCTGTGCCAACTGGAGACACCTGTCACAACATGAATAAACTACCGAGAGTTTGCATTTGCCATTTGAAGTGCACTTTGTAGGTGAAATACAAGGAAATTGGTGCTCATTGTAAGCCCAAATGCTAATCCAGTACGTATTTCAGAATGGGGGACTGAATATGAGGAATTGTGGGAGTTCTAACTGAGTAAATCCCACTGTTTTGTTCCTTTTTTTTTCAGCCTGGACCGCTCTGAGCTGTGGCTCCTGTGAGATAAGTAACCACTTACAGATTTAGCCATCGTGGCATCAGTGTAACTCCTCCAGATTGAAGTACTTATTTGTTTTTCATATTTTTGCTGCTGTATTAAAAAAGGCCAATTATTGATGATTTCCAGGAAAGGCTCCGCAGTCACAATTTTATTCATTGCATAACTCCTTAGATGTATTTCTACCATTAAATTTGTTTCATCAGTCTTTTTTTTTTTCCTTCAACCAGCTGTGCAGTGCTGGACTCCAAATGCCTAGAAAGGCTGTAATTTCCTTGGATCTTCATAACTCTGTTGTAATAAAATAGGCAAAGTGCTTAAGAGCAACCCTAGTACGATTTTTTGCAGTTATTTTTTTTACATTTAGATTAATGCCAGTCAGCCCAGCTTACAAACATGAGGGCATTCAAGCTCAGGTGCCAAGGCATGGCTATGCACCCCATCTGCAATCTCTTCATGCAGCTGCCAGAGTGCCTACAAAATGCCAATCCAAAAGAGAGGACTACCATCTCACCTAGAAATCACTTACAGGCATTCATATTTTCAGTGCATTTTACACTCTTGCCCACCTCTTGAAAAGCCACTGTACTCATTTGCAGTTGACAACACATCCATCCAAATTCAATCCTACAGCAGTTTCCTAGGTAACTGGCACAGAAACCCTCTACACAGCAGAATGAGCCAAAACACCCGTTAGCGTTTCCACTTCTTTTCAATCCTTTTGAAACATGTAAAGATACAAAAAAACACCACAAAAGCATTAAAAAACTCTAAACCCTAAACTAAACCAGTCAACAACAAGAAAGCCAATAGCAGGATATGTTCAGCCCCTCCATTTAACTTCCATCCAGGAAATTCTGCATCCGCCAAAAATTAACTCAGATCTGGAGACTAGACCAATTTAAGGTCTTAAGCTGTTTCTCAAGGGTTGGAACTCTTCAGGCTATCTTCACAGATCCCAAAGACCTTTCTAGACTCTGACTCATGCCAATAGTGTGCACAGATACTTCTGAATCACCCTGGGAGCGAATAATTTGTGTCTCTGCTCTCCTAGCTTCTCCTACCATAGCCAATTTCCAGTGGGGCCTTACGAGGGCTGCAACACAAGGACCATTATCTCTCACCTATTAGTGGACTTCAGAGGAGGCATTTCTTCGGATTGCCTTGCAAGGTTATTTGGTTCTATACTCCTCCAGGATGATGCCAGCCCTCATCTCTAGTGTTCTGCACATGGCCGCAGCTCACTTACCAGAGATTCCTCTATCCACCTCAAGAGAGAGAGATTGCAGTCCCCAGTTTGAGACTGATATCTTGAGGACTCTGGAAGAAGAACAGCAAGGAGGGAAGGGGCAGGGCAACCCCAGGTTTGTTCTGGCTGCCTTGCTTTAGGCCAGCAAGTGCAGCTGGTTCAGCAGTGCAGCTCTGGTTGTGGCAGAATCTGTGGTGAGGCAGAATGCATTTCCTTGTTTTGTGTGCAAGAAGAAAACTAATTCTTGTGCTTGCCTAATATCCAGACGAGTTGCACTTAGGCTTTGGAAAAAAACTTGCAACCTGAAGCCAGGATCACATTAGAAGAGATTAGACAGCCCTTCCTAGCAATAGCATGCATGCACACACACAGAGCTGATCCCTAAAAAAAAGGTAATTAAGGTGAGGGGGAAACCTGGGAGTGGCTGACATAAAATACCCTAAAGGAGAGGAGTGGGGTCTGGAATGTGCATCTGAAGGGCTTGGTCCTATGTCAACTTCTGTGAACAAGTCCTGCTGAATCTTGCTTGCATACCCAGGTGAAGCCAACTTGGCAGGCCTTCGCCAACCCCATTCACGAGGAAGTGAGAAAGCTTCACAGCTGGAGGCTGTAGCTTGCAGGCAAGGCCCTCCCATTTCTGCCTGCAATTGTGATAGTTTGCTGAAGGGCAGCATGTGCACATCAGACTGGAGCACAGTTCAAAGGAAGCAATTGTTGCCTGCAGCTGTCCTCACTTCAGAGCATGTTATAGCAGGTTGAAGGCTGCTGTAAGCTATGCCAACCACTAACTCAAGAAGTTTTTCTAGCAACTAAGCATTGCCAGGACATAAGCTCTCCAGGATCTTGGGGGAAAAATTCCAGGGGCAAATTCTGCTGACCTCCTGTGTCTTGCACAGGAGAGGGGAGCTTCAAGAAGATGGAAATTCTGGGTTCAATACAAGAAGTTTTGTGCTGTGATCTACTGCAGGGGTTGAACACAGTGCAGCTACCCTGCCATAATAGCTAAGTTGAGAACTGGTAGTTTTTACAATTGGAGACTTTTATGCTAGTGACCTTCCAAAGCAATTTATAACAAGTGAGCACCTTCCTCACTGCTGTCTAGCAGAACCCTGTTGTTGAAGTGCAGCTGCACAAGAATGGGAACACCAAAGCATGTTGTTCCCTGCCGACCCTTGGTGTTATGTTATTATATGTTATGTTATGTTATTCACCCCAAGGTGAATGTCATTTGTCTGGTTGTGCTCCCCTTTTAGATCTCCCAGCATCTGGGTAACAGTCCTAAACCAGGACTGTTAAGTCCCACTGTGATTTGGGTAGAGAAACTCTAGCATTGGCCTTAGGGCTCAGCCTGTGCACATTTGCACTGTCTGGTGGCCTTTATCTGGGCAGGGAGGATATCCATGCCAGGTCAACCTGACACCAAATCCAAGAAAACTTTAGTTTTACTCTTTGAAGATATTGGTGAGCTGAAGGCATGAAGACTTTAATCTACTCTTTGGCAACATAAAAGCCGCATTAAGGTATGTGGGGCTATATAAAACAGTCCTGTGCAGTTCCCTGTTTTGGGTCCTTCATGGTGTTTTTATGGCTCAAGGTATCAAACTAAACCTTGCTCTCTCAAAGCTACCCTACTTTTTTTGTCCCCTCTGTCTGAGCAAGACCTTTCCTTTTATGCCCTCGTCAAATGACCTTTCTTAGATAGCAGCTATATGAGCAGTACCTGAGTTATCAAACCATTTTGGTTGTCAGCAGTAATATCTTCTTTATCCTCCTTAAACAAGTTACCATCAAAGTTTAATAATGCTCCAGCACAAGCTCTCACTGGTTGCAAGAAATTCTCCTGATGTTTCTGACTTACAGTTTAATAGGAAAGTAACGAAGGTGGAGAGGGTACAGCACAGTCTAACAATAAAAGCATCACTTGGAAAACAAAATAAGACTTGTTGCTGAACGACACTGGAGCCTGACATTAATCTCTCAGAACAGCTTCTGCAAATAACGCAGGGATGGGGACAACTGTGCTTTTTTAACACTTCTTAGTGGAACTAATCTGATTTAAGCAAGTTCATAATCTGTACTGAATCAGAGCAAAGGGTGGGCTGTTAAATATAGCCATTATTTCTTTTAATGATTTATGAATTCCCCTTCAAAATTTTTGAGTTGTGACTGTTTTGAGAGCTCTTACATGTAACCAGCAGACAGGCACAGCCAATGATTACATACTCGGTTTCACCGGACATGCAGGGAACATCCCATCCGACACTTGGGAAACAACATACAGTTGCTTGTTTTTCTTTTTTTGTTGTTGTTGCTTTTTGTTTTGTTTTGGTTTTGTTTTGTTTTTTTCCTCCCTCTCTCTGTCTTCTCCCCTATGACAGCTCCTGATGGAGCCGCCGTTCCCCGCACCCCCGCCAGGCCCGCCGCGCGCTGCCCGCGGTGCTGCGGCGCCCTCCGGCGGCCGCGGGCGGAGCTGCGGCGATGTCCCGACATCCCGGCATCCACGACATCCCGGCATCCCCGACATCCCGATCTCCCTGATTCCCAGCCCCCCGGCCTCCCGCGGGGTGTCTCGCTCATCCCAATTACGCGTTTGAAAACTTTTCATCCTTTCCCACTGTTTACAGCCGAGCTCTCCCCTGTAAATGCGTTTGCCCAAGCAGGTTTATGTCTCTGCATATCCAGCAGTACTTGCAAGAGCTGGAATGGTCAGCCCATGGAAGGTTTTCCATCTAACTGCCCCTCAGCAGCACCAGACACCAACCCAGGGCCGTGCTCTGTGGCTGTTCTTCTGAAGCTGGTGGCTTCCCAGGAGACACCAGCTTTTGGTCTTACTTGTTAGGGAACGTGCATTATGAAAATAAAAAAACCCAAGGATTCTCATGTTCTGGTCAGGTGATGTGTTCCTGTCACAGATGAAACACCTTGGCTGGATGTGCTGCTGTTGGCTGTCACCACCACCACCACACTGATCGGAAGGAAAATGGGGCTCGGTGCTTTGCCTAGCTGGAATGGCCAGCCAGCCTCCTGCTTTGGGGGTTGTTGTCACCAAAAGAGCCTTGCCACACCGTGCATGTGCACTGTGTGTGAGGCATGTTCTGTCACCAACACATTTTGGGTTCGTCCTCATTGAAATCATCGGCCAAGTTCTGCATTCTACAGCACAGGTGAAGCAAACACAGAGTCTATTAAAAATGCTTTATGTGCATGAGATATGTGAAGGAGGAAAACAGTGGGCTTAAACCAGCCACAAGACCAGCCACATACAAACTGAAGAGCGGGTGCAGAAAGGTGAGGTATTCAACTGCTTTCCTCCATTCACTCTCACTCTCTAAAGAAATGTAAATGTCATCAAATCCAAGAGGCATTCTCTGGAGACAACAGATACAGCTCCAAGGCTGGTATCATGCAAACAAGTGATGGAAGAACAACACTGTGAGAAATGCTGGGGTTGGGGGGAGGTACCCAGTGAAAGAAAAAAGCTAAAAGAATATTAAGCCCTGAAGAGTAGTTCACTGCCATCGGGATGTCTCCTCCTCCTCCTTTATATTTTGATGTTTGTTTTAAGGAATATTTGAATGGCATAACAATGGCATAAATAGATAGCAGAGCAGTGATGTCTGGTGCAGCTGTAATTTCATTCTATTTCAAGCTCTCCAACAAAACAAATCCAATGTGATTCTTCCCTCTGTCTTTTCATGCACATGGTGAATGAAAAAGGCCTGAGGGTTGGGTTGTTTGTATTTTAATATGAATGGTTTAGGAATGCTGATCTGTTCCACCAACAGGATCGAGTGAACTGCTAGAAGCACTGGAGCAGAACAACAGAGATAAGTCCAGGCACCAAATTACACTAAACTTGGCTTCACAGTTTGTAGGAACAATGACCAGGAAAAGGGCAAGAGGAGGGAATCAGGAGGGAATTTCTTGCATCTTACAGGAGAGCAGATGCCATACTTCAACTGTCTTACAAATGTCAGGGCCTTTTTCCTTCCAGGTAAAAGGAAGCACAAGACATCAACAAGCCACTGAGCTTAAGCTACCTGAAAGAAGTGTGTTGATAGTCCTTAGTCCCAGTAATTATAGCCTTTAGGTACCTTTTGAGACTAGATACAGAGCAACTCAAAGATTATTTAATGCCATCAACTTACTTTTTCTGTCCTGGTTAACTCCTAGATGGTCACTAGTCAGAAAGGAAAACGGTGCATCATACCTTTTTGACAAGCCCTGACATTTTCAATACCAAAGTAATGAGGTTGGGCCAAATTCTTTGACCCTTCAGAAAGATATGCACTGCCATCTTCAAGGCCAATGCCCTAGCTAGTCCCTGTTTTTTTTATGGAGCTTTCAGTCACAAAGACAGAGACGCCAATCAATTATGCCTCAAGTTTTTCCCTGAGTCTCCCATTTTTGTCTCCCCAGGTGAACAAAGGTTCCATTTCTTTCCTCTCCTTCCTCTGGAGATCTCTCGCCCTGCTCTCCATGCTGACCTGCTTCTGACTTCATGGTTTAACATCACAGAGCACCTGACTTCTTTACCATCTTAGGCAAAGCTTTATCAGGGTTGATGCAAAATCTCTCACACAACATAGATTTTTGAGAGTAAGTATATCCTTCACATGCCCTTAAAGTTAAGCTCACACTCAATGCATGTGTCAGACCATGTAAGAAGTAAAAAGCATGGGCAAGCTGTACATAAAAACTGCTCCATTAGAAAAGCTGCCTTTGTAGCACTGGCTGCTAACAGACATCCAGTCCTTCTAGCTTGTACCTTGAGGGACATCTAGGGACTCATTTCAAATCTAGACTTGTGTTTTATCCAGGAAGAGCTACACTCGAGGGCCATCATAATGCTAAGATAGGGTTATATATATTTTTAAGCACTTTTTTCTTGTAATTGCCAATATTATTTTTTTTTTTTGTGTTGCTTTGTCATTCCCACGCACTCAAGTGTTGCTCACATCATCTCAGATCCTGTCACTCTGGAAGAAACTCATCCCTTCCTAAAATCAGAGGATGAAGTTTGTGGGCTCTCTCTTGATTAATTTTGCTGCAGCTTTAACAAACAGCAGCCCAAGCATAATGCTGCTGCTGGCTTTGTCTCCTAACAGACTTTACTCAGTAACTAAATATTTAGAAAACATTTCCCTCCAAGCTAATCACTCACCCTCTGAATTACTGAATATTTTTTTTTTTTCTTAAATGCTAGTGTAATATTGCTGTATTTGCCTTGTGTGTGGACACTCCTTCTGTAGTATGCAAATACAGTTATCAAAGAGACTTATTTTTTAGTATATACTGTAACATTTAATTGAAATTCTATTTTACAACATTTCCTGGATTTGCAGATCCTAATTTTTGGTTTAAATAGCATTTCTTAAAATATCTAGGATTGTCTTACTGCCCTTTCTATGAGTTTGTTCTAAATAGGATTATTCTGTCTTCTATAATTAGTGCTCTACCATGAACATGGGCAGTTTGCTTCTGTGGAGACCTGTCATGAAGCAGACTCAGTAAGTCAGACCATACAACAGGATCTAAGGACAAAGCAGGGTTACTGGAAATGCAGAAGTGGTAAGTGCTGCTGTAATTCCTGAAAAGTAGGAGACTAGAACATGAGACATCCTCTGTATGAAAGACTTTCTATGGGAATTGGTACAAACTGAAGAAAATAGCAGTGTCCTGCTTAGGTGTGTGGATTAGTTTTTATTTGGCTGTAGATCAAATACAGTGGCAAGGTTTAGTACAGAAGATATTACTTCCTGATACTTGTCAGTGTTAAAAAGACTTTGGGAGTCAGGAGAAGAAGATGGGATGTTATAATGTCATGTAAATCTCTGAGGACCTCACAACTGCTGTTTCCACATTTATGTTCTGGCCTTTCTGTATCAGTGCAATGTCTCTGAAATGGGGAGTGCACCTATCCCCATTTAATTTATCACAAATTAAATGTGTGGTTTAATGATGAGTGCAGAGACTGATACCTGGATTCTCGAAGTCACACAGAGGTATATATTCTGTTGATAAAAATGAGAAGGAAACATGAAAAAAAAAGGACTCAGTCTTCGCTGAAATTAATTATTTCAGACAAAAGGAAAATCCACACAGATGGTGATATCATACAGCCTTTCACTATAGACTCAGTGCTTTACCAAGTGAGCCACTTTTGATTTGTAACTGCATTTTATCAGGACTCTGAAATTGTAGACATGTTAAAAGTGATCAGAACAAATAATTCTGAGTTGTCCAGTGAGCTGCTGCTCATCACCTTTTGAAGGCAATTTTTCCAGAGACCATCTGTGAGAGTCTGTGAAATCCTTATGTGTCTCACTTTTAGCAACCAGCAGCCAAACCCTCCAAAAGACTTGCTCTAGAGGATATCTTTCTCATAACTGCAAAGGCATAAATACAGCTGAATATTTGCCTTATCTGAATTTCTGTATTGATTACTGTTGTCTACAGATTCTGACAACCTTTTATCCTTTCCCTCCATTTCTACTAGTGTTAAGCATTAAGATGCTTTGACTCGACAGCGGAATGTCTAAGGTTTTATGTCCCAATACTCAACTATGGCTTAAAATCATAACAATGACTATAAAGCTAACCAAAGAGCATTTCATTAGACCAGGCTGTGCAGGTGAATCATCATCATCATCACCTAGGAGTGAAGACAGCTTCCTCTCCTGTCTCCAGCACCTCAGGGGGGATGAATTTGAATCACAAACCCTGGAAGAACATTTGATCTATGTGACATGCCCGCCACACACAATCTCTTCCATAACCATCATATTTAACTACCAGCACGCATGAACACCATCCCTGCAGACACTGATAAAATTCATACATGACCTGTGCCTTTTCTTTTTCTCCTAGAGAGAAGTGGACAAGATGAGAACAAAGTATTGAGTCTCTTTACCCTTGATAGTTGTTAGCAGAGTTTTTAATCACTCAAGATGGCCTGGCTTGAGAAATCATGTACTTCAACAACAGTCTGCTTTTTTGCAGATTGCTTTTTGCTATATTTGCATAATTATAGTAGGGGTAACATGGAGTGAACATTTAAGGCTTTAAAGGAAGACTACCTTGACTTTCTTCATTTAAGGCAAAAGAAGACTACAAGTCCCATAATCTTTTTTCCTAGAATTGGAGGGGATGTAGACAGTAATGACTTAATAGGAGGAACAAACAGCCAGCTTCATAGAGGACAAACAGGCTAGAAGTAAAGCACTGGAGTATGAAGAACAGCCACTGAAGGTCCACTCTGAACTTGCCTTCTGTGTATACCTTATCATATCTGGGCTGAATCTGACTTTTGAGGCCACCATTTGTGAAAACAGGCCACAAAAGTGTGTATGTTATTTCTCTGTGAATTACAAAGACATGAGATCATGAAGTTTTGGTTGGCTATCCCACTCACAGCAGTTCTGATGTGACACAAAGGTCAAGGTCAAACCATTTTCTCTGCTCAGAAAGAGGGACATAAGTTTGCATTTCAGTATAGAACATTTACCCATCATGAACAAAATAACTGATTATATGTCAGGATTATGAGTTTAATAATCTTTGCTCTTCCCCTGTGTATGACATGTATATACGGCAGTATTACATTCTCAAGGGAAACCAAGAGGGAACTAAAGCTGATTTATTTGTGTATTATAATCCCAACAATCAGCAATGAGTTTTTAAAAGGCAACAGTCCCTGGGAAAGGAGTCCAGTACACAACTTATCTGACCTAGCACAGTCTACTCCTTCATTCCAGAAATCTTGGCATATATGATCTCCTGTTCATCAGAAACACCACAAATGAAATAGTTCAGTATGTTCTTTTGCCTCCATATTTTCTGTGATCTAGGGGGAGATCAGAAATGCTGGACTTTATTTATTTCTCAGGATCAGAAAGGGAAAGATATCCTATTATTGGATACAATATTTGAAGCCATGAAATGAATGAACTTGTGGGCTTTTTGCAACAGCATGACAAATTCTGAATTTAACCAGATCATTCTCACCACACAGAATAAAATGTCTTTTGTTCAGAGATTTACCATGTTTAATTAGTCATTTTTTGTCAGTAGCTTAACCATGTATTCAGTTAAATAAAGTAATCAACAAAAGTGTTTAAATCGAGACAATACTGTCTTTATGTTTTCTTTAAATTGTGATCAGGTATCTGTGGGACATGGAAAACTAAAAATCAAACAAAGTACATAATCTTTGCTTCTCTAGCAAAATTTAGTGCCAAATTCTGCTCTCAGGTAAATTTCTGTACAGCATTTTCAATAACAACATTACAATACAAGGGCATATTTATGGGTTTAAAAAGTGCCAAAGATCAGTAGTTGTTCTCACATCTTAAAGGCTCAGCACACACCAAATGGAGAGCTGGTGTCTGGCTCTAACACATATTGCCCCGCTGGCCTATGGCAAGCAGTCACAGCATCACTCCTCTCCAACAAATGGATTTGATTTCACCAGGTGGTAATTTGGCTAAATTTTTATTTACTTCAATTTGCCTGCTTCAAGAAATGAGAGCACAATTTGGTTCCTTTCTCAGGGAAAAGGAAGACAACCAAACATGACTTTCACCAGACCTCAGTTTTTGGCCCCAGATTTCAACATACACTATTACAGCAATCAAAAGAACCATAGAAATTACTTATCATTTCACTGTTCCTTAACACATTTCACACAGTTCTGCAACAAGCAGAATCACAGATGAACCTCAGAACATACAAAGAGCACAACTACTACACTGGACATGAAAAGGAAATTTTATTAAACATGTTTACATAACATGAGTTGGAAGTTCATTTAAAAGCACAGGGGAGTGTTAAGACAAGTGGTCAAAATAGAAAGATACTATTGAATTATAACTAGTTGGTGTTTGGCCACTAAGACAGAAAAGAATCTAGTAGTAGTGCACCAATGCTTGAGTTCTTCCTGCTCAGCAGGTCGAGCAGTAACCAATTTATGCCCTATGGAAAGATGGGCAGAATAATTCCCATGTGTTGATTAATAATAAATAGTTCACTTGGTGCAGGCAGTATGTCTATGAATTAAAACCTAGTGTGTACACAGTTTCTACATGTGTTACAGCCCCACAGTAGGAATCTACACCAAAATAGTTATTAGAAGGAATTTGGTCCATACTACATCACGTTTTCCATAGGGTAAAAAATAAAGTCCATCTATAGACATTTAGCACCAGACCCACAGACCTAGCCTGGCTAAAACCTGCAAAATGTCTATAAGAAAAATGGATGGCTTAGATTTCTTGGTTACTTCAGTATATTAATTACGAGCAAACTGTACAAGAACATGCAACATACAAGCTGGCCTATGTGGAACTAACATACATTATTAAATAACCTTTGTAATCTCTTTTTACAAAACGTGCATGCAGCTTTGAACAGTTCCAAGTCATGCTGCTCTATTTTTGTGATCACAAAATTGAATGGCCTGTAAAAGGAAGGGAAACATATCAATGCACCTGCAGGAATCTGCAGTTCTTTGCACATTTACAGAATATCACAAGGGATTTCAAGGCCAAGAAGAACTCAAATGAATAAAAAGCAAATTGAAATGTGACTTTTTTTTTTTTTCTCCAAAAAGTAAGATATCTTGCGTTAAAAAATCAAGCCTTGTGCTTGCATCAATCTCAAAGAAATGTAAACTAAAATTTGATAAAAACATTAGTAAGTGCAGAATATTTCAACTGGAATTTCCAGTGAAACATTGAACAACTCATACCATGCTCTATCCAGGGCAGACAGGTGCGTCTGAAGCGACACACATCAGAGAAGCCTGGGTACAGCTGAAAGTGTCATATGCTCAATTCATTCCTGGTCAACATTTTGGGAAGTCAAATATACATTTATACACAGAAACTTAAGTATTTCCTCTCCATTTCTAGGAGGAAAATTGCATTACCAGTAACATATTCAATGTCAAAATTAAGACTAAAGCTGCTTTATACCAGTCCCCAGCAGTAGTTGCAGAATTCTTCAAAATTCTTCCATGCAAAACATCATAAACATAAAAGTTATATTATATATATATATAATGCAAACATATCTGCTTTATACAAAGAAAAAGTGGCACTGTGATGATTATTTATTTTTAGGAGTATAACTTTAATTGGTCATTTGTTCTGGGTTCCCACACGAGTGACTTGTAAGTACCAGAACTGAGAAACGATTTGAACTTGCTGGAATTGTAACTGTGGCTATTGAACTCTTTTAACGATGCTTACAGAGATATGCTTCAGCCCTTTTTTGTTTGGTTTAGAAAAAGAAAGGAAGGGTCTCTGTTAGCATTTTGAGGACTTCTACAAAACTAGCAGAATCATGTGGCAAGAAACTGGTGGAAGTGACAACTACAGAAAAACTGTTGAAACACCAGGAAGGCAACACTGCTTGAGGGCTCTGTCAAAATGTGAAAAATACAACATTGTTAACAGAGTGAAAGCTTCCAGTTTGGGTCATCTTTGACTTAGATCGAATATAAATGTCCCTTTCTTTTTACTTTTTTTTTTTTCTTTTTTTGATCATTATAAGCATCAGTGATAGCCGCTAAGAGATTAGCCATATGTGATATACCTTTGTTCTGTCAATTTAAACCATCTCTCAACAAACAGACGTATGTTTGGATAACTACTACAAGTAAAAACAGAAGTGATTGTCTCTCTCCAACAGTGTTTTTTGATTATGTGAATATCTAGTTCCAATTGTTATCCTGGGTGATGTTTTTATTAGACAGCACCTGCTACTATGATCTAATGCAGGGAGGCCCAGTTGAACTTTCCAGAGATGACTGGGAAGCCCTGCGTGTCAGTGGAGTCAATGTTGGATCCACTAGCGATGAAGGTGGAAATAATTTATACCAGCCTATTACCACACTGGACAGATCTAGTTCCTCCAGAAGGATCTGAGCAACTCCCATGAAGCATTTGTGATCCATTCGGCCATAGTCTCCCCAGACTATTACCTGGAAGAATATAAAATTAAGGTTCAACATTGTCCCCAAACCCGTACTCATATGGGGTTACATGCTTATACCCCTGCATACATATGTGCACTCCTGCTGTTATGTGCACTAAGGAAAATGTTATTCTCAAGGGAGAATGATTGCTTCCCTTTTGTGGGAAAACCTAATGGCAGAACAGGAGCGAGAAGCAACAAAAGAGAAATGATTAATACAGTCAGACATTTTTTTACGTCTGAAACCACAATCCACAAGGATGCATTTGCTGATCTTTATAAAATTAAATGCTTATGAGGTGGAATGAGTTTATGCATATTGGTTAAATTTCACTAAACATGCAAGTGCTTCTCCAAATGACAGCCTAATATGGGATTAAGAAGCAACTGACCTGAAGGACTTTACCCTGTGGACTTTCTTCAAAAACCAGCGTCTGTTGGTACAAAGGATCAAGAGTCTTCCTTGCAATTCTTGTCTTCTTCTTAGCTATACATGCTCCATTTTCCAGTAAATACACTTTGACATATGGAGCTGCAAACAGAACATCGTGAATGTTATGTCTGGACTTACAGTGCACATCTGAGACAAAGGACAAATGCCTTAAAAGGAAGCTGAGTGGAAAGAAAATGACACACATATCTTCACTATATCTTCGCAATTGTATAATCTGAATGCAATTATATTCATAAAAAAAATTATATGGCCCATAAGAATTCAATTTTATTTTTGTAAACTTTGAATTCAATTATGTAAGATGTTACTAACAACAATTACACTTCATGTCTGTCATTTTAAAAACACTTTATTTTTTCCAGGAATTAACTGTCACTGACAGCTATTCTGGAGTCTGTGTATGCATAAGGGTCAGAGATAGCTCAAAATAAGAGGAGTATCTTAAATTACACCATTTCAATAACACAGACATTAATTGCTATTTCATCTTCATCTCCTAGAGAGGTTGTAAAGTACCATTTTGGCTAAATGTTATCTAAAGCAGCTGTTCCAGTTGTTACAGTAAGCAGTCTTTGTGGTATGGATCCTAAATCTCCTCTAATAGAGGTTTCTATAAATAACTAGAACTTCAACCAAAGTCCTTATAAAATGATATATTATTACATGTAATTTATTATACAAATTATTAACACTAATACTAGCACAGGCTGCTGTCTTCTTGAAGCACTGTTGTGTACAGAAGACCCTGGCATGTGGGTTTGTTCATTAGTTTGTTCAAAGCACTTTCATCCGTTCTTCATCTCTTTTCATGGAGAACAAACACAAAGGACCTCATTTATATTGACAAAAGTCTCTCTTGGATGTATGACTTGCCTAAGATACACAGAAATATTTCGGCAAATGTTCCTTCCAGAACAGATGTTGAGTTGCTGAAAATCATTCCTTGAAATGTGGCATGCAACTGGCAGATGCAAGGTGGTAAAAAGTTGACATTGGTAGCAAGGATATATCTATGCACACACTCCTTGTTGGAAAGCAAACCAGATAAATGCGAATCCAGTGATAGATAACAAGAAACTTAAAAAAATCTCCACTCCTCAATTCATTAATACATTTCATATTGTTGTTTTCTGTTAATATATTGTGTATTTTTTTCCATACCTGGGGTAGATTTGGAGCCGGGTTTTTGTGTGAGGCCACGGGCTCTAATGACTTCTACTTCTAGCTGTCCTTTTTTATCCACCATTCCAATCTGGATGTCACCTGAAAGGGAGAAGAAGAGAATATTCATTTCAGAGAAGCAGTACAGGCCAGAAGATAGGCATTAGGAGTGAGAAACAGAAAGAATAGCATGATATTATTTTTCTGCATTATTGAGCTTGTTGCTTCTCCTTCTGATCCCTTTAATTTTTCCATCCTTAACCAAGGACTAACTGATAGATACTTAGGGAGCATGGTGTCCTCTCTTCGTGTACAGTTTATACCAGACCAAAAGAGGTGTTTCTTCTGCAAAAGTCTCAAACAAGCAGAGGGGTGACAATGTTGCTGTTTTTATCAATAGTCCATGTTTTTGATGTGAATAAAATATTGCAACATGTTAAAAAAAGAAACTGCTTTTGTTTATAAATAGTAAAACTCATTTCCCTGTGTGAGTTTTGACAAGTGACATTTTCTGCAGAAAAAGGAAACTGCTAAGTCTGAGATCAAGTACTGTTCTGATTTAGATCAATAAAATACAAGGGAAGTCAACTATGAGTTGATGTTCAAAGCATTATATCTCTATGGTTTCATATAATTGAATCAGAAGGGTAGAAATCTAACAGGCCACTTAGAATAAAAACTGTGCAGTATGACACAGGTAGCTCTGTGACACTTGGGCAAATAAATGAGCTCCATCCATGAAACACATGACTATGTATATACTTGACATGTAAACTCTGATTGTGTAAAAAAACAAACTCATGAATAGATAGTCCTGAACTATAGAAACTGGGATCTGGAATTAGGGGGAAGGCATTTTGAAATTAACTGGGCATGAGGTTTCCACATGTTTCTCTAACAGCATGTTACAACAGTGTTTATACCTTAGAATGTGAGGTATGATAGAGCAGCAGGGAAGATTTTTTTTATTAATCAAATTTTGCTTGAATAAACATAGCTCTGTGTTACACTAAAAATAGTTCAGAGGAAAATTCCAACAAGCCTTTTTAAGAGCACATCTCTGTATTGCATATCCACAATAAAACCTGCACCAGGGAACCAGAAGGGGGAGTGATAATACAAAAATTTTCAAATTGTTATTTGTGAAGGTCTTCTGAAAATTGTTAAAAAGCATGATGGAGTGCGTTTTGAGGGGCCAAAACTTGAGCATTTAGTAATTAAAGTAGTTTGAAGAAGTTAAAATAAATGTATTACTCAAGTTTTCTGCAGAAAAATCTTTAGTTGCAGAACAAGATTAAAATAGAGATGGAAGAAATATAGACCCTTATATTCATACCAATAAAGCCACTTAGATATTTATTGGGCAAACAATCTCATAAATATATTCCCTTTGAAAATAATAATAAAAATATTAATTTGGTAAGTTTGGTGATTATGAATGCTTTAGTAGCAGTCATTTGGATTTATACAGCTAGTATTGCCTTAGAGGGTACTCAGAGCATTCTCAGGATCGTTTTCTTTCTCTCACGAGTTTGGAAGGGAACACTTCTGCAATTTTTCTTTCTGTTTCTCTGTCTTTATTCAGATGTGACTCTGTAGCCCTTCCTAAAGCTGATTTTCCCAAGACAGTTGTACTGAAGTATTTTCCATTTATAATTTCTAGCAGGAGATCCACAGTAGTGGATCAAGGACTCCTCAGTCAGCATCCTAAAGCACGTCTAAGAACTGCTCGTATATAAGCAAAAAAACCCTCAAAACCCAAGCCTTTCCAAAGATACTTTCACAGCCTTGCTGTGTACTCCTTGTACAAACCATACTCTGTTCATACAAACAAGATACAGATAATGCTATTATAGGAAATTACAGACTTGTCTGGAACATAGAGAAGATCACAGACAGCCCGAGGCAGCTGTTGCAGAAAAGGACTTTGTGTCTCTGATGGCAAACACCATCTTTATCTGTGACTGATAAATGGGCATTGCAAATGTGGGCAGAAGTTTCACATTCTGGAGTTAGATGAAATAAGCTTGGAAAAATTCAGTTTGGCCAGAAACCCTCTGTCACATGCAATATAATCTCTGAACAGCTGAGATTTTGCAGTGAGCTACAACTGGAGAAGCCACAATAATTTTGAATGGGAAGTTATACCCCTATCTTCAAATTTCAAATAAAATCAGCCAACACCTCAAATGGAGTAAATAATATTTCTTACCCCACTTTTGATGCTAGCATGCTAGAAAACACCAGTGACTGCAAGTAGGATCTTCATATTTACAGTGAAGGAAGACACTTTGTAAAAGTCTTTTTGGTGCTCTAGTCTGGCAGTGTGCTCCTTAGTTAATTGTCCCATTATTCCTTTAACAAGAGAACATGTTATTCTTACCCATGGCAGGGGTTGCTAGTGTTTGGCGGCCTACTAACTGTGCAGGTCCAAGTCCATCGAGGAAATCACTAAATTGACTATCTGCGCCCAACCGTACTCCAGGAAATATTAAGCTGAAACAAAATAAAAACTGGTTAAGCATAAGAACAGGATTTATTTCTTTTGTCCTACAGTATTTACCTCAGAAATACTACTCATACAAGGCAAGTAGCTCAGGACACACAACCACATATCATTCTGCAGCATCAGGAATGAGTTCTGTTCCCCTGGACCCCAAAGCAGTGTAGTGAAATTCTGCACATGGACCCAAAGTAGTTCATTTGACAGGTCTTGCTAGGGAGTTCTGCAGGAGCAGTGAAGAGTCTGACCGGTGAAGAAACTGTAAGTGACCTTGTATGAGAAAACATAAAAAGTTTCATGAAATTTAATAGCCCATCCTTCATTCTTGAATGTTTTATTTACTTAGATCCAAATTTCATCTGCATCAGTTAGAACAAACAGGGAAAACAGATGTATACACTAAATCTGATTGGTGCAGCTCTTTAGTGAAGCAGTAAACTGGCAGGTAGTACTAGTGGTCATTAAAGCTAAACCTAGTGCTCCTCCCTAACCAAAATATTCTGGTAGGCAAATCTGGATCTACAGTTGCTAGCCACTCCTCTTTCAAGATACAAACTGAACTGTAATACATTGGCACAGACTATATGGAAAAATTCAAAGCCAGGTTAGATGGGGCTTTAAGCAATCTCGGCTAGAAGATGTCCCTCCTGAGGGCAGGGGGGTTGGACTAGATGACCTTCACTGGTCCCTTCCAACTCAAACTGCTCTATAATCTATGATATGTGGTTTTCCAAGCTATTTGCTTATGTTCCAGAGTCTCTACTTTATTTTTAATAGATATAGGTTCTCCAAAAATAACAAAAGAAACAACAACAACAAAAAAAGAACTAAAAAAAAAACACACAAAGAACAAAACAAAACAAACCCAAAACAAACAAACAAACAAACAAACAAACAAACAAACAAAAACCAACAAAAAATCANTCCAACTCAAACTGCTCTATAATCTATGATATGTGGTTTTCCAAGCTATTTGCTTATGTTCCAGAGTCTCTACTTTATTTTTAATAGATATAGGTTCTCCAAAAATAACAAAAGAAACAACAACAACAAAAAAAGAACTAAAAAAAAAACACACAAAGAACAAAACAAAACAAACCCAAAACAAACAAACAAACAAACAAACAAACAAACAAACAAAAACCAACAAAAAATCAAACAACAAACAAAAAGAAAACAACACGAGAGAGAGAGAAAGAATGATCCATGGTGGGAAGTCTCAGCTGCTTCGACTTCCTCATCACAGTTTCGAGGAATAAAGAAACAGACTTTGAACCAAGTCTAGGTAACATTTTACCCAGCAGGTAAATACCACTCTATATCTGCTTCTCCCTCAAAGGAAATTCTCTAATAGATTGGAATAAATAATAAAAAAACTTCCTAATAAAAATATCTGGTGTGGAAATCTTTGATTTCTGTACATCAGGCTCATGTGCTCCAGTCATTCAATTCACACTGAAAGCTCCTTACAATCCATTAGTTGCATAGAAAAAGTCCATTTCTCTCTTGAAGACTAACTGCTCTTACTATGCCTGCACAAAAGTATAGACTGTCTGTGACAAAAGCTGGCCAGAAATTATCACAGAATCATAGAATCCTGAGTTGCAAGGGACCCATAAGGATGATTGAGTTCGACTCCTGGCCCTTTACAGGACCATCCCCAGGATCACACCATGTGCTCAAAAGTATTTTCCAGATGCTTCTCGAACTCTGTCAGGTTTGGTTCTGTGATCGCTTTCCTGGAGAGCCTGATCCAGTACCCAGCCATTCTCTGGGTGAAGAACTTTTTCCTAATATCCAACTTAAACCTCCCCTGACAGAGATTCAGACCATTCCCTTGGCACAATGTTTTTCATTAGAAAACTCCGATTTTCCAAAAGGAAAGCTTTTTCACAGAAGTTTAGTTTTAAAATATTTTTTTAAAAATAGAGTTTCTTTAGATGGAGGAGGGAAAGAATCTCAAGGTCTCAGATTAAACCATCAACCCACCAATAAAGAGCATTCACTTAACTTTAAGATGCAGCTTCAAGCCCTCTCCTTCTGATAAGACACATTCTGCTTCTCACTATTCCTTCACTCTTGCTTCTGCTATAAAAAGTTTATTGCTTTTTCTTTGGCCTTTTTTCCCAAGATGTGCTACATTTTGCCACAGGTAGACTAACATTGAAAATATTCACTTGAGAGCATACCTCCAGCTATACATATAATAATGAAGGTTTTGAAATACAAACTTGCCTTCATGTATATCAATTATAATTCATTAAACTTCTTTTAAGGGTCAAGCAAGTACCTGGGGTACTTACTGCAAGACTAGCTGAGCTGCGTATCTGATTGGTCTTAGGAAATGCAGGATGAGGCATGATACTGTCAATAAACTATGTGATCCTGGAAGTAAAGGCAGGGTCATTGTACACACACAAGAAAGGACAAGAAACTGGTGCAAACTTAACATAAGCATGTCATAATTGTCATCATTCTTTGTCTACAGTAAAATCAAGACTGAACTGTAGACAAAACATTACTCGAGGAACTAAAGTCAAGATCTCACTGATTTTGATTGGAATCTCAAAAGAGAGAAAAAAACCCCTTATAAATGGCTTAACTATTCTGAATACAAGATGCTATCAAAAGTTGATTTGATGTTCACACAAGACATAGCATCAGAATGTAAGCTGATCTTTCTAATGTTAATAAAAAAGGCCCAGAGAAGGAAGGAGAGAGGGAGATGATTTTAGGATCAGCTGGCACAGTGCATGCACCCCGATTCTGTGACAGAGCTATGTGACTTCCCCTTTGCCTTGTAGTTGTGTCCAACACATGTTCTACAAATAAGGCTGTGATATATGTGGGGGAAGTGATTGAACAGTAGAAACTTGTTCTGTTGGTCATATTTCTTACCATTTAACTTTCTTCTTCCACTGTGATCTAAACCCAGAGCTGCTGTAAACTAACAATATTCTATAGAACTCATGCAAATTTGAAAGCAACTGAGGATTTGAGCTATAGCTAAATCACACAATCATAGAAAACCAGAAGACTTTAGAGAAGTTTTCTAAGCCACAAAATGCAGCACCACACTGAACAGAACCCCCTGGCATTCCTTTTGCCTATGGCATTGTATGCTGTTTAAGGAATGTTTCTCTTCTCTCCTTGCAGCAAGATATATTTAACTGTTTCACCCGAGTTTTGTTATCTGCCTCCCTTGGCCCATTCTCCCAGGCTTCCCTTCAGAGTCATTGTTAGATATTGGTGGTGTTCTTTGGAATCACTTTTTCTTTACTCTTCCCAGAGATTAGAATAGAGATGTGGAGGTCAGGGAGGACAATGCTTAAGGCTAAGGTCAAGTACAAAGTGATTTTAGAGGAAATCAGGATCAGGAAATAAAGTCGAGGTATACTGAGAATCAGGAATCAACCAGAATAGCTGGTAATTCCATAAAACCAAAATATTGTGAAAAGTTAGAGTTTCAAAGGAATGGATCAAAGAAGCAGGACAAACATGGTCAGATGTGAAGATTGTTATTGTATGAGAGAGTTTAGAAAAACAGAATTATCAGAGGCAGAATTGATGCTGGAGCAGCAAGAGATGGGGAGTAGGCACAGTTGCTGAAGCGGCAGAAACAAGACATGAAGTGCAGTTAGTGTGACTACCAACTTATGATAGCTTGAAGATGTACCTAGTTCTAAAGGATGATTTTCAAACTAAGTCCCCCTATGCACAGCCAGCCTGCAATATGTCCCAATAAGAAGCAAGCACTCTTTTAACTTATCAGGCTTGCTCTCCTCACTGCCTTACTCAGAAGCTAATTTTCAAATCGACAGTTTAAGGCTTTACCTTCCTGTCCTCCAAATTCCTGTTGTGACCTCCAGATCCAGACCCTGGCAGCCCTAGCCTTGCCAAATCTGTTTACACACAATTAAGGTGGAATAGAGGATTGTGCTGTTCCCCTGAAAAAGTCCTCCCTGTGAGGGCTGGGCTCCCATCTCTCCTCTCCACTGCTAACCAGGAAAACAGGCTCTCCCAGCTCCTCTTTAGCAGAATTCAGCTTATTGGTTCCTTTGTCATCAAGGTGAGTGACTAGTGCCTTACCGATTGACACTGCAGCATAGAGAGGGAAGGAGGATAACAAGATAAAGAGATTCTTGTCCCTCATTCTTCATCTGATCCTTGTCTGCTTTGGTTTTGAATTACTAACAAGGTAGCCTGTTTTTCTTCTATTGAGCTTACAATTCGTAGCATTATCACACATTTACAGAATGGTTGGGGTTGGGAGAGACCTTAAAATTCACCTAGTTTTAAGGCCTCTGCCATGCACAAGGACATCTTTTAGATCAGGTGAGTCAAAGCCCCATCCAACCTGGCCATGAACACTTCCAATAATGAGCCAAACCACAATTTCTCTGAGCAATCTATTTCAGCATTGTAAAAAATTAGGGTGGTCAGATAATCTGATGATGCACCTTTACATAGATGCTTGCCACCACCACAGCCGCCTCGGCTCTTTGTGCCTCATACGATATGCAGTAGCAATTGTAACACAGTAAGCACATAAAAAGATGAAGCTAAAGAAATCCAAATTTCTAATTTTTCCCAGGTCTATAGGGTGCATTTGCCTACCCCCATTTTCCCTCTTTGTGGTGAGCCATTTAAGAATTCCTTAGTGACCACTGTGCATGGGCACACGCGGTAAAAGCCCCAGTGAGAACTGTGAGAAGGATGGAGTATTCATGCACACTTTTATATCAGAAATGCTTTTGTTCTCCTTTTCTGCGTATTGAGTTGTTTGGCAGTGAAGGGAAACAGATGCCCCATTCTCCACAGCTGTCTGCCTGACTTCAGCTGATAGGGCAGCTGGACTTTGGGTTTACAATTCTCAATATGAGACTTGGTCCAACTCCAAACTGAACTTTCTTTATATACAGTATTACTGAACAGAGTTTCACATCACAGGGATTCTCATACAATATCTGAAGTTTAACTTTGAGGTAATCTAAACAGAACTTAAAGAAAAAGTAACCTCATGTTTTCTTTGGAATGGTGCAGCCTGAATTTAGTTGTCATTTGGTGAACAAAATGCCTCACTGGATGACAGCAAAAACAAGAATTCTTAAGAAGTTCTCTCTTGATTTCAGTTTCCAAGAAATTTACATTATGTGCCAAAAATAGTGCAATTTTCAAAAGTTTCAAGAGGAAGAACTTGTACATAGAGCTATGCCCTTCAGCTAGAGCTTGGGACATCCCAATTAACTTGGGAAAGAAACTTTCCCTACATTAGAAACGTCTGCGTTGGTGATATTTTAATGCCACTTACTTGCCCTCAGAACTATAACTATTTATGCTGCCATCAGTGGATTCCCGACTTGGTTGTCGAACCATACGACTTCTCATCTCTGCTGCCATTCCTGTTTCTGTGCTTCTCTGTATTGTGCTCTTTAGCTTCTTGCTGCCAGCCTCTGAAAGCAGAGAAAAAGAAGTGACAGTCAGAATGACAACTTAAAGCAAAACCTTTCCTTGCAGTTTCCCCCCAACAATAATGATCTGACTTGATCGTTACTATTTTGTAACATAAAAAGGCTATTCTGATTGAAAAAGCAATCTCTCTTCCCCAGTTATGATCTGGAAATGGCTTCTCTTTAAAAGAGCTGCAACCTGAAGATCTTAATTAGGGCAAACTGTTGGAAACTAGATGTCTCATTAGTAACATTTACACAGTTGGAATGCAGACAGTTGTGATAGTGTTTGCTGACCATATACGCAGTAATGTGCCTCTAGCCACCTTGTTAGTTAGCTGGAGTGACTGCAAAAGAAGTTACAATTCTCAAGGGAATAAAGAGAGGGAAAAAAATCCTTCATGAATTCCACAGAAAAATGTTAAGTACTTATACACTTAGTATCAAAAATACAATAATGTGTTTTGACTTGGCAAAATCCTACTTTTCACCACAAAACATATTCAATGTGAACAGCAACCTTTACAGAACTTATGATCCCAGTACTACCTAGGCAGAAATAGCTCTTGGACAATTTGTTTGGGAGATAATAAAGTAGATATAGCTGGATGGGACCACACGTGGGTCATCAGGTCCAACCTCCCTGCTCAAGCAGGGTCTTCCTATAGCACGTGGCACAGGATTGCTTCCAGACAGTTCTTGAATATCTGCAGTGAGGGAAATTCCACAACATCTCTAGGCTTGCAACTGAATACTAGAAAGTAACGTAAATCTTAGAGAATTGTTTACTGACTTCATCCATTTGGAAAATCTTCTATTCCAGATTCTTTAAAATGCAATATGATTTTCCCCTGGAAAGTTTCATGTTTCCCTTGAGCAAGGAGAACTTCCAGTCTTTTACAGGTCCTTTTCAAATTATGGCTGATCTACAATGAATTCTACCATTGCATGGCAGAAATTATACTTCTGGATGACTGTAGTAATTTTCAACAATCTTTAACTAAATACTTTCACCAGTCTCCATGTGATGTAAGAATGTGTGTTGTCTTCAAACTCAGTGTCCTATTCTTTTTCATTTAGTTCGAAATGGGTACTCAAAATTCAATGCATAACATTACTTTGTCTCAGAAAGTAATAGATTTGACAAAGTTTAATGGGAGTACATGCAAAAACATTCTTCTGCATTTGCCTCTTCATTTCAGTGCTCCTTCATTTGCTCTCTGCAAAGTCTGTACTTCCTTTTCATCATCTGCTCAGGGGAACATCTGAAAAAGCAAATGTTTCTTGCACCTCCATCTCCTGTGGAGACTGAATTGCTCTTAAAATTTTTCCACCTCTCTCTTTAACATTGACATTGTTAATGTTTGAAACTGACAGATCTTGACCTCTCATCACATGAAACTTGAGTCTTAGGTAGTGCCTACATGGCCTGTCCATTGCTTAGGGTGTTTAAACAATGCTGTGGAGAATAGCTGGCCCTTGCTCTTTGGGTCTGCAGAGCTGGTGGAGGGCAAGGAGAAATCACATCGTGCAGTTACCAGAATAACTTCCTTGGAGCTGGCAGATAAATAGCAAACATGGCCAAGCCAAAAAGCAAAGAATTTGTATATTGGGCTTAGAGGGGACATGACCACAGTGAATGAGGTTGTGGTTTCCCTCTTAAGCTTTCTAGACCAGGGTTGTTTATCTACAGCCACCCAGAAACAGAGAAACAAATGCCTCTGGGTGAAAGAGATCAGCCTCTTCCACAGATCCTTTATTCTCTTCTGAGGCCAACAGCTCAGAGGTTTTCCTGTGGACCACCACAACTCATCCAAATTACCAGTCCGCGGTTAGCTGAAAACACATTATTCAGTGCTGCTAAATGTGATGGAGTGCAGGGTGGGCAAGATACATCAGGCAGACCAAGGTCCACTCTTACACAGTGCAGGTGTGGAAGGTATTTGCTGGTGCTTCAGTGACTGTACATAGAAAACCAAATGCTACATTTGGTCCTGAACTTTGTCTTTAAAAACAGAGGTTGTGTTCAGCATACCAATACTGAAAGGGAGGCTGAGCATCAAAAATTAATCAAAAGGCAATATAACCCACACACAGCATTGTACTCCAAAACAGGACTTTCACATTTTCCATAGGCATGCATTTCCCACCAATATTGTTTTTTCTCTCTCATTTTGCCAGGACCTGTCTGAAAGTGTCTCTGTTTCTGTCTGCCTCTACAAAGCATGTGAGATTATGTGGTTTAGCTCCATCTTTTCTGGAGCCAGCCAGATCAGGCAGCATGCCCTAAAGGATATAATAGAGTAGATCCTCAAATGTGTTCAGCTGAATAGGGTTGTTTGTAAGTATTCAGGGCTCAGGAAAGGGAAATAAAACTCTGCAAGACCATCATGGCACAAACTGGTACAGAGATGTTGTTCTGGACCACCTGCATAACATGGTTTCATGCTGAAACTTAGGGATTAGAGCCAGGGTGTTGGGGCACCATAATGAACATCATCACAGAAATAATAATTATAAAAATTATTCATTGACTCAATTACAAAAAATAATATTTTAGCTTCAAGCCACAGTAAATATTGAAAATAGCAAGTGGATTTTTTTTAAAATAATAATAATGTTACATTGTCATGGACAACATTAATATTGCTTCTTGAACATCTTTGCTCCCCGGATTTTAAATGCACAGACGATGAAGTAGGAATCCTTGTGCATGGCTGAAAAACCTTTTCAAAACCTTTCAAAACCTTTTCTTGCTATACTGCAAATACCAGATTGTCTTTTTCCAAATACTTTTCAAGTCATTTCCCTCTGTCTTACAGTGCTGATTTTGCTTCTTTTTCTTTTCTCATCACCAATTTTTTTTCAGATTGAAAAGCATCCTTTTGTCACCTCTTATAACTGCTACTAATATCCACAATGCTTCCTTGAAAAACTAGAGTCCTCCTATATATTTAATTTTATAACCTTAGCCTTAATATTCTGCAGTACAATCAGAAATAAAACATAAAAGTAACCCAACTGAATGGCAAACTACAACAAGGGGTTTATGGCATAGAGGGATTTGCTTTTGCCTGTGGTAAAGAACCAAAATACATGTCGCACAGGTTTTGAAAGTTTTCTGCATCTCATATATTTTCTGTCCACTTATATTACAAAAACTAGAGACAGTTTATCTTGTTAGTGAACTCCCACAAAATTCTCAGTAAAATCTAGTTCTGGGAGGGAGGTGCTTAGCACACTTCTGAGTTGGGAACTTCTACTTTTTCTAAAGGCACTCCAGTAACATGAACTCACTCTGGGGTACAACTTCCAGTCCTGCCTTGGTGGTACAATGAAACACAGGATCCAAATAACTACCAGTGTTTCTCCTGCTATTTATAATACATTTTTAAAACTTTCATTTTCATCTTGCATTACTTTTAATATAACAGTTATGCATATATCTTTGAAATGCTGCCTTTATATGAACAATACAGTTCATAAAATAGTTAAGTTCAATATCTATGCTATGATGTACTGAGAAGATTTTCAGCTTATCTGGATATCTATTAAAGAATGCTTGGTCCTGCTCCAAATTTTTATTATTTTGATATGTACAATTAAATTTTACAATATGTTACAGTTGTCTGTTTGTTTTGTGTAAATTACACTATATTCATTGTTCAGACTGAAGTTAGGCTGTGTCTATACTGAATACCATTTAGTGGTAAAATTTACTTGAACATGGTATGTGTGCTTCTGTTTGCTGTGTTAATTGTGTAAGGCATTCTGCATGCATGAGTGCAGATTGATGTGCATAAATTACATGTAAACTCCTGGCTTAACAGGTACAAGCTAGAGAAAAACTATTATAGAGCAATTGTAGTGGACATTTTTGCAGATTTAATAATTGATGTCAAAGGATCATAAGCAGCCACCTGCAGCTACAAAATATACACAGTTTGTAAGCATTTTGTAATTTATCAGCAGGCTTGTAGCACTCCTGCTACAACACACTGATGAGTGTGTGCAATGTGCTATTTCCATTCACTTAGTGTATATATATATATATATATGTATAGCCTATAGTGATTCCTTTTTGGTCCAGCAAGAAACTAGTCCCCGATGTTTGGTTTTTTAGACAAAATTAAGTTAACAGAACAAGCAGAGCAAAAAACAAATATGCACTATCTTACATTTGTGCAAAATATCAATGCAGTTGATGTGTCCCCAGTTTCTGTACTTCCTAATTGCTTTCAAGTATAGCAGCCAGGAGCTATTGACAACAGAATTATACTAGACAGGTGTTAGTGATAGTATCTAGAGATATAAGATGGCCTACCAGAGATATCTCAAGGCTAGCTTTACATCTCTAAGGTATCCAGTTCAGAGAGGACAATGCCAGGACATTCCCCCCTCCCTGCCCCTGCTTAGCAAAGGCATGACTGCACATGCCATCACCTTTGGCCTGGCTTTCCCTTTGTGCTTCATGTGGTGCCTGGAGTCAGTTAGGAAGTCTGAAATATCAGGAGGGGTTGATGGAGTAACGCTTTTGTACAGGGTGCCAAGGTGAGTGTTATATGCCCATGGGTCAAGGCTTAGGGACATACAAGAACATGCTAGCACATTAGCTATGCAACTTAGTCAATAGGATAGTGTTAAAGACTGAAGAAGAGCGGAGGACAATCCTGACATGAGCCTCAAAGTACTGCATATCAGGCAAAAAGTGAGCATTGCCCAGAATCACATATGGGTGCAACTAGTTGGTTAGCACCTAAAAAAGAAGGAAATGTACACACATGTAGTACCTGGGTATGTGCATAGAAAATTCATGGTCATTTCAAAAGAACACACCAGAGAACAAAGCGTACACCACTGGTAAATCCACAATGAAGAGGATCATAAGAAGAGGGCTAATACTCAGTGTCATTGCATGATTCAAGGGGAAAATTATTCATGGTATTAAGTATGTTCATGCATCCAAAATAAGCTTAAAAGGACTACAGCTCCGAGCCACCTGTGATGAAGCCGGGCAGAACTATGACCATATGGTGAGTTTGCAAACTGACTGTGAGACACCAACAGGGTTATGCCAAATGGACTAATAAAGGTCAACGTCAATTCAAAGAACTATAAAAAGAACAGCCAAGGGGAATATTTCCTTCTGGTCCATTCTGATGTGTTAGTGATTTTTACAACCTCAAATTTAGCTGCCTGGAGTTACAAATTCTGCAGCATCCCACTCACTTTGCATGTTGAGCTTTTAAACAACAACAAAACATGTTTACAAATATATTTATATATTTGAAAAAATTCCCCTTGGCTTATAATTGGAGGGTGTGGGAGGCGGAGACAAAGAAATGGTTAAAAAAGCATTTGTTTTTTATATATGTGTGCATCTCTCAGATGAACTCAGCAGTAGATTGATCACTAAGACTGAAAATACTCAGTGACTATGGACAGAAGATAAATGGCAAAAAATATGACATTTAAACACAAATATTTATAGACTTTATTTCCTGTAATACTCCCCTCTATTTTCCATTCTGTGTATCATACTATACTCTCCTGAATATAATGTTGTTTATAAAAACACATGTGGAATATTGTAGTTATGGTCTTTTAAATATTTCTTTTAACTATCACACAATATATTCAAGGAAAGGAGAATGCTGTTTATATTCTGTGGTGTTAGGTCCTGAGGTTTAAAATCTAAATATAAATTATCATGTACTTCTTCCCATTTCTATTTATTAAAATAAATCCACAAGCAACATTTATATAAATAACAAAACCTTCTAGAAAGACTATTCACCTTTTTAGCTGGGTTAATTTATCAAGAAGAAATTTTATCAGAAGTTTGGAAAAAATTATCTCACAACTGTATTTTTAAATTCACATATTCATCTGGCAAACCACTTTTATTCCCAATAAATATTTTCAGAAAATAATAATAAAAAAGATAATCTAATTAGTCCACTAATACACAGAATAGTTTTTTTGACATATGTAGAGCAAAGGAACAAAAAGCACCAATCCTAACAAAAGGAGACTTCACTGAAGTGTTATTAATGGTTGTATTAATGCTTTGATGGCATTTTAGCCAGTGTAGTGCAGAATCTCAGCTTTTGACTGTATTTTTTCACTGAAAAGCAAACATTCACACACAGACTCTTAACAGTTTTAGATTTCAAAGGAAAGTGCCTTTACTTATCCAATATCTCCTAGTGACTTGCATGAAACAGTTTGAGAACAAATTACAGGAATATGCCCATGCACAAACCAAAAGTAAGTAAGAACTGGAAAATCAGGCCATTGGTTAGTATCTGACAATGGCCCCAAAATTTTGAGCAACTGCTTTTACAAATCACATGTCCTGTAGAAAAAATGTCTTAGACTTATTACATGGAAAAAAACTCCCACAAACAAAAAAACCCCAACAAACACCAGAAAAATGAAAACAAGCATGTGTTTTTAGATGTTTATCCTGATACTTGTCAGGAAGAAAACCTGCTAAAAATCAAGACACATGAATCTTAAGGAAAAACAAGGGCATCTGGTCAGAAAAAGATCAGGAAATTACTTTGTAAACATTAATAGTTTTGTCCATATACTTGCAATGAAAAGAGCCACTGTCTGTCAGTCAAAATGAGGCAATCAAAGATGATATATATCAGTGAGTTTTTACTGCTGAGATTGTGCTAAGCATACTTTATAAACATACAGAAATGAAAGCATATTAATTATCTTGTTCACACATATACAAAGAGCTATGTAAAAGCAGAACATGTCAGTGAAACTGATAATAGGTCTAATTGCCATATTCTTTAACTCCTAAAGCCTCTTTCAGTGACATTCAACTAGTAAAACAATGAAGTCATGTTTCCAACAAATTATTTACTCTATAAACAGTTTACAAAATATCAAGCACTCACTTTCTCATATGCTTTTGGCTTTTCTGTTGGACTGGAGGAGAACACGAGGCAGAACAAAAGAAGAAGCTCAGAAGAGATGTTTGCATTTCAACAGTAACATTTTCTACATAAAACAGAGTCCTATAAAAATTGTTTATTACCAGTCAAGCTTCAGAAGACAACTGACATATGGTATAGATGCATTTGTCTGATGCAAGGGTGCTGGGACACAGCTGGCAGGTTAATACAGGAGGGGAAAACAATGCAGAAAAGAAATAGAGGAGATCCTTCAGATAAACCAAATCAACATTTCATTTCGCTAGGAATTTATACATATTTAAGTAACTTGATGTCTTTCTTATTTATAGGCAGCTGTAAAAATTATAGTAAATTTGAGGGTTTGTAAGTCTTCACAATTACAAACAGTTCAGTAATTATTATTAAAAACATGAAATGACAGTATGATTACTAACAGACAATATTTTACAAGAGGATATTACCAAAGAGACAATTTATAAGACATCACTAATAAAAAACTCACTATTGCTGTGCATCTTTGCTAAGTTTCATGAGAACTATGTACTGTACATAATGGCAACTCAAAGTCTAATTATTTTCATAATCTCTGAAAAAACTGTAAATTGAAACACTGTCAAAACTGCTGGTGCCAAAGTATCTTCTAGTAAAAACACATTACATGCCTTTTTGTACAATTGAAAAGTTTCTGAATAATAGCTCAACCCTAACTTAATGGCACAGCATAATAATCAGGAAACATTACAGCTTCAGAAACAGTCCTTTTTTGTCACAATTACCAACCTGTGAATTGATCTGAAAATGCTCTATCTTTTCTGTAGTTTGATGTGCTCCGACTGCAACTTTCAAACTCTTACAAGTTTAATTTTGCCACTCCCAGAACCTCCCAGGCGGGTATCACATTTCCCTTTACAAACGTTACTAGTTTTTAAGAGATAATTTCTAATGTATCAGATCAGTGTATTATCACACCGACTCAGGTTTTAACTCATTGACTGTAGCATTGCAAAGTTATAACCCCAGACTATCATACATTGCTAAAGATCAGATTCCTGAGTAGGCTCATCACAATAAGACACAGAAAATACAGGCTTACCTTTAGTTTAAGCAGAATTAAACATTGGCTATAATATAATCCTAAGCAAGCAGCCAGCAACTAAAGCAGCTTCACCTTTGTTTAAATAACCTGTGCTGTTTCTGGGTAGAATAAATCTTAGGGGTCCTGGCGTTGCCTCTCCCTCCTTGTCCTGTAACCACTTGGCACCGCAGCACTGCGAGGAATGATCAAGTTGCTTTACTCACAAGTTCCTTTTACAACTATGATTACATTACAAGGCCTTGCAGTGAAAAAAAGTACTGAACTACCTGCCAGCTACCACTTCATAATATATTGCCTAAAGGTTAAAAAATTCAGTCAGCAGTGTATTTCCTAGTTATGTGCAAGCAGAGAAGAGCTCAAAATATTCTTGGCAGCTTTGGCCGATGCATTTTTTTAATGCTACAGTCTGGAACTTGATGAGGAGAGTCAGATAAACTCAGAAACACATTTCTCTGTCCTGATGATTTTGACTCATTTTGCATGCATTTTGCTACAAAACCACCTGAAATATTGCAAACCTGAGAAAACATCAAATTAGCATTAAATACTAAATTATGATTATGCTACAGAAAGTCTAAATGATGTTACTGTCCTAGAGGGACTGAAGCAGGGCAGAGCTAAAGATTCACTGCCTCAAAATGCCCTGTACATTTTGAGACCAGAATTTAATTTTTTAATTACTGTTTTAATCTCTTTGGCATGTGTTTTTCCATTTCAAGTTTTTCAGTTTTTCTAATGCGCTATTCTGAAAATGTATTATCCTTTCCTTTTTCAATTGCTTAAGAATCAATTAATTTAACATACCTTTATCAACTTGGCATTCAGAATTATAGGGACCAACATGCAGACCCAGTGTGCTTTCTCTCACTAGCTCTTACAAAAAAAAGTAAGTACCCAACCTAATGTACATAGTGAATTTTGATATCAGGGTGATTAAAGACAAAAAGAAGAAAGTAAATGACTCAGCATTTGTTAAGCAAAAAGAAGAGAACTATTTCAAACATTATAATGGGGAAAAAATTAAAATGTGCACAGCAAATTTCTGTCCAGTGGCTCTTCAAGTTATGGTGAAGTTCTGATTATTAAAAGTATCATTAAATGATTAAGGAGTAAAATGCCACACATTATATTGTTCATTTCAGCTAATAAACACATAACATAGTTTATGATTGCAAATACTGTAGAGGTGGCAAACTCAAAATCCTCTGCAGTAGTGACATGGTGTATCTCATGTCACTGTTATGCAGAAATGTCCACCTATTTTCATTCCTTAGGCACAGACTTCCTATTTAGTGCAATTGTTGAAGTAGTCTGTATCTTCTTGATTCATTTAGAAATGTTCAGAAAACCACAAAGAGGATGGCTTATCACATTTTTCAGAAATACATAGCTGCACAGTATTCAACACTCTCATAATGCATGTTACATTCGAGAAGCAAAATACAATTAAAATGGAAACATTTGCCTTCCAAAGGTAAGTACAATGCCATGGTAAGAACGAAATGCAGATTTTGGTAGTTGCTAATGCATGCATGTCACCCTCCAAGATCTGCCTTCAGCAAGTGCATAGCAAAGGATCCAGGAGCAGCCTGCCATTTGAACATTTTACACAAAGTGCTGCGCTTGTGTCAAGTGTACAAAAATTCCCTCCTACTCAGGTTCTGGCTCATGGAAACTCAAAAGAAGTTTAAAGCTGAAATAAAAAATTAAAAACAAACAAACAAAAAACATCCCAAAAAACCCCAAAACAAAACAAAAAAACCCCAAAAAAACCACACCACCAGAAAGTCCCCACTGCAGTCACAGCCTTTCCTCCTTCACATTACTTCTAGTCCCAAGAAAAAATCGTTCCTTGTATTTCTTATTTGTATGATCAAACCCCTTTTCCAGGATTGAAACTGTTTGACTTTCCGTTCTGGATCTGTAACAGAAAGGCTGACCAAACCCTTGGCCTATTTCTTCACCACTGCATCCTAAAATAGTAGCCTCACATTCTCTCCAGAGTAAATTTTTCTGGGCAGCCTCCAAAGTACCACACCTCAAACAAACTTTCCTTTAAACTTTCTACAAATTTAAACAAAATTTTACACTTTGTTTTTGCAACCTTGTTTGCACTGCAGCCCCTTATATCATTATCAGTAATCTTACTGAAATTTCAGCAACAGTAAAACACAGTCATGCTTTTCTTCAGTCAAAGTACCTGTGCTAAGGTTTACTTTACTTTTGATTTTTTTTTTTTTTTTTAAATATGACTATCTAAAGTCTCAAACCATCTAGATTGTGATGACTTTTGAGGTCAGTCTACCAGAAGGGAAGCTAAAAACTTAAGAGAGGCTCCTTCTTTGGGTCAGCTAGAGTCCAGCTAATGGTGGTCCTGGTACAATTTTTTTCTTGTGAATCAGTTTTTTATACACAGTAATAGTTAAAGCAGGTAAGCAGTGACAGTCACGGAACATTTCCGTTTTAAAGCAGCTATTTGTGACATTATGTTCAGACTGATTTGCATTAGTTACAGCAGTCAGTATGTAAAAACACCTACAGACTTGGGCAGCGGACCTGTGCTAGATAAACACTGCATAACTGTAAGATATAATTGTTCCCTTTGTGTTTATATTATTGAAAGTGGACAAGTGAACTCAAAGACTTAGTTTAGAGACAGACCGTTCAGCCAAACTTCCCAAATGAATCCTCCGGCACAACTCTGCAATGAATTCCTAAGGTTTGCATCCAGTATTGTTGGCTTATGTCCGTTATCAAACATGCACTGAAGAAAACACTCTGACAAGTATGTAAAAGTTCAGCCGTGCCACAGATAAACACCAGCACAAAAAACCTATCAGAGCATCGCTGTTGCTTTAATATCTGGACAAGGTAGGGAGCAATGTGAGACAGCAGGATTTTCTGTAACACTTTGAAGTTTGCCATCAAAGATGATTCCAGGTTAATTTTGCAGGTCCCTATGGCTTATTTCTCATTTTCCTCTCTGGGTTACAAACCCTGCTTAGCAAAGAGACACTTGCCTTTCTCAGAGGGAAAGCAGATGGAGCAACAGACAAGAGGCAAAAAGTGCATCAATACGAGAAGAGTTGTACTGTGTTTACTCTGGTAAATCATGTTAAATTTTTATTACAAAGTAAGATTTCTTTCTTGTGACTGTTGGCTCGTTTTATAATAGATTTATCATATAATTAATCTGTTACAAACATGATAAAAAGATAAGAAAAATATAAGCAAAAGGAAGAATTAGCCATTTATTATAAATTAATATTTGAGAGCATCTGAATTACAGCCAACAAATACAAGCAGCAATGAATGTTTATAAAATATTAAAGTCCTTTCAAGCACAAGGCAGAATGAGATGGAAAAAAATATGAGAGGGTGCTAATACAGCCTATCTCTACAGACAAAACCAACTCTCTCCCAAACTTCTAGTTATTTCTGAAGTGAAAACACTTCCAAACTGCTATGCCAACTAAACCCACAAGGTTACCTGAAATACAGATTTGAATGCAACCGTGCATGCATATTAATAAGCTTAAGGATAAAATGCAGTTGTCTTGAACTAATACAATATTCATAAACATTGTTCCGTGTCTGTTAGCAACAAAAAATACAATACTGTATGAAGCTAATTTCACTACTTCTGAACTATTTAATAGGCCATTTTCCTCTCTATAAATTATTCAAAAACAGGGGCTAAAATTGAGCATTAAGTTTTCTTGCTGTATTGATATAGAGGGCACTGACAAACCTATTACAGATGAAGAAATAGCAATCATTTAAAAATACTTTGGAAAACAAAAATCGCATATCAACATCGGCACAAAAGAAAATAAGAAAGAGCAGCAGAAAATTACACATCATAATAACTAGCAAGAAAATCTGCAATAATCAGTCAGACAGTCTGAATCACAGATTTCAAATTCCAAATTCACTTGCAGATGTCCTGTAAGTGTACATGGCATAAAATTAAAATATAATAAACAAACCTTATTTTCATGGTCCTAGACTTTCTATTGATTAAACACAAACATGCCTTTTACAGTAATTTTAGTCTCTATAACTCAAGTCCAGTATTACTACATCTTTCCAGGGATTTCAATATATATTAGCTTGTGGATGAAGATCATAAAATACAAAAATAAAACAAACTTGCCTTTCATAGCAGGATTACACCATGGTGCTTGAATCTTGCAGAGCTAATGGTTTGAAGGTCAGGCTCTTTGGAACAGATGCACTAATCTCTTATTATCTCTATATTACACAAATTATTTCAGATAGTATTTTTTCTTGGAACTGACAGATAAAGCTCTATTTGCTGTTCAGGATTATTGTTATCATTAATGAGAGTGCTCCTTTTCTGTGTGTGTTCAAAGTGTGAGTGGGTAGCTGATATTGAGTACAAGTTGCTATAAAAATAGCAATGGCCAGTTAAATAGTAGGCAAAAATAAGACATAAATTCGATGCAAGTGAAGTGTTGTCAAAATAAGGATTAAACAGAATCTATGCACAGAAAAAAAAAAAAAAAGGCTCCTTTATACACTATAAATCAAAATCACATAAGGAAAAATTTAAGCACAGTCTCACTTTGTTATTAGGAAATATTCTTGAAGGAAAGATGCAGTTTTGTTATTATAGTCGCTATAATCAATCAGATTTTAAAACTTTCTTAGTACAACAGAATCTAACATGATGAAAGACTGGTGAAGAAAACGACAAACAATAAAATGTGTATAAACCCTGGCTCATTTATATAATGCTGGTATTACTACCTCCCAAAACAAGTAAGGACTGGATGGACATAATAAAACTAGGTAATTGGCAGGCGACTTCTAATAATACCACAATGCAAGATTCCATTGAGAGCATGTAAATATCACAGAAGAGGAAGTCTGGGAAGCAACTTGATAAATGACAATAAGAAACAATAGAGAAGTGATTTTGAATTGGTTTAAGTAACATACAGAGATATTATAATAAGCATTTCATAGCCTTTAAATGATAACAATTATATGTTATTAAATACATCATCTCTATATTATGAAAAATATCAAAACTAGTACATCAGGTATTAGAAGGAGGATGTTTTTGCAAAGGAGTCTGCAATCACAAGTTTTACCCTAGCTATTAGTGATGCAGCACTGAATACAGATAAAGAAGGCAATCTCCACTTTCTTTTGAAGTGAGTGTTAGTGTGCATTTCAGTGGCAACAGGAGCCAATATCACTGAAAGATGACTCAAGTCTAAAAATTATTTAATAATTCTTTCATATAATGTGCCTGATTGCATACTATTTTCAAAAGGATATATATTAATAGTGTCTCCCATTTTCCTCAGCTTTTAATATATGTATTTAATTTTTACCAAAAAGAACATATTGTAGAGGAAAATTGAAAGCATTTCTCTCAAGCCAAGAACTACCAATATACAGTCAGAAAAGTTCCTGGAATAATTTATGTTTTCTTCCACTGAAATGCTTAAGTAAAACCAATGTTTCTACCCTTGATTGGACACTCTTGTCCAGCGGTGGTCTTTCTCTGAAGACTGCACTATGTGTATGCCACGCTTGGAAAGGGGAAGAATGCACAGTGAAGATCAAAACTTTTTCATAAGCCTTCTCCATATATTTTTCTGTCATCCTCAAAGGAGCTTTGGGTTACACAGGCTATATCAAACTAGACATAAAAGCGTGGGCAATTTAAAACAAATCCAAAGTGAATGGTGCTAGTGAATATTTTCTTTCCCCCTATATCTGGAAAAAGTGGGTTTTTTTAATGTATTACATATTCATAAAAGCACACAATTTTCTCAAGTTCCAAGTTCATCATGTATAGATAGATCTTCATGGGACTACTACCTGGCATGCACACATAGGACTGGACCTCACTGTCATCTGGATACTTAATGCATCATGTTTAAATAAACTTCCAATATGTTTGTACTGTGAAATTATGTATTTCAACAAATACACTTTAGAAACCAAAGTCAACTTTCTCCTAAATTCCTGTTCAAGCACAAGAATGTATGAAAATTTGAAATAATTATAATTACCTTGCTCCTAGGATATGATTCATATAAAAGAGTTTTATGTTTTTAATATGTCTCAATCCATGAGTTGATAATATGTTCTGTTCTATTCATCCCAACAACACAATAACAAATGAACCAACACAGAATCACGGTGAAATTCTGGTCTGCTTTTCTTTAGAATTACAAAGGAAAGAGAACATCTTGTGTACACTTACGTGACCTCTTATCATAACATCTTTCTATTCAGCAAGGCAGGTAACCAGAGCATTTTCAGGTATTTTGTAAAGATAACTTAAGACAGTAATAAGCTATTATTTTTGTAGAAAAACTATCACTGTGCATAAAAGGATCTTGTAACAGAGAGTTCAGCACTGTGCCATCAAGTAAGATAACAAATGTCACCATGCTGAGTTCTGAAGTAAAAAATATAAGCTGAAAGAATTGTCAAAGGGATGTGAGTATAAACACAGATTTGCACTACAACCCAGTGATGGACGAATCTGTTTTAATTTAGTTAACAAGCTGTTCATGTATCTTATGCATTTCTTCACAGTTCAACCAACTTAAAAGATTTTAGGGATCTTCTTAGAGTCAAGTCCTGAATCGGTTTGTGGTCAACATACCTTTTATAATAGTATCAATAAAATACGTCAACAAATGAGGTACCATGCTCATTTAGCTAATCTTACACTGCAGGGAATAATCTACTGTATTTACCTTTAAAGCAAGTAACCCTTAAAAAGTAATTAATTAAAATCCCCCAAACACAAACATTCTTACTAGGATGACACAAGAAATGAAGACACTAACGAAGCCAACAATAAATGCATGCACAACCTACATGATACTCCAGCAGCACAGAGCTGAGACCTACTTTTACATATTTTAGGGGTCAAATATTATATTGAGTTCAGCCGCAGATTCTGATTACAAGGATAATACTTTCCTGGTTAATATTTGATGCATTATCAAACATGTTTAGTATGTGATTTATATTTAGACACACTTTAAAGTATGGAAATTTAAGGTCCCACAGACTCTTTTCTTAAAACAATGTCCCTGTCTAAAGATTACACACATGTAGCTACACACATACATGCACAGCAGATTACTGAGATTACTGTTTCTCCTAGGTACAAAACCAGTTACAAATATTTTTTAATCTGGCAATTACAGTTGTAAGTTTTTTAGGAAGTCTTCTTCAGACTGTGAGATATTCAGTAGGTCATATCCAGTCCTGGAGTTTGTTCCTCTATAAAATGGGACAATGACACTTACCATTCCTTTGTAAAATGCCTTAAGATCTATGGCTGCCAAAAATGCAAAGAACAAAGAACCATTGCTACTATTAAGAAGGTCGGACATGAGCTATGAAAGTCAGAACATAAATAAAGAGCACATAATAAACTGCACTACAGAGTAAAGTTCAGCAGTTCATGTTTATATAGTAGCCATAGCCATTCTTACTCCAGTTGGGATTGCAAAGTGATTGTTATACTGCTACCACAACTCTAATAAGATAGAAAACTTTGGACAACAAATAGAAAAAAAAAATAACTGCAAAAGGTCATCCATTTAGTCTACAGAAGCCTTACTAGGTTACCAAATTCTTAAGCCTTGAAATCAAAGGGATTTTTCAGCACCAAACTCTCAAGAGCAATTGCTTTCTTACAAATAAGCATACCCCACCAACAAAGAGAACTCTCTAAGCATAAAGAGAAACTACCTGTGTATATGACATGTTGACTAACATGCCTGTGGGAAGGTCTTTAAGTGAAAAAGAAACATTACATTGCAAAGCATCAAGGTTCACTTCTTAATTTTGCAACTTAATTAACAGTGCTTTTACAAAGCACTAATGATCCTACTTCTCTATGGCAAATGGCTTCTGTCATAAGTACTGCCAATATTTTAGTCATAGGCACCACACGAACACCAATAATTAGTAACAGATGAGAAGAATGTCAAGCAATGTCATATCTGTCACTGTGAACTGACATCACAAGATCACAGAATCACAGAATAGATGTGGTTGGAAGGGAACTCTGGCGATCATCCAGTCCAACCACTCTGCCAAGGCAGGTTACACAGGAAGAAGTCTAGATGGGTTTTGAATACCTCCAGAAAGGGAGATTCCACAACCTCCCTAGGCAGCCTGTTCCAGTGCTCTTCCACCCTCAATGTAAAGAAGCTCTTCTTCATGTTGAGGTGGAACTGCTTGTGTTTTAGTTTATGACTATTACTCCTTGTCCCTTCACTGGGCACCACTGAAAAGAGTCTGGTACCATCCTTTTGACACCTGCCTCTGAGATACTTATATGAGATCCCCTCTCAGTCTTCTCTGTCATTATTCAGTCACCCTTCTTATAGGATAAATCACTGATCCAACTGAATATTTGATTTACATCACTGTTTCTCTTCTTCACTTTCTAACGTGACTAAAGTTCATGTTGTCCAAATATTTTTTGTTCTTTTAGCAACCAACTATTTGCAACTATAAGTGAAAAGTAACATTTAAACAGTCCTAAAAAAGGCAAAATGTGAACAAAAATCTTAACACACAAAAGTTATCTTCCCTCAAGTAAAACCAAAATAGAGTATTTACTGCTCTTTATACCATCACCAAACACATGGCAAGACTAGCCAAGCACATTGCAGCTTGCTGTGGTCTCCAATTGCCCTTTGAAGACTAAACGCATTATCATATTCCCAGTTTGCAAAAACTGACAGTGCCATATCATAGAAAAAATAATATTTTTATTAATGGTACATAAAAGAAATATTTTTCCAGTACTTACATTTGATCATACACACTGAATCACAGGACATTTCTGTTATTACATATTCTGCTTGCTATTACATATTCTTGTGCTTGTTGAGAACACAACTGATTCAAATTACAGTGAATTTACAATTCACTGTGTCATTTCCATCTACATGGTTATTCAGGTTTTGTTTTGACTGGAAAGGTTTATAGCAATTTCATAGTGTTAGCTTTGATGATATTTGCTTAACAGAAAAGGTAAGATATTTAAGGAGATCATCAGACATAAAATTGCTTTCCCTTATTTCTTCTGATTTGATCACATTTAAAACAATTAACCAATGGATATCTTAAAGGTTTTTCATGGCAGTATCTGTAGAGGCTGTCAATCTCACTTCCCTTTACAAAAACATATTGTTTACTTTGTGCAAACAACTGATACAAAAATATGAAACAGACACACACAACTGTACCTCTTGATTAACATTTACACAGAGACTTAGAAAACTGACTTTACATCTGCCAAATACTGCTGCTCTTATGGATGCTGAGAAATCAGCAGAGCAAATAAGACTTATGAGGTAAAGAATTACTGCATCTCATCAAGATCATTATCTGACATACAAAAACAGAATCAGAAAATTTAAGACAATTGTACCAATGAAAAATAAGTGTGCCAATGCAAATTACAAATTGCATTTGTAATTTGAACTTCACTATCAGGCAGCAAGATGAGGTTCAAGCCTGGTGCCATGGCACAGTTTGCTTATTGCACAATGAGCTACAACAAGAAAGCGCCTATTTTATGTATCCCAAAGCTGGGATATTTCATAAGTAAAACCTCTTCTATCCATGCAACTCTGCCCTGCACCAGTCCTTTGTGGAAGACGGACAACAGAAAAACCTGCAGGATTCAGCTACAGGAAGGGGAGGATTGGGGCAGCTGATGCCCTCGCTTATGAGGAGGAACCAAGGAAAGGGCTGGGAGCAGAAAGACAAGAGGTTGGGCACAGGTTAAATAGGACTCAGCTCACTGAACTGAAGGTGTCTATAGATGTTGTACTGGAGCTAGTCATGCTGGACTCCTTTTACAGCATATAAAGAAAACCAGACGTTTTAGTGTGCAGTTCACTTTTAATATTTCAGGTACATACTTGAGGATGGACGAGCTGTGGGCAGAAGTGATCATTTCTGTCTGCTGGCTAGGAAGAAGCCTCAAGTGATGAACTGACAGCTACATTGTGGACACCTACACTTGCGCAGATTAATTCCACACTTTGTGATTACAGCTCCTCGTCCATTTCTTTGAAGAACAGTGTCTCTTTAGTTGCCAAGGGTGGGGTTCATATTCTATATCCCACAAGCCCTCTCCAGCTCCTGAAGTACAGTTGGTACAATGTAGGTGTATTTAAAAGAACCCACTAAGTGAGAGACACAGACTCATGGAATTTGCTGAAGAGCTAAGCAGTGGGAATTACAGCCTGGAAGATTAGCGTTCAAGTCTTTTTATGTGAAACCTCAGTTTTTAATTTTTTTAACTAAAAATAATGTCAAATATTCAGTCGCCATCGTTTGCACAGAAAGATTTGTTTCTGGACCACAATGACTAGGAGAGGAGAGGGTTTTTTTGCCCTTCATAGAGTATCCCCCTGCCCAAATCAGTAAACTTCAATTGGTATTGCAGTTGCCTGTTACAGTCTGAGGGTGATTACTGCGAAAAGTGATTCTCATGGGATTTTGGCCATGGGCAAACCGGACCAGAATCTACTGTGAGGCAGACTGGGAGATCCTGTACCTTGGCTGAAAAGGGATCCCATAAAATTTCTTGACATTGTCCTCAAGTCAGCCATAAACATGGTTATCCCCTTGAAGCAGAGTACAGGGTAAAAGCCCATACCTATGCATAGAGCAAAAAAATCCTGTCCAAGTAAAAATAAATAAAAATGTATTTGAAACTATATAAATGCTGTTAAAGTAGAACTCTAAACTGCTACTCAAACCCATGACAGTTTCTATGTCACCTTCTCAGACACTTTTTCTCCTGAATTCCCCAATCAATGACAAGGGTTCATCTCTTAAGAACTAACTCCTTAGTTGTGACTACAGTCCCTGCATAAATACATTAAAGTTGCCTGTTCCAACAGGTTAGAGATAATAGTTCTCTTCTTGCTGTGATATGTTGCCAGAGCTGCGAATTTTTTCACATCTGAGGAGAAATAAGTGCAATGCAAATGCAACTCAGTTCTGTCACATCCAGCTCTTGGGGTGGTTGTGCTGCAGAAGAGCCATTACTGAGACTCCAGAGAAAAAGTCTAGTTACTAGATTGGATCCTGTATGTGACCTTTCTGAAGTGACCACTTCACAGTGTAGTCAAGAACCTTTACCTAGGCAGAAGAACCAGAACCTGGTTCTTAATATGGTATGCCTCTAAGATAATGACAACTGACACCCTCAAAATGTTTTCCAGGTAAATTATTTCTTTACTCTCAATAAAGAGTAAATTTCAATGGTATACTTTCATTATGCAAAAAGCAAACCAACTCTACTGTGTATACAATCTGGAGTTTGTTTTCAAGGTCCCTTGAACATCTTCCCCAGTTAATGTTTGGAGTCCAGACTGAAGAAAGCAGATGAGCCTTGTCAAAGAAATCCCCTCACCTGCCCTGAGCATGAACTCTAGAAAAGAGCTGTTCATGCAGAAAATCACAAGTAAGATAATTTCCAAAGGGAGAGTAATGGGTAAAAGTTATTTACTTTCATACATAAATCCTAGGTCACATCTATACATAATTAATTCAGTGTTTAAGAATATTCTCCAAGAGAGAACACTTCACACCATCAAATCTAATCAAATGGTGGAGCTATAAATAGAGACATTAAGAGCCACGTGAAAGCAAAACTAATCAAAACAGCAGCCCTGAGATTCTTGCCTGGAAGAACTTTTGGGTATTTTAACCTCCTTTATAAACAGGAAATCCATTTGCATGTACCTGCATTAAGATAACTTGTCATCTGACATGTTCTGTTCTGAGACCAGAGATATCATTACAAATAGATGGATTCCCAAGACACTGATTTGGATCCCAAAGACACAAACTCCACCATTAAACCCCCCCAACTTTCAGTAGTGTTTCACACTGCAACCCTCAGGTTAAATCTAAATCAGTTACCCAGTTAACCCAATCTTCAGAGAGATGAACTGTTTTGGGCAGCCACCTTAATTTATCTAACCACAAAACTTCTGTGCCTCACAGATCACAGAATTAAATTAAAGCAGAAAGACAACTGCCTCCCCTAGGCTTGGCATTAACCTAGCTTGACCTGAAGCATAGGCAAGCTTCCATCACACAGAGAATTTCTGCTGGGACTGTCAGACAGACATCTACCCAGAAGAAAAACACCTAATTTCTAAGAGTCCTGGTAAAGCAATACTTTTGAAGTGATTAGGCACCAGAAACTGAATTTCTGCAGTTTGAAAGTGGTTATATGTGTAAACAAAGCAAACTATGTACAAATGTCTGTCTGTCAGAATCAAGGACTTATAAATACTAAGTAATTTCAAAGCAATTCTCAGGTTAACTTATGAGGATAAAACCCGAACAGTTCATCTAAAAAAATACTGTAGTTTACTCTTTCGTCCTTTTGAATGTCTTAAGTCTGTGACACTGCAGTTAAATATTTGTAGACTTGAGCCTGAAAATCTAAACAGATTGTCAAATTTCAGTAAATTCAAGTAAGCTCAGGGATGAACCTCCTGACAGAGACCCAAGGATATATAGAGGCCAGATCTACTCTTACTGAGGTCTAAGTAACATATTGAGGTCTGTACAAGAGGAAACAGTAATTCAGCTTCAATATTGCACAGTATTTTAATCCCATACTCAATTATACCAAATAATTGCTATACATAGCATCTAACAACACAATAGAAATCAATACAGATTTAAACAAACATCACTTTTCACTACTGATACCCTTTTGGAAGTTATATGGCCATCACATTCTAAAAATGTAATGCTTATCAAAATGAAGAAAAACTGGCACAACATTCAAAAGCCCAACAAAATGGTAAAAATATGCCACAGTTAACAATAAAATATTTGTACTTTGACAATATGCCAGTGATATCCCATCATCTCTAACTTCCTGGGCTGCTGGTTTTTATTTTGTCTTTTCTTGGCAAGTTAAAGAAAATTTAACTGATGAAATAAACTGGCTATTCAAATGGAATGGTTAAAAATTACTCAAAGTTTAATTTAAACACTTTAAATACTAGTACACGTACAAAGGAAAAGATAATGTAAAAATAAAAGAACATATTCAAACATAAACCTCTGTTAAATTCTCACTAGTTTCTGATTGATTTGCTGAAAAAGCAATTACATCTGGTCTGTTTTGATGAAAGCCATTCACATGCATAGGGAGGGGACATTTCCAGGAATAAAAGCCACTGCTCATCAGCAGCCTTTACACATGAAGTGCAAGCAGATGCCGTTGAAGAGCCAAGCTTTGTTCTGAAGAAGAAATTCATCGGGTGCCTCAATACCCATTTTCCCTTTTCTTTCTGTATCAGGATTGTCAGGAAACAAGTTGGGACTAGGAAGTAATATGCAGTGCTTGTTTTCCTCTTTTCTATCTTTGTTCTATTTTAAGACTTGTCAAAGTGGTTATTGCTTATGTTAATTTATATGTCATCTAAATTGTGACGAGGATTCTGGGCAGTAAAAGTTATGCAGTCAGAGATCTAATTCCTTTATCACACAGTTTACATTAGGCTGATGGTCCTTTTCTTGGAAACAAAGTCAATGCTGAACCGACCAACAGCCCTAGCCAGCAGATACACTGCCTGACTGATGCATGTGGGAACAAGGCCAGTGACTGTCCTTGTCATCATCTGCCCTCCCCTGTCCTACAGTGCTGCTGTTACCTGGGCCTCAGCCCAGCCAGCTGAATCCAACCTCCCTTCTCAATCTGTAAAAAGAACTGGAGAATCGACTTGCTTTTCAGACTGTACCTAAAAGGTACAGGAGTGCTCGGACTTTTTCCTTTTCATATGCAGAGCTCCTACAAGGAGAAACTATGTACTGAGAAAGCTCTGCAAAGCTGGGTCTAAGTTTTCATCTGAATATTTTTTTAAGGAAAAAAAAATCAGGAGCACTGAAATTTTTTTTTTAAGTCATATCTACTCTGACAGTGTTGGCATTGTATTTATGTCATTCACTATTTATTCATATTTTATTAAATGCTCAAGCTAAACTATGTCCTTTCAAGATAAGACATCATAAGCTGTTAGATTGGAAATAATTTCTCATTCATCCTAATAATGTGCTAAAAATATATATTTTTTAAATTATATGAATATTTTTTCATAATTTACTTGCATTCTGCATATTTCATTACTTACAATACACAGTTCGGAGTATCTAAGGGCCATTATAAGTATTGCAGACTACTAATTATATCATAGATATTTATCCAGCTTCTTTTATAAATATACTAACACAATCAGCTGCAGTAAAAGCAGCATGCTTTATTGATTACCATAATTATCATCATCAATCACCGTCATCATAATTTTCCTTGAAAATTCCTTAAAAACAACTGTTGATAATTTTTTTGTGTGTTTACTGCTTTTCATTTAGATTCTGTTTATAATAGTTCTATTCC
>VXAU01002350.1:1440783-1488333 GCA_013399695.1 Formicarius rufipectus | reverse complement strand
TTTTTTTTCCAACAAAAAAAAAAAAAAAAAAAAAAAAAAAATTTACTGAAAAATCCCTCAAAGCTCATTATTCACATTCACATGTAAAAGTGCTAAATACAATTAAAATAATGTCTCTGAATTTAATGGAGGATCAGATTCATTTAAATGTAGCTTTTTCTAAAGTCACCCCATGAATATGTTACCATCAAATCTATGATTACCATACATTTTTATAAATATTTTGTAAACAAACAAAGAAAAATGGCAAGATTTTTAAAAGTAAGTTTTATTTTCTAGAGGACACAGAACTAAATAATGTCAGCCCTATTGGATTTAGAGATATGATACTTGTATTTAAATACTGTGCCGAACAGGCTATCTCATTTGAACAAAACCCAAGGTTTATGTCCAATAAGAAAAGCACAGCTTTGAAAGGAAAAAACAATCTAAGGTCTATCAAAATTAAGGTCAATCATCTACCTCTAAACAAAGGGGGTTTTATTCTTCTGTGAAAAAGGAATAAATTTCAGTGTCACAGAGGGAGAGTATTTTTTCTCTGAATGACTGCAGGTACTCTAAATCTTTCTACAAAGTCCCACAAGTTCCAGAATGCCACAAACTGTGGCTCTGATCAAGTAAGAAATATACGAAGAGCAATAAAATACAAGTTTAAGACTGATATTCTCTTGCAGAGAGGCAATTATGTAGCAATTTTCAATGTGAAGATAGAGGAATTTTTTCCCCTCTTGATAGTCCTTTGGTATCCCTCTATTTCCTTTTTGTGTCATAATTTGGATATTTCCACTCTGTGTTTATACTTGCACGAAGCTTATGAACACAGTGTAAATCAGAAGAGAAAGCAAATAGAAATCCTCTTTAAACAGAATTCAGTTAAATATAGTCCAAATTATAAGCAAGTCTTTCTATTAGACATTTCATAAGAAAATACAATATAAACATAACAATGAGGCTGCACTTATTAAAAACATTTGATATATTTTGAAATTATACAAGACATGCATGTCATAGTTTACCCATAATCAAGATTTTACTTGTGGAAAGCAATACATTTTCCTAAACTCCACACTACTTATATAGTGGAAATAGCACAAAGTACAGTTATTGCTGCAGTAATACCTCTGTTAAAAATCTAGGGAGAAGTTTCAAATAGAAAAGCAAGGAATATTTTTGAGTTAAAGTCAAACAACTACATAACAGGAGACAAAGTCACAATTTATATTTCAGGAAAAAAGGAAAGAACCACATGTAACACTACTCAACAGTGCTGGGACTATGAAAATACTAGCCCTTATTAGGAAATCTTTTGGAAGATGAGTAACTGAAACTGAATTATGTTTCTATTAAGGGTAGTGAATTCCTCTGTGAGAGGGCAACAGTAAATAAAAGAGAACATGCTTACATTCACTCAGTAGTTTAAACCAATCAAGCATCATTACAAGAACAAAAAGTTCCTCTTGCAAAATAATCACGTCTTTGTTTTCAGTATTATTCTTCATCCATTTGCTTCTCACCCTCGGCTCCTTTCCCACCCCCCACCTTGCTGCAGAAACATTTGGGTGCAGGATTGGCACAGTTTTTGCTGGGTACAAGGGGATGCTCTGTGTTGGGTGTCAGGTTTACAGCCCAGATTCTTGTTGCCATCCCTAAAGCATTACATCCATTCCTGCTGCCTCACTGCAGACTTTTTTTAGATTGGCTGAAAAGAGAAATTCCTCCTTATGTCAATTTCCCTCCATTCTTCCTTTTATGCAGCAGAGCTATTGTCTTCATAGATCACTACAACTATGCAGAACAAGCTCCAAGGGCCTGCTCTGGGAAAATGTAAAAACCCAGACAGGAAAGACTCACAAAGATAATACTGAACAGCCAAACAAGGCTAATAATGGATCTGCAGGACAGACCACCACACTTCTGCCAGTGGAAAGTTACTTTACCGTGGAAAGTTACTTTTCAAGTAAGCACAGTCTAAAGTTAAGAAAAAGATTTGCAAACTATGCAGCTTTAAGATAACAGAACAAAGGTATCTGTAGGTAAGGAAGATCATGTGTAAATGCTAAGCATTCTTGTACAACCCAAGCAAATGCTCCTCTAAAGCACAGAGAAAAACACGCAAATACAGAAGAATAAGTTAAACCTGCTGGGTAACTGTATAGCTGTAAGACTCATGGTAATTCTGAATTTCAAGATACTTTTCTGAATCTGCCATTAGAAAGTCTGACATCTTGTAGCATTCCATCTGGTTGAACAGGAGATGGTAATACAAAAAAGTAGTATCAGAAAATAAATCCTATGAAAACAGCATAGGGATATTATGCTAGATAACAAACAAAACAATAAAAGGCTGTTTCCCTATTCTCTTTTGTGCTAAATGCTTTGAGATGTTTAAGACACCTCTCAACTGTTAGAAACTTTATTGCAACTTGGATACAAATATAAAAGTTATTTACAACTGATTTAAACTTGTTTATTTTTACAGTACAGTTTCGGAAGATGTTGCCCTTTAGATTCAAAAGTTATTCTGCCTTTTTTTTTTGTATGTTTATTCTCATTGCATTCTTACAGAATGTCTTGGTTTTTAGTATCCAGGGTCAGTTTGTCACTGTGTGGGTGTGTATTCTAAAGCCTCTATGCCATTTTTTCCCATGAACTGCTCACAATGGCACATTAGCAGCTATTGTCTAAGGGACAGCACACCCCTCAGGCTGCAGGCTGGGTGTTTTGGAACTTCTGTGAGATAAGGAAATTCTTCTGCCTCCACACCCACCTGAGGGGTCATGTCTGCTAATGGCCCATCAGGGGTATCAAAAATAGGTCATTGTTTATCTCACAGAGTAAATCACCCATTGTTTAAGTCTCCGCCCTGGGGGAAGGACTGGGCGGAGCCTAAGTGAATATAAGCAGAGGATTTTTGGGCCTAGGGAACTCTCTTCAGATCCAGAAGAGGACCCGAGCCACGAGCAGACTGCGACTGCCACCAGACTGCAACCATCACTCTCACCAGCAGAGGATTTCAACTGCTCTTCGGAGGGACACGCCAAAGCTTTTTCTTCCCATCCACCAACCCCCCCCCCCCCCGGGGTGACCCAACACCAGCTACTCATCTCATCACCTGCGGTCTGTAAAATACCTCCGTGCCTGCCAGGGACAGAGACTGGGGGAGGGAAGGGGTTTTGCTCAGGTTGTTTTTTCTTCTATTTTACTTGTTTAGTTCTGGTTGTTTTTGTTTATCTTAAATATATAGATATATATAAATTATAGCTAGGAACTGTTATCCTTCCATTTATCATATCTTAATTAAAATTTGTTTTGAAATTGAAGGAGATTTGTCCCTCTGTTTTAACTATAAATTTTTCTAAGCTCTCTAAACTTAGACACAGAACAATCATGTTCAACTCTCATTTTTATGAACAATCAGGCAATAAATCATCCTCAAAGTCTCAATTCCCAAAAACATCCAGTATTAATTTTCTTGAATGCTGAGCGACCTGTATTCCAGATGAGCCAGCAGCTGTGCCTCATTCAATGATTTGAGCATTTCCTTGACTCTCCAAGGAGTCACCTTGCCTGATGCACCCAGGATAGCATCTGACTTTTCCCTGGACAGATCTTATACATTTTTATGCAGCTTACATTCTTGTGGCTTTTTATTATACCCTCCTTTTATCATACCTTCTTTATCTCTCCCTCCTATTTTTTTTCGATGACAAAGTTCCCAGATTTCATCTAGAAATTTTCATTAGTCCTTCTGAAAGGAATGATCTTGCAATCTGCGTGGTCACAGTTTTTCAAAGTTCTGCTATTCTAGTCCTCAAGTTCACCAGTTCTTCCTCTCTGTTACCTGGAACTTTCTAAATCAGTATCATCAGCATGTTCTAGCAGCATATACACTATCTCTCCTTAAAATATTATCAAAATTTGCCTGTGGTTTTTGTCTTAGAAATTCAACCAGTAAGTAGACTCTGGTTCTTGTTTTAATAAAACCAGCTCATGCCTCCCCTCCTAACTAGTTTCTTCCTGACATCTGGTATTACTTACTGATCCTTTCTATTCAGGTTAATAATAATAGATTATTTATTGAATCTTAGATAAAGTGAGTCTTTTGAACTTTTGTCTAGCACTCACATTTCTTATCAATTAAGCACAAATTCTTTCACTAAAGTAATAAAAAAAATAAACTCAGGTTCTGAGGTAAAAGAAGCATCCTCAGAAATGCATCCTTATCATTGCTTATAATTGAGATTCAATCAGTCAAAATTAAATGTTGGGGGGAAAAACAGCCTTACCACTGTATGAAAAGGTAAAAAAGCAAGAAAATTATGGAAAGAAGCAATGGTGTTCTCAAGAAAGACAGTAAATAACCCATCCTTATTCCTAAGCCTTCACCCTCTAGTGTATTTTATTTCTAATTTATTATCTGCTTTATCTGTCCATACTGTCTAGACCTGCAGGAAATCTCTCATTGTATAATAAAATTGCTACAAGGATGGACAGAAAATTACTCCTATTGACATAATTGAAAAAAGACTGAGAAAATTAAAAACAGGGTTTTTTTTTTTAATTTTTCTATCAATGTCTACTCTGAATTGATGCAGCTCTGAGCCTGGAAGGTTGCTTTGCTTTGCTTAATTTCCACGTTTCCCAGGCAGGGTTATTTTTAACAGAGCATAGTGATGCTTGTTAACAATCACTAAGTACCTCCAGTGAACCATCATATTCTCCACCACCAGAGGACATTTTGCATAATGGATGGGGTTTTATTTTCTAAGTCTTGACCTAAACTTCAGTCATTCAACCAGGAGAGAAATCCTTGAGATCAGTCTTACAAGGTGAAATGTGGGACAATCAATCTGGTGAAGAAGAGTTCTTAAAACTGAAATTAGCTCACAAAGAGAGCACAAGATATATAGGGGGGGACATGATGTCATAGGTCACAGCCAGCATGGCTTCATGAGATGGAATTCATGCTTATCAAACCTGATTTTCTTCTATGACAAGGTAACCCACATAGGTGATCAAGGGAAGCCAGTTGATGTAACCTTTTTAAATTTCAGTAAAGCTTTCCATACTGTCTCTCACAGGATCCTTCTGGACAAAATGTCCAGTCCACAGCTGGATAAACACATCATGTGGTGGGTAAACAACTGGCTCGGGGGTCAAGCACAGAGAGTGATAGTGAGTGGGATAACATCAGACTGGTGACCTGTCACTAGTGGAGTTCCACAGGGCTCCATCTGAGGCCCTGTGCTCTTCAGTATCTTCATAAATGTCCTTGGACACAGGACTGGAAGGGATACTGAGCAAATTTGCAGATGACACAAAACTGGGAGGCGCGATTGACTCCCCAGAAGGCAGAGAGGCCCTGCAGCAAGACCTCAACAAATTAGAGGCCTGGGCAATCACCAACCATAGGAAGTTCAACAAGGGAAATTGCTGGATTCTACACCTGGGATGGGGCAACTCTGGATGTACAGACAGACTGGGGAAAGAGAAGCTGGAGAGAGGTGCTGTAGAAAGTGACCTGGGGATCCTGGTTGATGGTAAGTTGAATATGAGTCAGCAGTACCCTGGCAGCCAGGAGGGCCAACCATGTCTGGGGGGGCATCAGACAAAGCAGCTGAGGGAGGGGATTGTCCCGCTCTGCTCTGCACTGGGGTGGCCTCACCTGGAATATTGTGGGCAGTTTTGGGCACCACAATGTAAAAAAGACATTAAGCCATTAGAGAGTGTCCAACGGAGGGAAGTGAAGGGGGTGGAAGGGTCTTGAGGGGAGGCTGTATGAGGAGCAGCTGAGGGCACTTGGTCTGTTCAGTCTGGAGAAAAGGAGACTGAGGGGTGATGTCATTGCAGTTACAACTTTCTTGTGAGTGGAACAGGAAGGTCAGGCACTGATCTCTTCTCTGTGGTGACCAGTGACAGAACCCGAGGTAATGGCCTGAAGTTGTGTCAGAGGAGGTTTAGGTAGAATATTAGGAAAAGCTTCTTCACCTTGAGGATGGTTGGGTGCTGGATTAGGCTCCCCAGGGAAGTGGTCACGTCATTGAGCCTAACAGTTTGGACAATACTCTCGGGCACATGGTGTGACTATTGGAAATGGTCCTGTCCAGGGCGAGGAGTTGGATTTGATGATTCTTGTGAGTCCCTTCCAGTTCAGCATATTCTGTGATTCTGTGATTATCAGGACTTCCATGCTCATTGAAAATTTCCTTAGATAACAGTACCTTATCCAAAAATGGAAGTTTGGAGCTTAATTCAAAAGATCGTATAAAAACACACTTCTTTACAGGGAAAAACTACAGGAATACATGAGTATTTACTCTTCAGCAATGGAATTTGGAAAATTATCAAGTCTCATGTATATTGTTCTAAAAAAAACCCATTACTTTAATTCACTTATTTCTGACAAAATTTAACTTAAAAAGTAATGTCATGACAAAATATGACACATTTTATTTGCTCTGCCTATGCCACAGATAGAACCATTAGCCTGAGTCATAGCAAGAAAAAGTAAATATGATTTTGAACTGTTTTACAATCACGAATAATACATAATCATATTTTTCACATTTTAATTGCTCTCTTCAGAAGTTCCATTCCTTGCACACTTCCTACTGTTTTGAAATTTACACCAAAATTTTTTTGAGAGCTGTAGTATCTTTCTATGAAGAACAGGAAAATCTGAACTTTAAATAGATAAGGCTGAGAAGCATTTGAAAGTCACAGTTCAGATTTTAAGTTATTTACTAACTTTACTGACAAGAGTGACTTAGGGCTCGCACAATGCAAGTCATTCTATGTTGGTAGCCCCATATACCGTGCCCTTAGGCATACAGTCCTTGTTCCCAGTCCGAGATGGACTAGTGAGTAAGATGGAGAAAAGATTAAGTCCATCACAGCAATTCCTATTTCAATGAGATTTACAAGCTAGAAAGGAACACCAGATCAACAAAGAAACCACATTCTGTAAAATACTTAATATATTATGTTCTTTATAGCAAGTGGAGTAAAAATCCTTTCTAAAATAAAATACTTCTTTTTATTACTTTCAAAGCATTACTTTCAGATTGTGATATATCTAAATTAACATCTTACTGTATACAACTATCTGTATTCTAGTATCATACTTAGGCAGAGTGCATTTTTGAGCAACACAATATTAATTACAATTTTGGACTTAAAATATACCTACTACATTTATCATTTGGTCCAACTGCATGATTGTATACTTTCTGACTTTAAATTCATGAGTAGTGTAGAAAAGTATTACAATCTTTTTGTTAAAGCTGACCAATTGAAAGAATCACTTCTACTGCTCATCTGGCAATAAAAGAAAACCACAGGAAAGAGATGAGATATTTGATTATATACATAAACAATATTGTTACTTACCTTAGTTTAGATTACCCTGATTATGTCAGAGGAATGGTGCAATATGAGTGCATTCTATGCTAGGCTGAAACTCTTCTTCTTTCTTATCCCTCTTTTAGTAAGAAAGGACCCTTAGGGTCAGGTCCTACTTCCACTGAAGATGAGCAAAAATCTTCACTGGGGTTCAGGTCCAGGACAAGGACTTTAAAACATTTTTCTTCCCTTTTGTATCTTTCTGTATGAGCTTTTGTTCCTTTAGGCTATGCAGATATGAAGCTTTTAATATTTCTGAAGTCGCAATAGAGAGCTGGAAGACTTAGGTTCCTAATGAAGCATCATGCTGTCATCTAATTTATCTGAAATCACTGACCCCAATTTACGAGTGTTATTAAAAAAAAAAAAAGATATTGGATTTACTCAATCTACTAAGAAATCAAAAGTAGTCTTTAAAAACATATTTTATGCCACTACAGGTACAACCTTTTATCCGAGTTGCATAACTGCCATTTGTTTCCTCAAATTCCAGGTCCCACATTCATACTCAAACCTGCTGCTAGAAGAAACTTCCTATAAGCTGCTCTTAGCCAAACCATTGTCCAGTGCTAATACCCACACATGTCTCTGCATTTCCTTACCTACCTGTAAACAGGACAGAAAGTTACTACAGTACATATTCTAAAAGACATTTTGTATATTGTTTCTTGCAGATGTTTAATGATCAAAGAAAATTAGTATCACAGAGATTTATTTACAGCTGGAAAATTCTTCTCTCCTGAGAGGTCTATATTCATATACATGTAACACAGATGCCACAGATGACATAATGGTAAACCATATTTGGTGAGAGTCCTGCTTCCAAAGAGTGTGTGTCTCACTCACCTGTTTGGCTAAGTTGAGATGTGCTTCTGCTCCTTCGAGACACTATGGCAACCACTTTGGCACTAAAGCTGGAACGCCTTTTCTTCCCACCTGTTCCAACCATGCCGACAGCCGTGTCCGACTGACTCCCGTCAATGTGCTCCAGCTTATACATCTCTCCGCTCACACTTGTGCTCTTAGTGATTCTCCCTGAAGTCCCCATCCGTCTGCCTTGCATTTTAGGAGTAAATGTACTACAGTTACAAAGTAAAAACAAACATGTTAATTTGTCTGTGAAACAGCATTTCCAAAAGCCTTTTTTTTACTTATTACTAAATTAATTTTAGCTCCTGATATATTTTCATTAATTGGTTCAAGCTTATTTTGATGCTTCTTGGAGTACATATTTCCAGTACTATAATTTGTTCTTTGCTTCTTTGAGGGAAATAAATAAAATGAACACTTTCCTATGTTTTTCAGAGTGATAGAAAAAGAGATATGCAACATTTAAAAGTTATGTGAAGCCTTCCTATCTATATCCCGAGAATACAGAAACAAGTAAAACAACAATTTTACAACAAAAGAAGGTTAATATGGGCCAGTAATTTAACACATGTATCTTATCAGTACTATTCACCAAAGCCTTAGGTACTAATAGAAATGAAGATATCATCATCTATATTTTCATACGTCACAGAGATAATACAGTATGTTGTATTTTTAAGGTCTTTGTTCTCTCACTTCAGTAAAGGAAAAATAATTTTGAGGCAAAATCCCTAATAACCCAGTAGAACTTTCATTAACAGCAAGATGAATCACTCTGTCAGTTCGTTTGATTTCCTTTAGCTATTGCATTGCGTTTGAATGTTTCTATACAAATCCTTTTTCTGCTTCTGCACAAAGAAGCAGGATAAAGTATTCAGAAGCACAGTCCAGAGAACAATCTCAAATACACACAGGACATACTAATACACAGACCTAACTCCATTATGACCAAGTGATGCCCTAGCTCTAATGGCAAGTTTATCGTCACTTTGTAGAGACACAGAAATTTAAGGTGCAGCCAGACTCACTTCAGCCAGGTGCATGAGAAATTCCTTAATCTTGTATTTGATTAGTAGACCTGTTTATTTTTTTCCCCAGTAATTCTGTATTCTGAAGTCAAATTTATTTGTTGATCAACAGTCTTGCTGTCCGTCCCAGCAAGTTCTCTTCCCAACAGATGTGATAGCCTGCTCCTGTCCCCCATCCCCACCACCATTCCTCCTCAAAATAAGGAAGAGACCGGTTAGAGACACAGGATTCTTTTTGTCACTGAAGGTTTCAGACAGGTAGGAAATCAGGCCAGGGAGAAATGAAGGAGTCTATAGGAGAAGAGATGACATCCTGTGACTTCTACTGATATGGGCCCTACTAAATCAGTCCTGTCCAAAGACAGATCGAGGAAAGTATAAAATAATGTATACCTAAATTGTGTTTTATTGACATAGCAAAAGTTACTAATGGGTGACCATAGGTAAGAGCAGATAAAAATAGACATTCTTTTTTGAAGAAGAAGCTGGATAAGTAATGTCTCTGAACAGACAACACTTCATAGAAAAATGACCATCACCTCTGCACAGGCTTTTAACCATGGTTAGTGCTTAGAATCTGCTCCTATTAAGTTCAGATAAAAAATCAGCTACTACCTTCAAACAGAACAAGATGCTGTGATGCACTGAAGTACTGAAGAACACATTTTAGTGGACCACCTGAGGCAAACTGAGCTTAAAATAGGTTCTATCTTGTTCCTTCCTATCCCACAGCAACTTTAATGTCTGGTTTTTGGGCTTGCATGGCAAAAATAGTAAGACATGTATTTTGATGTTTCTGCATAAAATTCCTTTGTATTCTATCATGGATCTCCCCCAGAACACGCTCCCTCACATGAATGTGAGCACAGATATATACATATTCAATCATTCTAAGAAGAATTTTAACTGGGAAAAAACCACAAAACTTCAAGAAAGACTATCTTTCAATAATATGCAACTACCAAGGAAAAGGTTTTGTGTACAGCAAAGTAGTTCTGTTCAATTAAAAATAATATCAAGCTGAAAAAAAATGTCCTAAAATATTTCCCGTTTCTAAACTACTGATTTTATTGTGGAAGATTAATTCTTGTCTTTAATGTTCTGCCTTTAATAAATCATGTCCCTAATACAGTACAGGTGTTTATTTCATAGGTGACACACACTGCTGCTTTCTAAAGTTGTAATGATCTCTAAAGGATGACATTTTTGTTGTTCACAGAATGCAATAACCTCAACTTTACAAACTATCTCACCTACTATCTAAGGTAAAAGCTACTTTTCTTTCAAGTAACAGATTCTTCACTTCTCCACAAAAATTGCTACATGAAAAAATATTCTTTGGGATTATCACCTAGGAGTCATTCTTCAAACTGCAAATTAATTTTAAGAAGTGGTGATGGAAACAAAAAAACACATGCTGAATCTTCTGATAAAATATTTCTCTACAATTTGAGAAGACTTAGTGAAATTTTTCTTTGTTAATTTTGGAGCTGGATATTAGCCCATAGCTCTAGTACACGCTCTGGCTATGGCCAGAGAATCTTGGGAAATGTCTTCTTCTTAATAAATGATGTTACAAATTTCTACACTTATCAAGAAAATCTTAAAAATAGAGTTCAAATGTACAGTGTGATAATACTGTCTGAATATGCAATCAACATGCATCATTAGTTCAGAGTGCTGTCCTATAATCCCTGTATTCAAAGAGCACCTTCAATCCCTAATTCAGTCGATCAGGGCTCCAAACATCCTTCCTACTCCAGCCAGTTTGCAATGCCAAGTCCCTTTTCCTCCTCTGCTGAGGAAGCAAGGGCCCAAAGTCCTGCTCCTGGACAGCTGGAAGGCAACATCAATAACTGTCTTTCTTCTCTGAAGGAGGAGAAGACACTTGGCCATTTCAAGCAGAGGGCAGGGCAAAGGTGGAGTCTGACACTTAGAGGGAGCGAAATCACACAGACCCCATTTCCAGGGGCCATAGTTTCTACTTGGATTAGACATGGACAATTCTTTTCCCGGTGGATAATTCCTTTCCACCAGCACTTAGAACTGGATTTCAATGATTATTTCTGTGTTGCTGAGAATGGGCCCTACACAAAGTTTTCTGTGGTCATTTTGTTCCTATTTTGAGCAATGAAGTTGTCAGTTCTTGAGTTTATGCATCGACACACCAGTAAGGGAGGGGAAAGAAACTGAAAATACTTCTGAGAACTTCTGTTGACATTTGAGCTTTATTGATATGTACTTTTCTGACATTCTAATCCATAAACCTATAATTTCCAGCAATAAATTTTAACAGACCATAAAACCTGCCATGGAATTAAAGAATTGTTTATCATGCTATTGAATTTGTTCTGCTGAATTTCAGGTGTTTATGAATATAACAAATACTATATTTTATGCCATTATTCCCTAATTCAGAATAGGGACAATATCTGAATAAGTGACAGATCCACATAAATTTCATTTTTTATTCTCTGTGACAGAAAGAGGGAACTATAAGATTANAAAAAGAAGAGAACTTTGGAATTCAGATTAATCTTGTACTTTTTTTACCTTACAGATAGGAAGTTCTATTTACCTAGGAAACATGTTCTAGTGTACTAATACAAAATAGCTGTTAATTTGTTGGAAATTGGCTTCATGGAACAGGACCAAGGATCCCTCCCCTTGTCGTACGAAGCAAACAGAGTAAGATTCCTTTGTGTTCATCTAATCCCTGTGCTAGTTTGTTTGTTATTAATTGGAACAATCTCAAAACGACAGACATTTAAAATTCAGTCTTATACAGTCTAATTGAATACACATAGAACACAGTATTGTCCGTTACATTTCTGGCTATCACTTGAAGAAAAAGTTCCCAGGTCACAATGCTACTTTTTTCAATGCAGTTTAATTTATGAAGCACAAAGAAGAAAAGGACCTGTCTGAGTTTACATATATCCCTTTGCACTTAACTGTTCTGAACACAACATAAATAAAATTTTGTTGTGTTTTACTCAACTTCCTGTGATTATTAACACTTATTTAATATTCATTTAAATGCAGATGCAAGCTTTTGCAGGCTTGTGGCTAAGACTGGTAAATCATCAAATTATGCTTAAACCTAGTTATCATAAGACAATAAATACAGTGTTCAGTATCAGGATAATGAGGAAAACATATTAGTTAGTATAGTCCACTTAGTTGTAAATTAAATAAGTCAATATATTTTTATTTAAAATTATTTTATGATCTTTAGCAATTCTTCCAATGACTCGTTCAGCAAAAATCTTATGCTATTTGTAGTAATTTCTTATTATTGTCATCACAACACAATTGATGTGCATATTAAGAATGATTACAGACAATCCATATTTGCCTCTGTATTACTTCACAGATATTCAGCATGGAAAAAGAGTCACTGGATCCTTAGCTTATTTTTTGTAAAAATGGAAGTAAACCACTAAAGCAACACCCTCCTTTGACCCCAGCAATAGCAGATCACCTCTCCAGCACTGGGGTCACACATAACCTACTCCCAGGTTCTCAAAGCAGCTGGGAAGACACCACTCCCTTTACCAAGGGAAAAATTCTTACAATTCCTACCAAAACTTATGCAGCTGAGATGGATCCAATCTGAAGTGGTAGCTGAACTACAGAAGGCAAAATCAAGACTGTGTTTACATATCAGCCACCAGGGTTGTGAAAGAACATTGTTTTGCAAGCTGCTCCTACCTGAAAGTTGTATCTGTGTGAATGAAGAATGAGCTGTTAAGGTAAAAAACTCCTTCAAAGAGTAGTTTGAGTTACATGCTATCATAACAATCAACCCTGAGGCAAATTCTATAAAGTGAGCATACCGTAAGGGCATTGTGGATTATACTTATTTATATTAAACTATAGAATGAACAACCATATAGAACTGAAACAAAGCCAAATACTTGTATTAAATCATTATATAACTGTCTACATACAGATATCTACTATAAATATTCAAGATCCATAAAGTACACTAGAAAAATTCTTTGAGTTGATAAAATCAATATATAGATATATACTCAGTGTTTCTCAGTAATTACATAAAATATCTGCACATTCCACCTGAAAAAGAAAGATAGCAAGACATAGGAAGCTAGAAAAAACATTGCCCATAAACTCACCTATGTAATATCTGGAAGTATATCCTTTCAGAGAAAAAATCTGAAGTAACCAGCCATTGCTAAAATTACAGGATTTCTTTCATTCTCTTAGATTTACTGATGTATAAAAAAATACTTTAGGTTTTTATTTTCATGATCATTCATTTTTACTCCATTCATTTTTCCAGTCATGCGAGCCATGAGTATAATAATCCCCTGCAATCCTCGCTGTATAGATGATATTATAGCAAGTTCTTTGCACAGGCACACAGTTGCAGCAACTTAAATCTTTCAACAGAATGCCTGGCCTCCACCGGCATGAGCCAGTGCACTTCCCCTCTCCTCTGCTGAATGAAGCATCATGTACTAATCCTTAGCCCCTATGGCACCCTTTTGCAATGAGGTAGCTCATGAATACTAATAACCTCCTGAACATGTAATAGTTGTGGACCAAAGGAGAGATGGGCACTCCTTTATAATGAGAAACATTACATTTCTAAAAATAAACTGTACTGTTATTAGTAATAATGATATATAATCAATAAATCCAAACCCTTAATTACTTATCTACCAATTGCTCTATCATTCTCAGAAAATACATTTATATTTATACATATAACATTTGCAGCAAGATTAATTTCTGTACAAGTTTTATTAAGTATCTATTAGCATTAATAAATTCTTTAAAACATGGTGCTTTACAAAGCAAAGGACAAAGACAAATCCTATATTATATTTCTCTCTAGTTAGTCAAGAGACATTTTTAGACAATGAAAAAGTTAGTTGACTTGATCAAATAATAATTTTGTACAGTCTGTACCAACTGAAACTACATATTGATTTAACATGCTCACTGATCATATATTAAGTCTATGAAATAGCTATTAGAATCACAAAAAATCCCTCCCTTTTCCTGTAAAGAGTACTACTGGTGTATTAAGATAGTTGAACATCAGTAATTTGTAAGGTATATCTGTTATTAACAATATTCCTGTATTATATGAAAATGATCCTCGGTGACACAGAAACTGACTCTGGAATAACACTGAACTCAATGTGAGAGCTGGGGAAGATTTCTTTACAGAAGTCTCCTGGAAGCTTAACTGGCCAAAATCCTACTCTGGAACATCAGGAAATTTCCATGTTGGAATACAGAATCAGAATTTGTATTGTGAAATTGCTTTTCTCAGTAGCACACTGACCAGTGGATCGTGCAATTTCCACAGCTCTGTCAGATTTTCTGCTTTTTAAACTTGAAATGAAATAATGAAATGAAATTAATAACTGCTCAGAAAGTCTGAACATTAGAAAAGATAAGCAGATTTTAACAAAAGATAAGCAGATTTTTATTATTTTCCATGAACATTTCAAGTTAATTTATATTCTCTGAAACAAGCTGAGCAATTGTCTCTGTCTGCAGGAGCCCGTGTGTCTGCCTGCGCATACCCAAGGCACTGTCAGCCTGAAGCCAACTAACGACATGAATCATAAAATGAAACCAATTCAAAAGCAGTGAGTTATCCCAGGGGCGCTGCTCAGGGTTAACTATTGCTAATAATGCTGATGTGGAAGGGCTGAAGTGAATCAAAGGGCAAACAGCTCAAATGACCCAAACTTGACTGCATATAGCCACATATATATGAATTAAAATTTACCGAACATAAGCACCTAAATGTTAAATTTGCATCAAGAAAATAAGTATTTGAGGGAGGTGTGTGTGTATGACAAATACATAAATACACAGCTCAACACTGAATGAAGGAAACTTTCTTCAGTATTGAGAAAGCTGAATTCGCCAGTTTTATTTTCTTTGCATGACATTCAGGAATAACCTGTCATTTTCCCTGATGCAACATGTTGCATTGCTTTTTTCCTGTCCAAAGCTTGAGGTGCTAAATTACCTGTGGTCTCACTGCTGGTTGCCTAAAAAGCCTACACCACTGATATGAAATAGATTGCTTGTTGCTCCTTTGCACAAGTGAATAATAGAAACAGGCAATAGCCACAAAATAGGAAATGGAAAATCTGGAAAGCTAAATGGAAAAGGTCAGGACTAACTAAGAAAATATAGATAACATTTTTAAAAGTACAGTAAACTGAGATGAAGGTGAAAGCTACTCTGAGGTCTGAGCCATAGCTAAAACTATTTCACTGTGTTTCTTTTATCTAAAAATAACATGTACTGCCTGTTCAAAATATTAGCATAATGTTCTTATACTAAAAGTTTATGGATTATATTTCATCTTAGTCAACTGCAATAATTAAATGAAAAACCAATTAAAATAATTTTTCAGTCTTTTTCAAATCATTAAGAAAGACTGCTGGTAATGTGACAGTTTCTTTGAAAGAAGGAACATAATTAGATAATTAAAAATGCAGAAGCAATGCTCCATAGTGCATATTTCATGTACAGATGTTCTGAAGGGATTAAAGACTCCATCTCCCTCTCACTCTGACAGACACATAAAGCTGTTTATAATGATGGATTTGCAAAAATCATTATCTTTAGATAATGAATAATTAGAACATTAATTACTCTGGGTTCACCTTGGTTGTATACATAAGTGACCTCAGAACCAGAAGTTTCCATCTCTAATAAACTTTTTTGGGGTAAAGAGGATACATTATATTTTAAAGCATCTTAAATGTTTTCATATATCTTGCCTTCATGATAATTTGAAGGCTATTGCCCTCTATTTCTCCCTGCAAAAAGCAAGAGTTGTGACTTGGATTACATCATAGTGCCTGCCCTCGCCCCAAGAGAGATCAACTGAACAGCAATATTAATTAATCACCATACATGTTCAGTGTCTTTCTCTCCTTAATGAAACTGGGAAGTGTACTAGGCAATTAAACAGTTTTGGGGTTCAGTTTTGAGTGCAGTGATTTGGATAGTTGGAAAAAAATAGTAGAATTTGCAGTTTACTTCAAGTAATGCAGTGGGTGCTTACAGTGTGGAGATTGTAGATGCAAAATGCCTTGCCTGTTAACTATATTTGTTCTGTTCATCAGACATGAAGAATTTAGGTAGAAATTTTCCATGCCTGGTTTCTGCCCAAGGTTGAATTTCTTTTATTTATACTAAGTTCCAGCTGAAATAATATGACATTGTCTGGCCCTTTTGAGGGGCATATTGTACTGTTGCATAATAAAAAAAATAAATTCACTTTGCATTGAGAACTAATTAGGGCTAGTGCCTGACTGAGAGTCCAATGAGGTGATCCTTCTATTTGGCACAAACTGTTTTCTTTTGAGTATCTGTTAATTTGGCAAAACAACATCCTAAGTCTTAACTCTCATGCTAGGAGGCTTCAAAGAGATCAACTGTTAAGCCACCAGGAGACTTGCCTATTGCAAAGCAAAATTTCACTCAATCTTGGCTATTCTGCATCTGGCCAAGTTAACTAGACTGTCCAGGATGCAGGGAGGCTTCCTCTCTGTTGGCCATAAGGAATGACCCACAACAAAGTCATCTGACTGGAGGTGCAAGAAAGTAGGATGGAAAATAATCCCTTGAAGAAAAGAGAGTGGTTCCTGGTGATACTGAAGTAGGAAGAGAATAAGAAAATTTGATAAATAAATTCTTTTTTTATCGCTCTTTCTGAAAACAGAATTATAGAATTATGAAGTTGAGTCAGAATCAAAATATTCTGAGTTGGAAGGGACACACAAGGATCATTAAGCCCAACTCTTAAGTGAAGGACCCATACTGGGATCAGATCCACAATCTTGGTGTTAACAGCATCATGCTTTAAGCAGCAATTCCTAAAAATTATAGACGCTGAACAAAAAAAGTCTTTTCAATGTACCATCACAAGTATTTATTATATTACAACCCTCCCATGAGATGGTCGGTTTATCTTTTGTAGTCACAAAACACTCACTATCCCCTTCCTTTTGCAGAGAAAGCACACTCCTTTTTCATGTGCCATTCACACCATTCTGCATGAACCCAGCAATCACACAAACTGTGAAATCTTTTTACTATGTCACAGTTAAACTAGAACATAAAGTAATCATATATGGGCTGTGCTCCAAACTTTCCAAATGCTGAGGTGATTGAATCCACAGCATCAAGACAGAATAAACTCACATGCAACAGGCAACAGATGATTACCAACAAATGACTTGTCAATCATCACATAAAAATCATGGTGCAGGGACTTGAAGAGATTAATTTCCAAGAGCAGTAATTAACTTTGCGAGCCAGATGACCATCCTTTCTCTATCTACAATTCACCCTTCATTCTGTAAAGAAGTTCAGAGAAGGTTTGATCCCTATGACTTTGCCTCAAAGTATTTTGCTGCATAAATACTCTTTTCTTTGCAAGAATGAACATTATTATCATCTTGAAGTTTTAATAAAGACACTCCATCATTTCTTAGAGTTGATGACAGATAGAACACAACTGTCCCCTTCCATGAAGCTCTTAGTCTTTGCTAACCTTGCTAGGGAATTTGCAATAGCTAAAAATTTCATTTTGCACTGTATAACAATTGTATTATCTATCGAGACAATTTGGCTTGGACTGCTCAGTTTTATATCCTTATTTCTCAATTTGTTGTATTTTATGCAAAGTCTCAGTCACACTACTACTACTCAGCACTGTTACACTGAAGGCTGATAAATTTTCCATCATCTTGAACTTTGGGTGTAAAAATATGATGAGTAATGTAATAATTTAAAAGATCTCTCTGTATTGACCAATACCAGTTACTCCTCTAGGAAGAAGCTGAATAAAGGTATCAATTTGTTAAGCACAAAAAACTCTCTCAGCTGGTAAATAAAGAGGTGAACATGACGATCATCTTTTTAAACCCAGATTTAAAATGTCACCATTATCCTAATGTCTTCCATAGCACAATGTTCTGAATAATCATTTAAAATTTACTATTTCTTCTAAAAAATGTATCACAATCTTGAGTATAGACTTGTTAAATCATTTAAAGACTTTTCACTCCCTGTGAAATTCACACTTTTTTTTGCTTTTAAACTTCCAATTCAGAAAAAAAATACAAAAATTATTGACCTTCATTTTTTAATTCAGATACGAATTTTATGAGATTTTAGCCTTATTCCCTTTCCGCCTTACACAATCCTTACAGTTTCTATCACTCGTTCCCCCTACTGGCTGATGGTGGTGAAACAGATTTGTTGAGAAGGGGTTGATGATACCAAAGTTTTACAAGTTTTGTGTAGCCTGATAACTAGGTAGATAAAATATTCATTGAATAAGGTGCCCTTCTAAAGAAAGGTTGCTATACGATCTCAGTACTGCTCTATTCTCTATTCTGACAGGTGAACATCTGAATAGGGGAAGATTATGGAAATACAGTGGAGGAAGAAGGTGACTGCAGTGTGATCTGCTAGGTTGTGACACTCCACTAACTGAATTGCTCCAAAACATGTTGTATGCACAAACTTTTCACTGTGATAAATATTACAGTTGAATTATCAACCCTCTATGTTGTAATTAATAGTTATACACCTTTTGTGACCACAGCACTAAAGTAAGCACGTACCAGAGACCCACATACTTTGGGATGTAACAGACAGGGCAAATAAGCACACTAAATTTGGAAAGCCTACCCCAGAATCTAGTACCCACTATTGATGATCTTGATTTCACCTCATTTTATTCTTGCAGTAGGTGTTTGATTAGCAACTATGGAGTGCATAAGTTTTGCTGATGATTTTAAGACAAATACTACTTGTTTTAATGCTAGGCCATATGCCATTCTCTGCATTATTAATACTGAGATCCTCTTTGGATTGAATAAACACTAACACAACTCACATAGTAAAATGTTAATGTAAACATTCTATTTTTAAATAAAGACTTTACAATGGAAAATTCCAGGATGAAAAGAAATCTTCTGAAAACATAGCAGACACATGGCTAGGAATCCAATGAGGGCCTTTATTGTTTAATGTAAGACCCATGGAAAGTCTTCAGCCTGTCAGCAGCATTGGCTGTGTTATGGATGCTTCCAATCTATCTCTGGGAGGGAAGATGTTCTCCATTGTAATATCAACTAATTAATCTCACTATTCAAACACAGAACTATAAACCACTGAAGCCATTGCACAATAGACATTACTTATTACATAAGAAAATTAGTCTCTACTTAGTGACCCTAAATGTCTTGTTTAGAGCAGGAACCTTGACTACAAAGAAACAGTCATACATGACAAATTATCAGCAATATAATTAATGTCATAAATATAGTTTTCTTCTGGTATTTTTAACAGCCTTCTTTTTTTTTGTATCAAACTCAAATTTTATTACTGTTTTAGTAATTCTGAATAAAAGCTAAAGCATTAAAATATATTATTTATAATACTGACTTTAATACCTTGTATTTAAAATTTTCAAATAAATAATGAAAAAAAATATTTGGGAAATCAAAGCATATGGTCACTATTACCATGTGCTTAAGTAGCTTGTTAATACAAGTGCTGACAGAGTCCAATTCCTGAAGCTAACGGGAATGGAAAAGTGCTTGACAATTCAATCCAAATCTTCAATGCAATGCAGAGGTCCAGGCAGCCAGAATAAAACAATGAAAACAGGTGTTTAACAACTGGATTCAGCAAAGTGCTGTCATGGGCTTTAATAATTTTTTTTTCAGCAAAGCATGTGTGGCACAGTAAAGGCTACATACTGCACTGAACAAGAGTATCCATCCAGCACACAGCTGAATAACCGTGCTACATGATGGGTGAGCAACTGGCTCACAGGTTGAGCACAGAGGGCAATAGTGAATGCAAAACCATCAGGCTGGTGTCCAGTCACTAGTGGGGTCCTGCAGGGCTCCGTCCTCAGACCAGTTCTCTTCAACACCTTCATTAATGACCTGGGCACAGGACTTGAAGGAACAGTAAGTAAGCTTGCTGAAATTGGGAGGAGCTGTTTAATCCCTTCAGGACAGAAAGGTCATGCAGAGAGACCTTAAAAAATTAGAGACGGGTAATCCCTGACTGGATGAAATTTAACAGATGCAAATGCTACATTCTGCACCTGGGACAAGGCAACTCGGGATGTATGTATAGATTGGGGAATGAGAGGATGGAGAGAGGTGCCGTGGAAAGGGACCTGGGGGTCCTGGTCGATGACAAGTTGAATAATGAGTAAGCAGTGCCCTGGCAGCCAGGAGGGCCAACCCAGTCCTGGGGGCATCAGGCACAGCATCACCAGCCGGTCGAGGGAGGGGACTGTCCCGCTCTGCTCTGCACTGGGGTGGCCTCACCTGGAATATTGTGTGCAGTTTTGGGCACCACAATGTAAGAAGGATATAAAGCTATTGGAGAGTGTCCAAAGGAGGACAATGAAGATGGTGACAGTCCTTGCGGGGAAGCTTATGAGGAGCTGCTGAGGGCACTTGGTCTGTTCAGTCTGGAGAAGAGGAGGCTGAGAGGAGACCTCACTGCAGTCTACAACTTCCTTGTGAGGGGAAGCAGAGGGAAAGGTACAGATCTTTTCACGCTCATGACCAGTGACAAGACTTGAGGAAATGGCCTGATGCTGTCTCAGAGGAGGTTTAGGTTGGATATGAGGAAAAGGTTCTTCACCCAGAGGGTGGTCAGGCACTGGAACAATTTCTCTGGGGAAGTAGTCACAGCACCAAGCCTGGCAGAGTTCAAGAAACGTTTGGACAATGCTCTCAGGCACATGCTGTGGTTCTTGGGGTGTCCTATGCATGGCCAGGATTCGGACTCAGTGATCCTGATGGGCATAACTTGGCAGCAAAAGCAGGAAACATCCCTTTGAAAATCCCGTTTAAGGACCAGATTTTCAAGCAGACTAATATTGCTACACTGGTGTTTGTGTAACTGTGGAGATTTGTGGTCACTAGGATCTATCCCTTCATATATTACCAGCCTCTACTTTTGAGCAAGAGACAGAGTTCAGCACACTGCTAGGACACTGGTCATTAACACCTGATGGCATACTGCTAGGTATGCATGAAGTATGCAAATAATAAGATCTTTTTTTCAATTTGCTTGGCAGTGCCACAGCACATATAGCACACAAAATGAACCTACTATGTCTTCTAGTGTGACACCCTGAAGGCCCTCAAAATACTCGAATGAGGAACCCCCATTTTTCCAAGTACATGACAACATCTCCTTTGTCAGACAAGGATCTGGGTTGATAGCATCTTGCACAATTAAAATAAAATTTATTTTTATACAGAATACCAGTAACAAGAGCTATAAAACTCTGGACTATCCAGTTTTACCTAGAGTACACAAACAAATCATCTTATGCTAGGCTCCAGTACCGCATATTTCACTGCAATTCTATATAGCTCAGTCCTTTCTTTGTAAAATGTCAACTTGTCCTTGCACCAGTTTGCATAAGAAATATGATATCAAACATATGCAAGCTACTAAAAAATCTGTTATACTCCACATATTTTCAGGATCTTCTCCTAGATTTAGGTCATGAATGTGGCATAATGAATATCCCACACAAAGCCAGTCTGAAAATAGTTGTGAATTTGTTCTCATTTTCCACGTGACTTATTTTTATTGATCAATAAGCTTCAATGTTCTTCTGTTGTTGATTCTACTAGTTGCGTTTGCAATATCTATAGTAATACTTAAAAGGTTTTACATTTTGTTTGGTTTTTTTTTCCATAAGTATCTTGATTACAGTCTGTACACTGCAGCACAAATTAAATATAGAGATTTTAGTTAATTCTGTAATTAACATGAAATGAGTCAATTTCTTTATTTCAACACAGACTTCATCAAATGCATGAAAGTCTTGGTGTATTGTTTTTCTTGACTGTGATGGCATGACGTTAAACTTTGCTCAACTGGCTCTGCAGTGCAGTGAATCAATGTGCTGACAAGGATGGATGAAGCCCTAGTCTAAAGAGAAGCTGGGGGAAAGACTGAACGACTGTATTGCCCCAGTCACATCATATTAGTTTATGATGTAACAGGCAGCACTTTTGAGAAGCCTGAGAAGAGGTCAGAAGACCCTTCAGACTCTATCTGCTCCATTCTCCCTCATCAGTATAAATTGCATCAAATTAGCTCCAGTGTACTATGTGGGAGGATGGAAAACCAATGGGATAAAATCTATTTCCAAACCAGAGAGTCCTCTTTGGCTACATCACTGAGGAATCTTCTGCAGCTCAACACTGCTGTTTGTCTTCAATGAGATGACAAAGCTCCAGTTACCTCACCTAGATCCAAACTAATGACATTGAGCATTTTATGCAAAAGAACAGCATAATAAGTGGCATGAAATGAATTCCAAAAAGAGAGTCACAGAATAGTTGAGGTTGAAGGACACCTTCAGAGAGGTTTTTTTTTCCACCTCCTGCTTACTGCAGGGTTGATAAGAGCAGGCTACTCAGGACCATATCTAGTTGGGTTTTCAATAACCCCCAATACTGAGGCTGTACAATACCTCTGAGGCACCTGTCCCATTGTTCAAAGTTTGCAGAAAAAAGGTTTTTCTCATGTTTATGTGGGATTTGCCTTATTTCAGTTTGTGATCATTGCTTTGCATCCTCTCACTGAGGGGAACTTGGCATTTTCTTGTCTCTCTCAGCAGGCATTTATGCACATTGGTAAGATCCCTCTTGAGCCTTGTCTTCACCAGGGAGAACATTGTCAGCTCTCTTGACCTCTCTTTGTATGAGAGACATGGTAATCCCTTCCTCATCTTTGTGGCCCTTTGCTGGACTTGCTCCAGTAGCTCCGTGACTCTTGTACTGGAGAGCTCAGCACTGGACTCAGAATGCCAAACACGTCTCAACAGAGCTACTCAGCTCTTCCAAGGGACAATGATCACATTTCTCAAGCTGTTGGAAACATCCTTCTTACTTAATGCAGCTCAAGATGGTGCTAGTATTCTTTAATGAAAGTGGGCATTGCTGGCTCAGGTGCCTCTTAGCACCCACAGGGATCCTAAGGTCTTTCCTGCAAAGCTGCTTTCCAGCTGCAAACCTGCTCTGTAACTGTGAGCCCCTAGTTTGAAATAGCACATGAGGTGTGGTAGTTTGTCTGTAGGCCTTCCCTAGAAACTGGGGGCAAAACTAAGGAAGTATTCCATATCATTCCATTACACAATCAGGCGTATAAAAGACAAGAAGGAGTTTCCTCTTGCTCTCTCTTTCCTCTTCTCTCCCTTGTTGGGTGATCACGGAGACGGCAGCTCTCCGTGTTTTGGCCTCCACTTATCTCTCTGAACTCAGGCCTGGCTGAGGGCTGTTGTCTGTGTCAGCAGAGGAGGGAAGGCACTCACTTCTCCTAAGGGAAGTTGGTGAGATCTTATTGTGTTAATTGTTCTACTGAATTAATTCCTGGGATTTGATTGTGTGGGATTGTTTTGGTTTTACCCTTTTCAGTCCTTTTCCCCTTCCCCTTTTCCCCTTTTCCCCTTTTGGGGGGTGTTTGGGATTGTTTGGAATCCTTGTATTATATGTACATAGTATTTAGCTGTATATAAATGAAATGTCTATAAATATATATATATATTCCTTTACAACATTCTCCTTTTTGCTATTTTTTTTTCCTTTGTCAGGAGGGGGGTGAAAGAGCTGACCAGCTCACCGCTGTGTTTGGTGGGGAGCCAAGCAAACCCGACACATGGGGTTATTCCTCTTCAGCTGAAGGATTTTGTGTTTCCCTTGTTGGGCTTAATGAAGTTCCTATTGACCTGTCTCTGCCTCCTGTAGAGGTCCCTCTGAATAGTGTCACATCCACCTACTGTAACAACTATTCCTATCAGATTTCTGTTGTCTGCAAACCTGATGAGGGTGTGTTCTGTCCCATCACTCCAATCACTGATGAAAATGTCAAACAGTACTGCCATAATATTGATGCTAGGTGAATACCACAAGTGACTTGCCCCCACCTGGACTTGGTGTCATGGATCACAATAACCTGAGCTTGGCATTCAGTCAGTTTTCAGTCTGCCTCACTGTTCACTCACCTGGGCTGTACTTCCTTAGTTTGTCTATGTAAAGATAACATAGAGAATGCTACTCTCTCATGCATCAAGTTAGTCAACTAATGAAAGAAGGCTACTGCACTTTGTAAATTCATACTGACTATTGACAATCACCCTCTTATTCTGCATGTTTGGAAATGTTTTCCAGGATTATTTGCTCCATCCCCTACCCAGAGGTTGAGCTGAGACTGATTGGGTTATAGTTTCCCAGATCTCCTGCTCTTCTTGAAACAGTAGTGATAGTCTTTCTTCCAGTCTTCAAGAACATTCACTAATTGCCATGATATTGCAAAGATTATTCAATGGGCTTACAATGACATGAGATAACCTCAGTTCACTTAGTACTCATGGGTACATTTTGTCACATGTCAATAACTTGGACATGTCCAGTTTGTTTAAATGTTTCCTAATCTGATCACCCTCTACTAAAGGCCTTGCTCCAGACTTTCCCTCTGATCATCAGCACATTACAGAATCCCACTGAATTGCTTGTGCCCTACCATATTGTTCAATCAGCAGGTACCAGGATGGTTTAAATTCCCCATGAAAACCAGAGCCTATGATTCATCTAAGTTTTCTTCCTGATTAGGGAGTCCATAGGAGACACCCACAACATCATGACATTGTTTGAGCCTTTAATCCTGACCCATAAACTCTCAACTGGTTCATCACTCATCTCTAGCAGAGCTCCTTACATACTCAGCTCTCTTTCACACAAAGGGTTACTACATCCCTTCCTTGTCATTCCGGCCTGTGCTTCCATGGATTGTAGCACTCCAGTATTGTGAGCTATCACACCCTGTCTCTGTTGTCATGATGAGACCACAGCCCTGCAGCTGCACGACAAGCCTCCAATTCTTCTTGTTTGATCCCCATGCATTAGAGCACAGGCCAATTCAGAGAGACATCCACTTGTGCTGATCTCCCAGAAAAGGTATGAGAGCTTCCCTCAAATGCTCTCCTCTCAATCACACCCTTATTCACGTACACACACTTTGGATGGCTCCTTCCTGCTCTGTTTTGTTGTCTATGATGTCCTGCCTGTCTCCATCACTTTGCACACTTTGCTTATGAACCCATCAGCTACTTTCCATTTGATGTATTTCATGTATTATCATTTCTCTCCTCTGCTTTTGTTTCAAAAATAAGTGCCAAGTTAGTGGACTGAAAGAGCAACAGCTACATGCAAGTTGCACATGCTGCTTTGGAAATCAGGGAAGAAAAGGTTTCCCGCACAGTCTGATGAAAAAAACAATAAATAATAATAAAAAAATTAGTCTTTTCCTTCAATGACATACTGAGAACACAAATCCCGAGAGGCATATTAAGCTTGTGATACAAGCCATTCAGTGGCATGCTATAAGTGAAAAAAATTAGGACTGATTTAAGTACACTGTTACAACCCATTACATTATCCTCTTTCCTTGATAAGCTCATTAAAAATATTTTAATTAAACTTTAGCATTCAATTAAGCAAATCATGTAAAACCAGCTTAAAATTTGGCACAGATATAATGTTATTATATCATACATTTATTCAGATACTAAATATAATTCTTAATAAAGATGTGATTTTCAAATTTAAATGAGGAATAACAGTAATCTTACTAATGCAGGGAGAAATTCAACTTAAAAATAGTTATCTAGTCTTGCATATATTTAGCAGATTTTCTCCAGTCAGATTTAAGTGAAACACCCTATGGTAGCTTGCTATATACTCCCAAAAAGAAGCCTCCAGCTCACTTTTACCCTGCATGACAATTCCCTACTTAACAGCACCAAGAAGTCCAGGTATCTTTGCATAAGCAGGCTCCAAATGAAAAATGATGCAATGACATAATTTGGCATAATTTTTAATGAAGTGAGCAAATGTTCTCTGTCTAATCAAGCCCATATGGTGCTGATTAATTATCATGGTTTCTTATCAATCATTTGCATTAAACTATGAAAAAATTTCCTTCTACTTCATTTAGGATGTGAGAAATGTTTCTAAGACATGCACAGTAACATCTACAGCATACACAGGCACAAAGTAATGCCTGACTGTATTATGAATGCATAAAGACAATGACTGATGAAAGCAAAACTCCAAAAAGGAGGACTGGTAATTACTAAGAAATTAAGAAGCTATTTTATATACTTATATTTAAGACTTGCTCAATCCTAACTCCTCTTGGAACTTATTAGAAGTGTTAAACAACAAACCCTCCAAACTGAAGATTAACCAATGGTATTTTCCATACATGCTAAGTCACAGTTTTCTGACAGGTAATCCAATTGCAAATATACTGTAAGAATAAAATTAATCTTTTAGCATAACAGGTTTAGACACAGTCATAATTTATTTCAGAAAAGAGAAGATTTTCTTTCATTCTCTGTGTTACTAACTTCAACTTCCTAATATTACAAAAATTTAAATTTGGGAGTTTTGACACCAAAGGAAAGCTGGAGTGTTATCTAGTTATTCAAGTAAGATACTCAGTATTTTTGGTTTTCTGCATGAATTGGTTTTATCCTTGCTGTTCAGACAGTGTTTCATTCCATAAATATTTTACATTATTAAAAGCACAGTGTAGTTCCAGTAGTGGAACTGAATGAGTTACCAATTAAAATTTAAAATTGCCAAAAAAACCCCCCAAGAATTATCCTAGCTAATACCCACAGGCTTGAGAGCCACAAGAAAAAGCTATGTGCTTTCAGGTTTTAAAATCTTTACCGTTTGAATATAGAAATAACTATTTATAAACAGGATAATATGGAATACATTGTGTGAAAACATAAAATCTTCAAAATTGAGGGAGAAGAGAGACCAGTTCTGACTAGACTGATAGGGGAAAGTGATTAGCTAGATTTTTTTTTTTAAGATCTTTTCTCTATTAGTATTTGGGAGTTATGGTCAGGATGCTATTTGTGCTAGTAGAACTGGTGGTGAATTGAGTGGTTATAAACCACACTCACTATGACTTGAAACCCTGAACCTTCTGACATTTAGAAGTAACAATAATTTGCATGAAATTGCAACCAAGGTTTGTTTTTTTAATGACAACCCTAAAGAGGACAGTATCTTGTATTCCTTTTTGGCCAGGAGTTTAATTTATATCCCTTTACACAGATGCATTAATATGAGGGATGATGGGATTATGCTAACAACATTAAATACTATACTGCTGTCTTAAACTGGCACACTTCATATTCAGAAATTTGAACCGCAGCTCACAATATGAATAACTAGCCAGTGCTTTTTAGCTCATGCAGAAATGCTAAAGGAGCACTGTTTCACTTCAGGTTACTAATCTGAACCCTAGACTACTCTCCAGTCACGGTTCTCCATTTAATTTTATTAACTCAGCTTGCTGGTCAATAGCCCTAACATTAATTTTTCTCTGCTCAATGGAGAAAGAGACACAGACATCCTCTCCAAAGGTGATGCAAACCAGAAGTCTTCCTTCTGTATTCTGAGTTTGCCTATTTTTCTTATTGATACAAAAGGTGTCTCATGAGCTGCATGACCTAGTTCAGTGAAATGGCTCAAACTGAGTTTCTGTATGCTTACTAGGTCCATCATAGCTGTCATCTCTATAAGGTTCTGGAGAACTAAAAAGGCAGTTCAACAAACTTTGTCTTTAAATTAACAGTACAGTGTGCTGACACACTTCCAAATGAAAATGACAGTGGCTACATGGTTTCAGTAAGACAAAAGACAGGGAGACAAAAAATGCTCTTCTCTTGCCCCTCCCACTCGACCATCCTAGACCATCCTAGACCATCCTTTCCCATCCTGCTTGATACCTGTTAACATCAGGTTCTTTGGAGACAAAAATAAAATTTGAACTTGAAACTACTAATAAAACTTGGACTTCAAACTTCTCATTCCTTGACATTAAAGAAACATTAGTAATTGAGAGCAAGAATTCATTCAACTTAATTTTAGATGTCAAAAATTAAAGCAACCAATCTAAGCCTGTCATCTAGGCTTCCTGCAACAATTCATGCTAGAAAATGACAATTCACCTGACTTTGACATTCATCATAAGAGGAGAACCATCCAAGATAATAGGTGTTTTCTTCTTTTTAATGATGGTTTATGCAAGTTAAGCAAATAATTTAACAAAAGCCTAATTTTTCTTGTGAATTCCACAGTAGATACATAGTTTTTAAGGCTGAAGTGAAACAGTATGAATCTCAAGCTGAAAGAAATTGTTCCTAATACAATCAACCCCTTCATCAAATTAATTCTTCATTTTCTGGTAATGAGCAAGCAGCACAAAGAATTGACTAAGGACTATGTGACAGAGGCTATCAGTACAGACATGACTGTGTAGGAAGCTGTCTTGGGCTCAGATCATCAGCAAAATGCCCTCTTTTTCTTCAACACCGGACTTCCTTCCCTCCTGATCTCTCTTGATACCTTATTCCCATGATACATTTTTGTAGGTCTCTAAAGACTTTCACATTTTTAAAATTATGATAGAAAAACATCCAAAAAAAAACAAGTGTGGAGAACTCAAATGGAAAATTTTGAACACCGGATGTTAATCAAATGGATACACTGTTTTCCAACATAACATCAAAAGTACTTTAAATTTCACTCCACCACACCTAATGGTTGAAATAGGCTAATTGCAAAGATAGTACATTAGGCATGTCCCACTTATTTTAATGGGTCTTTCAGGGGAGCAGAACCACAGACAGCTTAGAAGGAAGTTATTGCAAGTTATGTGTAATTTATGAATCTGTTAATTTTCTCCTCATATTTCTACTGAAGGAACAGCACTTTATATTATTACTATATGTTTTGTTCATGATGGAAGTATTACTTGAATTTAGAGAAGATTAAAGCAAGAAGGTAGAAAGTGCCTAATTTCTGAGGTATGGATTTTGTGGACAGCATCAGAAAGGGAAGGCAGTTGAATTCCAATTACACCTCACTTTACGGGTCTAGAGCGAAGCTGAACAGAAGCTCCCATTGCAGACACTTGGTTTTGTACACCAGATCACATAATCCTATACCCAAGGTGCTCCACTACTTGTAAGAATGGAAGAGATTGAGGTTCTCATGTTTGTGATCAGGCATTCTGAACTCAAGGAAAATTTGTGATAAAATCTGTTAGACATATTTATGGAGAACAATCCAAATTTGTACAGCCTGTGGAAGATGTTGTGGGAGGGCTTAGTTGAGAAAGTCCATCATCCAGAAAATACAAATATTTTGGTATGAATAAAGCCTTTCTTTAAGAGAAAAATACTGAAAATGTAGGACACAATGAAATATGGCATTTAAAGACATGAATTGAAATTACTTTAAGTACATTTACAGTTCCACTGCAGCATTCTGTTGTGTTGTGTATTACTGCAGCAGTCAGGTTCTACCTTCACCAATCTGACATACGACTTTGAATACCCTCATGAACTTAAAAAGTTCTTAAAAACTTAAAAAAACTTAAAATTCCTTAAAAAGAAAATGAGATAGATAGAGGTCAAAGAGGCCAGTTTCTGAGTTTCCCTAACATCCCTTCCCATTGCATAAACAGATCAAAAAGTCTGCAGCTGAGCTTCCCAGATAGTGAGTCTATCTGGAAGAGTTCTGAGGTGCAAAATGATGCCTTCCAGACTTTCATCAGACTGATTTCTTCATAGGAATAACTTCTTTTTAGTTCCTAATTCTTCTTGTGTCTTGTACCACTTAATGTCAAATTTTTGAGAGTTCAGAAATTGGCAGATGTAATCAAAGACTACTCAGTCAATCTTATAGCCATTATAGCTGGTGGGAGTTTTGCCATCAAGTTAAATGAAAACAAAAAACAATTTGTGCATCTAAAAAAGCACTAAATCCAGAATAGATTAGTATTGAGGATGAAAGATACATTTGATTATTGACAATTCAAATGAATAAAACTACTTTTTAACAAGAGATCAAAGTTACTATATGAGTAATTGTTTCAAATCTAGTACTTTATCATATACATGCAAAAAAAACCCAACAAAATAAAAGGATGTATGTAGGGAAAAATATATAGATTGAGAAAGAAAACTTAAGCCTTGATAGAAAAAATTGTTTAAATAAAAAGTCTAGTAATATTTCTGCTGTAATACCTTATTGACATATTGATGAGATGATAGCCTCCGCTCAAGTTCAACATGCCATAAATACATTAATCTGTCAGCACCTCATGGGAAGTTTGCTTTCTGGTTTTGATGCACAACTGCAAAAATGTCCTCTTAGGCCAGGAATAGAAGACAGTTTATATGTGCATAACATTTTGCATAAACTCTTATGTTGTGGTTATCTAGTTTCAAGGATCTATGGCTATGTTTTGGCACTAAATGAAAGAGGGAGTGTGATACAATTGAAGCTGCATGGAGAACTCACCTGATCCTGCCCCGAGGGCGTTCAGATTGCTCTGACATAAAACTTGTGCTGCTGAGGCGTGAGGCACTGCTGGTTCGGGAAATGGCTGACACATCACTGACATCACTATCTGATGATTTGGCAGAGACGTTATCACAACTTCTGTACTGATCTGTTTGTATGTTATACTAGAGATCAAGAAAAGAAAGGGTGAGGAGTCTCATCAAAACAGAATGCATTTATTGAGTAAACAAATGACCTAAATATGACAATTCTCTCTAACTGCTTTTAGAATTTTAATGAAATTCAAAGAAATGCCTAGTGTAGAAATCAAACATTCTTTAGGGACCAAAGAAGACACTTGGAATAAAATACACCACTGGAAATTAAAGAGGCTGCTGGTTCTTCAGTACACTGGAATAATGAAATAATGAAACAATGAAATATTTATGCAGCAGACAGATACCTCAAGCACATGCATACCATCTATTTGACTACAGTCTCTTTTTTTAATTTTCAAATATTAAAAATATATGCTAGGAAATACCTGTACAGAGTTAGTTTGGTAAAGAACTGTATATGAGCCTGAATGAAATGTAATGCTACATGAAGTTGATATTAGGGATTGAGTTCAGTTCCTAAATTCTACCAAAAAAAAAAAAAAAAAAAAAAAAAAAGAGAAAAAGTACATTTTCTGTCTCAAAGTATCACTTTGCATTGTGATACTAGAGCACTAGTTAGGCAGAAAGCTAACTCAGAAAATATACTATTTGTTTTCAGGTAGATCAGTATCAGTTCCCTAATCTAGTTGCTTTTATGTTTGCGTATGCGTAAGAACTAGCAGAAGACCCAGCAGGAGGAATACGTGGAGCGAGGTAGAGGTTAGTTCATTTTTGCTAACAGCAGAAGCTTCAATCAGTTAAAATCGACTGTGACATCACATCACCTATTAGGTAATGTTCCTATTGCTGATATCATCAGTCAGACAGATAGAAAAGGAGGCTTCAATCCTAGCAATGTCACTTACCCAAATCTTCACTCCAACACATATGAGGATCAAATAATTGTTAGGTTCACAAAACTAAAACCCACTATCATTAGAGAGCAAGGTACTCCCAACTGGGAAGTGACTAAACCCATGGCATACTTCCCAGGGTATATTATGGGAAAACTATTAATATGTAGGAGAACTAGGCAGTTTTTGACATGACACTCTAGGGAGTTCATTTTCCTGATCTGTGCTCTGTAAAATTGCAAGGCATAAAAGTTTATTTATGAATCATACAGAAATCTGTGACAGTCTGTGAATATCCAAACTCCAATCAGGCACTGGGTTGCAGGCTGAGTCATTCAGCAAATACTATGACTTAACTTTGAAAACCTGGCAAACACAAGTTTGAGTTTGTACAGATGATTGTTCCAGGTCTCCTGTCTTCAAGTGAGGTTTATTGTCTCCTGCTCCAGTGTCTTTCAGTAACTGTCTGAGGTCTCCACAGCACACTTGGAAACCTCTTGGTAAAATATTGAAGATACAATGAGGAGACCAAAAGGAGCAGAGAAGGGGAAGGAATAAAGATGATTTTTAGCACCAACTTTAAATATAGAAATCTGCAGAAGAAAGAGAGGTTATGTAAATTTATTGTCTCAGTGTGTTTTTCAGGTGTGCATTAGCACACTCCTCAGCAAAAACTCTTAGCAATGCCCTATGAGGGCTTTGCACTGGCTGATTGAGTAAAAATATCTGCAGGAGAGAAAGCTCTGGTTTATGAAAGGTAAATTTTCAGTTTCAAATACTAAATGAAACTCTGCAGATTTCAGAAGCTTGAAGCATAACCTTGAACTCAAATAACTTGTCTAGTAGGCATTGACATGGAAACAAATGCAGCAGAACTCTGATAAAATAGAGTAACACAGAGGACTCAAGAACTCTGATATTCAAATATATTTTCAATTACAGCAAGATTTTATCAGGAGGTTCTCTTTATAAGTGACTCGGTGTGACTTAGCTGAATATAAATGACCAATGGGGTTAAGGTGAGACTATGCTGATATGTTTATTCAGATCACCTTTTAGAAATGGCTTGTAGAGTCTGTTAAACAACTTTGCTGCTTGTTGTCTTTCAGACTTCAAAATAAACCTCTCTAAAATGGAAACACAATGCATACTAATTCTTACCAGCTCTATCTCATAAGATATGATGTTTTTCTTCTAAAGTCCAAGAAAAAAAAAAAGTCAAAGCAATAATTAAAACTATGAAAACTTTTTACTTAGACTAAACATAAACCTTCAGATTCTGGAAAACTGAAAGGTTAATTGTTTCCAGTTTAAGTTAAACTGTACCACTCCTGAGCCAGTTTTGATGTTTTATACAAAATTCTTAAAGAAGTCCTAAAGAATTCTTCAAGCTACTCTAAAACGATACATCTAAAAATATGAAAAATATCTAAACACGTGGAATAATCATAGTTTCCACTGAACTTAACAGAATTATAATCTGCAAAAGATATCAACCTCCCATCAAATAATAAAATATGTTGATTTCAGTGAAACAGGGACTTCACCCATCCTATACTTAAATCATATCTAGAAATTACCTGCAGCTGAGGTTTTAAAAATACTTTCTTTAAAATATAACCAAGCAATCTCTCTCAAATGCATGAGGTCTCTTCATGAATGGTAAGAGACTGTCTCAGAAATACTTCCATGTTTTACTTGCATTTGCTGAAGACAATCTGACTTCTCCTCTCTACCATTATAATGTCCAGTTGCTCTTCCTCACCAAAAGTCCATACTCTCTTTGTACCTCTTGGTTTGAGAATGCATACAGTGAATCTGCAATAGTAGAAGAAAACTGAAGTGGTCCCTGAGCAACCATGACATGCTGCTGGAGAAGACTGACTCTTCCATCAAGGGAACCATCATGTCCAGATGCAGTGATTTCCTCTGTCCTATTGTAAGCTTTTCTTCTAAGTACTGAGGGAGGTATAGGCCTTTGACCCAAGCCACACCAGAATCTGGCTGTTTGTTTAGCACTCAACTTATGATTCAACAGAAAAATAATGAAGTTGAACACAGTGGACTATGTATGTCAGGATGAAGACACTGTTTCACTTGTACTGAATCTGCTCCACCTTTCATGGGCTGGGAAAGATGGGGAGGAGGGAGAGAGAAAGCATCAAGCACTGTTGTACAGCTTATTGGTTAGGATACTAGGAGGAAAATTAGAAGTCCCAGTTTGTGTATCAGTTGCTATTTAGGTCAGTAGGTCAGTATCAATATGAAACCATTTACTGCTGCAGGGTCTTCAGCCAAGATACCATCCCCTGTAAGTGGGGGTTATATAGATATCCTTACCCTATCTTGATCCTTATAGTCCGGCAGTCTGTCAAAAGTTTTGTAGATTTCAGACTGGCTTAAAAGACAGTTTTTCACATGTTGGTAAACATAGAATTTTATGGTGAGATGGGAGATAAGAAAAAAACTGAATCTATGTCTTCTACTTGCCCTGGTATTGCAATCACACAGTTAGTGCAGAAAACATGAAGAAGCCTCTCCTACATGAGATTTTTCATGGCATGGTTGAGCTTTTCCTAACCCTTTATACTATATGCCAGGGTTATGATTCCCAAGAAACGGAAAAGCTTTCCCTTCACAGAAATAGAGATGAGCAAAAATTGGTGATGATGAAAGTTAATGCTGAGTGCTACAGTGTTTACATTTTGCTACTGCTTCTTTCTGATTTACCTATTCCTTCCTATAGCTGCTGCTTGTAATTAATTCACCGACCTCTACAGGAGGCATACAACTTTTTCTACTGATTTTCTACCTACCTTGCAGACAATCTGATAATCAGTCATCCCAGCTAAGAGATGAACAAAACAAAAGCAATTTTGAAGTTAATCTTTTTTCCCTTCAAATATAAAGAGAAGTAAATAGTCTCTTCCACAAAACAGTGATCACTAAAATGAGAATATTGTACTGTTGCAATATATTTGCACTTATTCAGGAAAAAAAAAAAACAAACAAGATAAGATAATTTTATTTGGTATCTGCAGTGAAGTAATGTCTGCAGGTTTCTAGCTGGGCTAAAAGTAATATGACACAGTTCTACTGCAAAGCAGAAAATGGCTGCTCTTTATAGCTCCACACGTATTTGCAATAAATTTCCCTAGCATTTCTATTTTAAATATGATATCATTTTGTATCTTCAAAATAAAGTATATGTCATTTCTCATTCAACTATATATCTTAAAGCTTGTGTAACATTTCTATTACAAGATGCACTATTTATCACATTAAGAGAGTTGCTGAAGTTTGCAGCAACTTTGATAGCAATTACTAAAGAGTAGGACTGTTTTTTTAAACATTAATGTCCAAACTATGTGCATTCTCTGTGTCTGCATTACAAGGACAGAAGTCTATAAACAGCTGCAATTCAGTTCCTTCATTCACTTTACCACCTGTGGAGCTGTGGCTTCCTTTACAGCAGGAAAAAGAAGAAAAAGGGGTGTGATGAACTGCAGATGTGTTAGCTTCAATGGGAAGAGCATAGACACAAACCAAAACAGTGTACTTCACAAATACCTTTACAGCTCCTTCACAACTAAAAATGTTAGCAATTTTACTGACTATAAGCACATTTTAGAAGTAATTTAATAGTCTATTATAATTATCTTCCATATTAATAAATATTTAGATTTCTAGATCTATCTTCCAAAACCATGAAGAATGAAAGAGTTCAGAGCTTTGAAAACTGAAGGGGTGTGCCTTCCTTTGACTACAAAAAAAGCCCCAGGTGACTAACCTCTACAAATATATAGCTCATTATGTGCATAAAATGAGGGAATTAAATGACCATTAATATGAAGACATTAACATGAGAGTAGAGAAATCCAGATCAGATACACTAAGGCCTAGATTCATCCAGGGGCTTATGCAAGTCTTGAGATCGCAGGTATCTTTTTGAGGCAACTAATTCTAACAAGGAATTTTGTCAGAAAACACTGAATCATGCACAAAGCACCCTGAGTTTTACTACTACTCGCATAGGGTTCTTTCAAATGCTGCTGGGGTTCATAGCCCAGCATCTGGCACCTTGGCATGTTCATGACTCATCACTGACTCCACCAGCATCCTAAGGGAGCAATTCATGTGATGGTCCAGAGCCCACTAAGCATCAGCAGCTCTAAACAACTCTTCTCATAATTGTATCCAACTACTATGAACACCACTCAAATTCCTAACATGAAACAGGAAAAATGAGCAAGTCAAACAATTAGGAAACTGCAGTGAAGTCCATGAATCAAATGGATTGATCTCACTGAATTTTGTGAAGTCCAGCCAGTACTGGAGTGACTGTTGTATCAATATGATACACAGTAATTTTTTTATTTACTTGAAGGTGGGTGAAGGGGGATCAACAGAAGGTACTCACCACATCAACGTCCAAGAGTATTTTCTATATATAGCCCTAAGTGCCCAGCATCCTGTAAAACTTAACAGTCAGCCTCCTACCACTCCAAGTCTCCTACCCAGTCCTTCCTTGTAGTCATTAAGTTAAATCCAGAATGGCACTAAACTAATGCCATAATTACACTTTTATGCTAAATGCTTTCCAATCACATGCAGCCTTAAACTGAGTAAGTAGTGCATCTAGAGTGATGCCTTTTTTAATTGTGTACTACAGTGCACTGATCAGTAACTCTCTTGAATAAAGAGACCTTCCAAAAAAATGGAAAGTGGGAGCAGCTGCAGCATGTTTGTACTCTGTGTGTGGCATCTGGAATAATAAAACTTACTATATTTTGAATTAAAAGGCTAATTAAGATATACTGGAATTTACCTCTATTCAAATCCAGAATAATGCTACCGAAGAGTTTTGATTCTCTCAAACACTGAAACAGCACAAATATGTCCATACTAGCCATTACAGCCTTACCAATACATAAGGCAGGAATGTTTAAAGCTCTTCTTAAAGCCCTTCCTTAAATGTTTTTGACAAATCCTCAGAGGCTTGGTTTTTTTTTAATTTCTTTTTTTCATTTAGCTGGTTAGAAGTCAACTGTTTCACATAAATTATGAAGCCTTTCCACTGGAATGGAAGGGAATAAGGATGTGAGCTCTGTGAAAGTATCAAAACAACTAGAGTGGGACAGTCATGAAGACAGATACAAACATGACAGAGCAGACAGTTACCTATTCAAAATCCATTAATGGATCTTCAAAACGATAACTTCCATAGTGCATGCTTGGAAAACTATTGCTTGCTTACTAGACTAGAAGACTGAGAAAGTGAGTGGGGAAAATTACAAAAATGGAAGAAAGGCCAGGTTACAATATCTCTGGAAAAAAAAGAAGGGTTTTTTTAATATAGCAGAAAATTTAGTTAAATTTAAGAAATTTTGTATATGCATACTTAACTATTGCAAATGTGATTCACTCCATACTGCAGAAAAATTTTTGAAATGTTTAGAGAATGTTACATGTAAAATAAAACAAGCATATTTGCAAATGCTAAAACTGTGGAGGAATCAAATCTGTGTGAGCTGATTGCTCTAAAACACAGAAGATAATACTTTATCAATATGCAGCTCAGCATAATTTGCCTCATGAATATATTTATTTTCTGAAGCAAAAGGCAAACACTGCTACTTGAGGAAGAAAGAAGCATTTCTGTTAAGGAGGGACAAACTCTACTTATAACTGCCACTTCTTTAATAGTCAGTTAATATTTATTTTTCACAACACTACTTGACTTTTTTTTATTTTTTATTTTTAATTTAAAGTCTTCTTCTGCAGCTTTCAAAGACTTTTCACAGATTTTGACCGCTGCAATTAGGTATAGTCTTCAGTTCTCAGAAGTCTCAGTCATCAGCATTACCTGACATGACTTGCAATGTTTTCATTCGAGCTGTCTAAGTCTTCATCTTTCTATGTTATTTTCCTGACTCCTTCAGTATTTTCTTAGTGTAAAGAAAGACAGTAGCATAAGGTTTGCTTTGGTCATATTTTCAAAATGATGACTATGAGCACAGTGAAATGAAGCAAATAGCTACATCACTGAGTATTGTACAGTGTTAGGACAGGCTAATATAATTTCTTCTCAGCACTCAAAAATTCATTCTGAGATGGACCATGCCATCTAGAACTGAGAAAATACATGAAAATATATGTAGAAAATACATCAAAAGTTAAAGATTTAACTTTTGGCAACTAATTAATTCTCCTTACTTCTGTTTTAGCATGAAAAAGAATACCTGCCTGTCAGAACACTAGGTACTCAAAAAATATTTCACTTATAACAACTGTCAGAGGATTTGCTTTCTCAAAGTTGTTCTCAAACTTTTGGGAAAAAAAGCTGAATAAAAGAATTCTCAGTGCTTTTTTTTTTTCATTTAGTACTAATTATGCTTTCAAATTTGATTTAATTTTCACGTACATTTAAAAATATATTTAAAAAGGGTTCTAAAGGATAAGAAAAATCTGTAACATTGCAGGTTGATGTTTTCCAACAATTATTTAACCATACATTGGATCTACACTAACCAAATAAGAAAAACACACTGGGGAGCAAAAAGGATGCTTATGATAAATATTAGAGAGTGGGATTAAAAAATATGTGTCATAATGCAAAATAAACAGATTTCAATTCATCTGTAAGCACATACAATTTAAATAAGAAAACAGGCCTTTGACTCTGAACAAAGGTCTCTGGTCATTCTGGCAAAAGTCCTCAGATTACATATTATCTTTCCCTCCTGCTAACTTTATCAACCCCATTTTTACAGTTTTTCTCTAACATGTTATCTGGTTGGGAAGTGCTGCAGAGACACTCCATCTCACCCTTTTGCCCTGAGTGGACTTCTTTTGAAGGTAACGTCAAACCCAGTAACAAATAAGCTGTTTTAATTACAAAAATTCTTGCTTCTAATAAAGGATCAATTTAAAATTTCCATCCCAACTATTGGGGTTTTTTAATAGCACTGATATTGCACAATTTTGCAACTGAGGACCTAAATACTCATTTCTCTTGTTTCTCTTCCTTTTGAGGAAATTCTGTGTTCACAGTGATGTGGTATCAAAACAGAGACACACTTATTAAAGTTGTCTGCATATTTAACTGCAACAAGATTTTGAACCAATCTTTCAAATCTGCTAGATATTGCAATTTAGATGCCCAATTTCCTATTTAACCATTCCTAAGTAAATATGTGATTTTGTTCCAGCTGAGTACCTCACTTATCCATTATTTTAACCTGTGCCCCCAGGAGCATCCAGCTCCTCACAGCTTCATTTCTAAGTGGCAGTGGAGCTGTGCAAGATGCTGCCAGCAATTTGCTTAGAAGTTTAAATTTACAAGGTTATGGGATAATCTATGTAACATTACCGTGAAAAAAAAAAATCCCTCTATATAACTTCATTAATGCAATTTGAAGTATACTCCATTATCGCAGAAAATCTTTATGCTATTATTAGAAAAGGAGATCAAAGTATCAGTGTGCATTTCAAGAAAGGAAATACTTTATTTGTGACATTATTAGGATGCGAAAACAAATAGCTGTATAGAAATGGATCCAATTGGATCCAATGTCTAGCTCTCTACCTATAAGATATCACCCGGGGCACAGAGTAGGGCCAACATACATGATACTATCATGGCCCACTTTTTCAGCCACTAGGGATTTCCAGATCAAGGTCTTCCTAAACTAGCAGTGCTAAGGCTTTGTTTGACAGCTGTTGAGGGATCTTTCTTCCCTGATGTAGTTTTGAAGTGTTTTGCTTTCTACAGATTCATTTTAAGTGACATCAAAGACTAAGTCTAATGCACATCAGATGGGGGCAAAAATGAGATTAAAAAGCTATTATTTGAAGAAATTTCTGTCAGCCTTTGAAACACAGTGTTCTTGAAGGTTATATAATATCTTAAATAAACAGGTTTAGACCTTCAATTTTCAAGCCAAAGTATCATTCCAATACTACTGACTTTACCTTGGTATATTGCTCACGCTCATGTTCTTGGCTAGAACCAGACCCTGATGTCTGATTATAACGGTGCACTTTCATTTTCATCTGTCTTGTTCGCTCCTCCACTACTAAGCTTGCTGCAAAAACACACAATGAAAATCAATTAAAAATAGGGAAAAATTTTGGGAAAAAAACCAAATGATTTAGCAACAATTTTAGCTTATTTACATCTCCACGAAACAAAGAAATGTACAAACATGAAGAACAAGCAGGGTGTAAACACAGAACAAAAGAACACTAATGTCAAGAAATCAAGCATTTCCATTGCGAGAGTCTTTACCTGAAAATGGGCAGACATCCCAATTCCTACACATAATCAAACTGGTGCAACAGATATGAAAACAGTGACAGAATTTAGCTGATAGGCTGAATTATAAACCTCTTAAATATTCTGGATGCAGGGGACATAAATCCATGATCATCTAATCATGTATTTTCCTAAATGTAGAAAATATTACAGTGCCATTCTAAGAAGCAATACATTAAAAAGGTATTAAAATTTATTTTAAAAGTAATTAACTTCTACTATCTTGAAACATAACTTCTTGCCATAGGTACAGACTATTCAAGAGGAATAACTTCTCCATGCATTGAGTCATAAAAAAAAATTACAGTAATTTTCTAGTTTATTTAGTATTTTGGCTTTTGTTTTTTTTTTTTTTTCTTTTCAGCAAAAAGTCCTTTAAAATCATTAATTTGCTCTCTGATGTTCACCTTTGTTTCAAATAAATTATTTCTTTTTGTGTTTTAGACTTTCCTATGGCAGTGTTTCTTTAAAAACAGAAATCTTATCTTAAACCTTTAAGAAGTTGTGGTGCTATAAAGAGCATCTTCCTCAATTTGACCAAGTTATGGCAATTAATATTGGCTGTGCCTGCCATAGGTAGATGACCTTGCACTAACACAGAGTGATGCAAAAGCCTCTGGACTAAGGATTCCTTAAAATAAGTTAACCTTTGTTCTAGGGAATAAATTTCAGAAAGAACTATGTTTTCTGCCATTTGTAAATTCGGTAGCCCTACACATGAAAAGCAACACTGGCAACATCAATACCATGAAAACTGGCACATTTTAACAGTTCTAGAACTCAACTCAAATATTCATCAAAACTATTCTAAATCACACAAGTACTCACTATGTTCATTGTGGTTTAACAGGTTATAACATCCCAGAACTACTTATTTTAAGCTGGCATTTTTTGTGTGGTCAACAAATTAAGGAATGGAATTTTATTTGAGAAAACTTCTGCAAAATCTTCTGCTTTTGGGTCAACCATGGATTTATATTACTCTCCCCAAAACAATTACTTTTAAAAGTCAAGCAGCCCCTCCCCAGACCAGTGATGGGAGCAAGATAACAATTTAAAAGCTGCATGGAATCAACTTGCAATCACAAAATACAGAGAATTTTAAAATTGTGGAAAGTAAGTACTCTATCATGTTTGTTAAAGACCTATATTTTGAATTAAGAGGTACAAGTTCTCATATGTGGCTTATATACTGTTAGTTAACTGTGACATTCTTTACACATCTATTTTTTGTTTTGCTTTGCAAGCACAAAGACACAAGGTCCAAAAAAAATCAGTAAACTCAGGATTGAATATTTTAAGCTATATGTTACTGCACAAATTATGATTATGCACACACGTACCATCTGTAATGTGCTGGCGAAAATAATAGAATATATGTGTGCTAGTTGGGTATGAAAAAGTATACAAAGACATAATTGTGAAAATATGTTGCGTTCATGTCCTCCTTCCACGTTTGTCATTTAAAAATAGGAAAATTACATACATCAAATGACATTAAAATTCTGCTACAGCTGAAAACTTAAGGCATGAAATAAAGATATCATAACTTTCAATGTCCCACACGCAGAGTTCAATCTAGCAAATTCTGCACATGCAGAATGTCACACTGGGCCCAGCAATTATTCCAGATGACTAATTATGTCAGTAAATGTGTACCTTAATTGCAATGAGTCCAGTTCCACCATCAGATATGCAGGCACAGCTCCAATTACTTCAATGGAAGTTGCATGGAGGTATCTGAAGGCAAAATCGAGCACTTTAGGTGAAATTTTTAAAGATGGCCTCTTATTTTAAGGACAGATATGAAAGGATTAAGATATATCAATTAGGGACTGAAGTAAAAAAATGAATATCTTAATCCTATCATACATGCATGAAATAGACCGAGGATATGAAATCAAAGGGAAAAATGAGACCCCTTTAAAAATTTAGCCCTATTTGTGTATGGTGCACAGATTTGTTACTCTAAAAAATAACTCTTTCACTGTGTGATTTTTAGGTGCTTTACCCTGTCAACTGTATGTTACACTAAACAATGTGTACGATATGTTACTCTGTATTACTTATTGGGCCCGAGAAAGAATATTCTATTATGTAATGAAATGCTATTTCTCAGAGATTATTAGGGTAGTCAAAATAAGGTAAATATTCAACCTTAATTCTGTAATTCTTGGGTTTCGTTATGTTTATATCCTTAATCTTAACACTTATTTTCTGGGTTTCATTCTTAGATATCGTTATATAAAATAAAATGAGAATAATTAATGGGGATTGTGAAGAAAATCTAAATTCTCTAATGGAGAAATCTGGGTTTGTGCATGGAGTAAAATGGAATTTATCACCAGTTAGCTGTTAATGTATTTCTAAGCATGTAATTGTATGAACCATTAAGTCTGCTCTAGAAAATACAACTGTGTTCTTTCTGAGCATTTGCTGTGCATAGCTCAGTTCTGTGATGGAAAATTTCATCTGCCTTACAAGTAGCCTGGTATAACCTTCATATGTGAATAACAAGAAGCAGAAAAAAAATCTAACATGGGAGCTAAAGCACACTAGCAAAACTGTAACAACCATAGGTAACAACACCATAAGATCACAGTACTTTCTTGGAACACAGCTGGTTACCACAGGTAACAAAAACTTGACACAAAAAATACTTCAAGAAATTAGCCTGCCTCAGAATAGTAGGGATCTACTTTTCAGGACATCAGTGTTTAGAGTCCTTTCCCTGAAGGTCTTGAGAGGTAAAACTACACAGTAATTTACAGATCAAAGCACTGTAAACCCAAGACCTTTAAATTTTACAGTGGCCATAGAATTAAAAATATGAAGATTTACCATCAGTGTTGTAAATCAGCGGTTTTACTACAACTACTACAGTTTTGTCAGCGTGTTACTCTCTGGTGTCAGAAGTCATACTTCAAAGAGCTATTACTCTCACATCTTCAAGAGCTGATGAGTCAGATGTGATATTGATTAGTATAAGAAGTAATTGAAATAACTCATTGATCAGACCACTTTAATAAGGGGTCCGAGTTTACAGCCAAAGATTTTACTACCACTAAGCCGTGTGAAGGTTGTATGACAACGATGTACATAAACAATCAAGCCATGCAGGAGAGAAAGACAGACACATGAATGGAGTCAAAATGTTGTATTTCAATTCCATTAATCTATTTATAAACCAGTCTGACTCATGGAATACCCAGGTGTACTGGGTCTGGCTGGTATGGAGGCAGTTTTCTTCACAGCTGCTGTGTGGTGCCAAGTTTACAGTTGTGACTAAGTCTTGATAATACACTGATGTTTTAGCAATTGTGGAGCAATGCTTGCGGAGCACCAAAGGCTACTCTGTTTCTCCTGCTGCAACCCCTGTCCCATCCCAGGTCCCCTCAAGCCAGCTGTGAGAGGCAACAGGTGGGACAGCAGACCTCAACTAACCAAAGTGATGTTCCATATCATATAGCATCATCCTCTCCAGGAATACTGGGGCTAGTATAAAACATGCAAGCCCAAAATGTAACTACTTGAAAGAGGTAGGGAATAAATTAAATAGCCACAGGTCTCATTTTCAACCTACAATCTGCCCTCAAAGAAGATTAGGACAGGCTAACAGTTGTTTTTTCTTAAATGAGAGAGCCATTTAATATTTCTAAGACTGCATCTGTTCACTAAGATTTTATGTACTAGTCACACTCCTTTTAATATGTGAGCACTATGGTAATACTTACAGAGTTACATCTGATGGCATTAACTAGCTGACAGCCTGCATTTTTATTCCTATCCTCATAAAACTGGTATAGGCACGTTTCAACCCTTATCTGCTGTTTAACTGATAGAGAAGTTAGACCTGGCTAGAATCCTAGATGTTCAGAATACATGCCACCTTTTCAATTATGTACAAAATAACACAACAATACTACAAAAGCAATATACTATACTAATGTATCAAAGGTAGTAGGGCAGATAAAGTTTTCTGGGTTTTTCAATAAAACTTTTGTAGACAGAATGTATCACACAGCACACATCTTTTAGCTACAGAATGTAAATCTAACAATTCAAAACACATGATTTTAAAGGCAATCAAACTTGTATTGGCATCAACAATGACCTATCCCTATGGAAATTAGTGAGAGCTACAAAAGGAGCACTAAAAATAGTGACCAGTGCAAAAGAAACTGAAGTACTTTTAAGATCTAAACATCTCTATTTTAGCTTTGAAATGAGGTCTAGACTCTATCCTTATTACTTTTCTTAAATGGCACAATGTTATAAACACCTATCTGTTAGGTCAGTAACATAATGTATGAAACCTATGTGGGATCATTTAAATAAAGGTTATACACAGGCATCAATACTGAACTAGCAAGCAACAGCAAAACTGCTGTAGCTGCCTTTCTAGCTCTACTTCTTAATTCCTGAGTTTTAAGAGTTTAGATATCCACCTCTTTCATATTCCAACAATCATCAAAGACACTACATTCTGGAGACTTTGGAAAACAGTGAATCTTGTCAATAAATATCACCTAAAAAGAACTCACACATTTGGAGAAAAAAAAAAAAGGTAGGTAAAGTCAGATAAGCAGTAAGACATAAGTTAAAAAAACATACAGTTAAGCATAGGAACAGTTTTCCATCATTTGCAGTGATTAAGTGAAAACACCTTTCTAAAAGGACATTCTTGTTCAAACTCAGGTATGGACTTACTGACAGAATGACTGGTGACATTACCTGGACTGTGATTAAAACTGATAATCATACTGTTGCTTTTCTAGACTATAGAAAGCCTATGGATGTCTTAGCACTGGCTGTACCATTTTCCATAACGGCAACAAACAGAATTTTTTATTGAGGCATTTCATGTTTCTGTTCAAGATTATCAAGACAGAAAGAGGAGGTACAGGCAAACAGTACAACTAAGAAAACCTCCAAGCTTTACCTGCACTCTTAAATGTAATGGAGTAAACTGCACAACAAGAAGAAATTGGTATCAAGATTTTAGAGAGAACTAACTCTTTCTAGAATATCCTTAATGATGCAAACTTCAAGGGAAAAAGTCTAGAAGTCTAAAATGACAGAAAGGTTGCTTGCATAAGGAAGCTATTGAAAAGGAAGTTGAAGTGAAAATTTATCTCATAAAAACTATTTCATAGTAAGTGTGTTTCTGGGACCTAACCAGTAGGTTCTGGCAGGGGAACAGAGAACTGCACTTATCCCAGAAGCTAACAGTGGCCTGATCTATTCTTCAATTTCAGCCTTCACACTCAGAAAAAAAGCTGAACAGTGACAAACAGATACAGCTATAATTCAGCCTAGAAACATGTAAACTTACCCTTCCTACACAGCAAAAATCAGGAGATTCATCTGTCTGTCTACTTAAATGCTCTGTGGATGGGAATTGGGGAAAAACTATCTGGATTGAAGAACTGAGATGTGGCAGCTGAAGAGGAAATGAGGCAGAACTTACATCTGTAACAAAGCAGTGGTGTGATTTGGATGGGAGAATCCTCTAGTGCAGAGCTGGCTCTGTGGTACAGTAAGGAGAACTCACAGAGGTGCTGGACCAGGAAGATCCATTTCAGAAATAATACAGAGATTCTCCCACTTATTTCTGTTCATCCTGCAGGATGAGTTTTTCAATATGCACACACAAAACATCCTTGTGAGAGGTTTCACGACTTTAAAAATGGAAAGTAAACTCTACCATGAAATTTAAAAGGCACACAAAATTTTGGAATCTTGAGCAGATAAATGTTTTGAAATATAAGGCTGGTAACACTGAAAACCGAATTTCTTGCTAAGATAAAGACCATGTTACCACTTCTTTCCACAAATAACTTCAAAAAGTACTTCCTGGCATCCTGTAGATAGTCAAGGAGACAGCTGCTCCCTGGTCCCCCTACCTTTCTAAAACCATTATAGTTACTCTAAGTGTGTGTGCATGGATTTCCTTTCCATGGTAGCTGATAGTGCTCTGGATCTCCTCCCAGTCAGAATTAAGGCATGACCAAAGCACATACTCAAAATTCCAAGCTGGGAAATGAGCTTGGATCTCCCAGTACACACAGAAGCATGGTGGGCATCTTGAGTTTAAGAACTTGCTCCAGAAGGAAGATAAGCCAATATAAAAATCTGAACTGGCTGATGCAACATTTAGTTCTTCTTCAAAGAGTTTCAAGGATGATCCATACAGAAGTTTCCATTTAAAAGGAAACAACAAAAACCCAAACACATACCTCTTAAAATCCGACAGAAAAAACAAAGTAAACCATTGGTTTTGGCAGCAAACTAAGTCAGCATTTTTGTAATCTGCTGAAGACTACTGAAGGCCATGGATAATGTGAAACAGAAGCTTGATTGTTTTGTTGCACATTTATCTGGTCAGTGTTGTTCAAATCTGTAGTACACGCTTTCCCTCATATTTATGTCTCTTTCTACATAATATCCAGTAACTACTTCATCCTCATCTCCCATTCACCTGCTGCCTATTCTTTTAGCCTGTTACCAGAAGTGACATTGGGTACTAGTGTAAGTCAGCTCAATTTAAGATCTTCATGGTGCCCCATAACTGCCAGCACTCCCCTTCCCATTCCTTTTCTTTTATCCAGTTCTTTTCTGCCTCTGGGTTGCAGCTGCAATCCTTGAGCCAGAGCAGCCTGTGCATGCAAACATCCCACCACATTCTATACATGCCCAAATCTTGGGCCAGATCCATCCAAATCTTGTGGAAATAAGATCTTTTTACAAACCTGTTACAGGCAGTCTAGTTTGTCTGTATAAAGTCCATTGTTTTAAACAAAACACCATCCACTGCAGCCCAAATCACAGGACAAGGTTTGTGAACTTGGAAGAGGCATAACCAACAAACAGGTAAGATTGATTTGTACTGTTCTGTTTGAGAGAAATATAAATATTGAAGAAAGCAAAAAATATGGAAATAACCTGTAAAATCAACCACCCCTAGCACTTTCCTAAGCCATTTCATAATATATTCCTAACACTGCAAGAATAACCTGCAGTTGCTAAGACCTAACTTAAATATTATTTATTTTTCATCTTTTTTTTTTTTTTTTTTTTTAACATCATCATGAAAACATGCTCTTGTATGTTTGGCATGGCTGTTGGAGTTTGTAGCTAGTGGACCAGTTGCTGTATTTTTACCTAAGCATTCACCCTTTCAGAAAGTAAAGAAGTGGAAGGAAATACTTCGATTCAAGTTCAACTCAGAGTTTGGCTTTGACCCACCAAAGCCTGTAGTCAGACCAGAATTTCCAAAGAAGTGTGGGACTTGGTAATAAAGGTTAGAAAAGGTTAATCTGCACTATTAACGTTTATGCAGCATAGTGCTTTGCTTTCAACATTAAAAGGTTGGGATTTTTTTCTTTTTTTTTTCCCCTCCAAGCTTCATTCTGATTTTGATACAATTCCTACTTTCTGCTAAAAAAAAAAAAAAAAAAAAAAAAAAAAAAAATT
>VXAU01002350.1:1311412-1438007 GCA_013399695.1 Formicarius rufipectus | reverse complement strand
AAAAAAATTAAAACCACTTCTTTAGTAGTATAAGTTAGGGAAATGACGATGTCTTGAAAACACACACAGACACACTTATAAAAGACTAACTTTCATATTAAAGCATCTCATGACTTTTAGATACAATAACTTCCCAATGTGTCTTGGACTCTAACACATACTGCTGACAGAGTTGCAAAGGAAAGGAATATCACTATGTCCTCCTTGAATATCACTGTGATTAAAATCAAAATCATATTGCCTAAAAAGTACAGAAGTCTACAATCTTAACTGCAACAACTTTAAAAAGCCTGTGCATTCTGGAGTTGCTAAAAATATTCAGTTAGAATTGTCTGAAGTGAAAATAACTATGGTCCTACTCCACTCCAAACCTACACAAAGCTGCTCTCCTCTTTAGAACATAATAAACAAAAAGCCTTTTCTTTTTATATTGTTTTAGCCAGTGTGCATAATAATGCTGTTTAGAAGTTTAAGTCCTTAAATGGGATTTTTCTCTACATTTTATTTTCTCTATTCCTGATCATTAGTACCAATCCTGTTTATGTAACGGAATAGGGACCACTGCTTCCATCTCTCTCTGTAACAACTCCTTCTGTGAGATTTTTTTTTTTTTAAATAAAGTACCTTGTAAAACTACCTTATGTTCTCATAGGCTGGATTTTTATGATTTTCAAACTGCCAGCCGGAGCAGTGACTAAGACAACATCATCTAGAAGAGAAAGGAAACAACCTTTATTTAGTTCTAAACTTGACAACAAAATGGAGTATCTGAGATGCAATGTCAGTCCTTGAAGAAGCCTTATTAGCATAGATATGATCACTTACACTTGATAGCTAAAGATTAAAGAGACAAAATATCACTCTGTTTCTCCAAATGAAAACCAGTACCAGTCATTTTCTCTTTCATTAATTCTCATTTTTTTCCCGATAAAGCAAGCTTTAAAAAGTAATAAAATTACTTTCCTGGATTCTTCTATGTATCCTGAATACGCAAAGAACAAATAGGAAGCCCATTCTTGATATACAGACACATTATCTTTTTACAGCAGTCACTGTGACTTATGTAACAGACTTAGAATCATAGATGTATATTTTTAGATGTGTATTCAATCCTCATGAAACAACCGGATTTGTACAGAGCACAAATAAGTAGTTTACTATCAAAATGATACTTTATAGAATATCATACAGGTTTTCCTTGAAACACAGGATGTCAATACTGACCATCAAAAAGTAATTGTTACTGAAGAAAATGCATTTTGAAATGTTTCCTATGACATCTGGATATTGTACTACATTTTGACATCACCTTTATCTATGGTGACTGTGAATTTAAACCATTGAGGACACAATTCAGTTCCAAGCACAGCTAATGTAAATATTCTACAGAACTTGATATGCTTTGACTTCAATCCTACATTAATGTCAGATCACATCTAGTCACCACATTTGACCCTAAGAGTCATTTGACGGGGATTAAAGGGATGAAACTAATATTAAAACTTTGTATAGTAAATCAGAGCAAATACTGTGGTCTTATAGCCTCACTGAATTTAATTTCTTACAGTAGTATATAGTTAGACATACTAGCATATTTATTTCAACAGATACTGACAAAACTATTTTAAAATGCTTTGTAAAACTTATTCAGTTTAATAATTCTCTGCAAACACATTCTGAGCCTGAACAGAGGTAGGTAAAATGTAGGTAAAATCAGAAACCCTCCCTTTCAGAAGCACAAGTCAGTCACTTAGACCAAACCAAAGTACTGTGTAGGGAAGGAAATCTCTTTAGCCTTTGAATTCATGTGCTGTAACACACCCATATTGACACAGGTATGACACATAAGCAAGCAAATGATGTCTCGTCCTACTTGTACATTCTATATCCAAGACACAAGCTTTTCAACCACAGAGTGTAAACAAGAGTTCACTGAAACAGCATTGATCACAGTATCAATAACTTCTAACCCCAGAGAAGCTTTAGCCTTCTGCTCAACTTTCATTTTTTCTTTACTCTTCTGTACACATCCCATCCCTACTTGCTTTCAGGTTAAGTTCTACATTCATTTCCAGTGCCTTCAATAAAACAGAAACTAGTATTTTACTCTCATACACCAGTTATAAAGAACTGCAGAAAGATGACACAAGAATATGCAAAGAAAAGCCATCTTAAAAGTAAATTAGAAGTTGATTCATCATTATATATTGTACCAAGTTCTGAAACTGAAGAAGAAATAGGAGAGTTGAAATTCATTACTTATCACATTTCCCTAAAAAGTACCAAACTTGCTAATATGCAGAAATAGAAACTGTAAATGTAGTTTGTAACTAGTTTATAATCCAGACAGTCCTAGATTCACTACAAAACAAGAGGACCCAAATGTAAAGTTTAAAATTAATAAAAGACACATATCAGTATATTAATAATTAAAAATAAACACATTTATAAAACAAGAGTACATTTTATATGTGCTAATCGAATGTTTAGTATGTCATCAGAGGTCAAAGCCATAAAATTAGTGCAAACTGACTGCATGTTAATGGAAGCCATCATACACAAAAACTTCAGTGGTAATCTGTCATGATAAAGCCATCATGGTCAACAACATCATCTGTCCAAGAATATAACTAATATACAGTTCTGTAAAGCACTGCAATATTTCAACAGAAGCACTTGTTTAATTTCCACATAAAAGAAAACCTTGTGATATTTGGCAGTCTCAGTCATTGCTCGTGGTCAATGTGAAAACAGCGTTTTTTAAAACACAGATGAAAACATGAATGTGCAAATATTACCCATTGTGCCACTTCATTTTACCATAATAATAATTCATACTCTGTATGTTGCTAGAAAAGGAAACAGCAACGTACGTATTATTTGATATGAGTATGTGAAAAACATCTTCCACAACCATTAGGTCTATATTGCCTTTTTGAGAAAGGAGCAGCACTCTGCTTGATCAGTTTATTCTTAAGGAAGAAAGAGCTGGTGACTTGTGTTTTTACATTTCCCATGGTGATTAGTTTCATTCTTTACTCACTGAAGTATGAACTCCAGAAGAAAAACAGACTTATGATATTTATTATTATGCACAACAATAAATATAAACTACAAAGTAAGAAATGAGAAAAACTGTCAAAATGTTGCCAAAATCTTTGTCCCTATTTTTTTCAGCTGGACATGTGTAGGAAACTACCATGACTCCAACAGACATTTTAAACACAAGAAGGTACTAGAAATTAAGGCAATTAAACCACAGGTAAAATAACTCACTGGTCAAACTCCACTGGATTTCCCAAACTACAAATATGCTTTCATTCACTTCTATTGCTTTATTGGTAGAATTATAGCATTGGACACACAGTTATGCAAGTGGACTGAGTAAAAAAAGGTAAGAAATCAAAGAGTTTGAGCTATCACAAGCCCATTATTTGATACCTTGCTCTATACTGCCACTTCTTACTGGAACTTGCGGCAGCTGTCTTCCCCTACGACTGCTGAAGGATGTGTCTGCAGGAGGAGACTGTGTGGGACTTCCTTGTTGATGTGTTCTGAAAATGAAATTAAGATAAAAGCAAAATCAACCAAATGAAGAGACTTTTTATATTCTGGACTTTAACACATATTAAGTTGCAGATACTGAAGATGGGTGTGGAAAAGTTTGCATTTGGTCTATGCCATATGCACATACCCAGGTCTAGATACCTAGTCAAATTATATGGAATCACACCTAATTTCTCTCTAACTTCCTTCAACTAAGAAGAAAATATTTCATTAGGGTTTTGTTGTGTTTTTCTTTTATGCATTTTTTTTTCCCCAGATAAAGTACTAGTCAAAAAACATTGAATGAAAAGCTGTTTTCTAAGAACCATTTATGATTATGACTCACAAGTTATATATGTTCTCCTGCACTGGTTCAAGGGCAATACAAGATGCCACCTCTATGTCTTACTAACTTTAGTACTCCCTTTGTGCTGATGCAATAATTGCACAAGGCCACAAAGAACTGGACAGCAAATATCTACTCTCATAAGATAGCATGATGTCTTTCCTTGAACTCAAAGAAAGAAAAAGAGCTTTAACCTTAGTATTAGGGGGTGTGTGTGTGTATATGTGTGTGCATGCAAGGCATGTACAAGATTTTTAATTTTCATACCTAAGTAAATATCCTAAACCTCTTTGGCTGAATTCTAGCTAGCACTACTTCAAAACAATGTGGCTACTTGTTTCTTAAATATAGATACAGCTTCTGAGTTTAACACATCAAACACTTTAGGAATGCTGGCATTTAAAATAAGTATGGGCCCCTATAATAACTACAAGGAAAAAGTTTAGGAAAATAAAACAAAGATGAGAAGCAGCAGACTGCTGAGGAGAGCTTACTATGAATTGTCCTTGCCTGTTACAGTAGCATGAGACCCGCTATAGTGCACAAGCACTGTTTACCTACCACACTAAGGCTGCAAGTCGATACTTTGTAATTTTAAGAACCACACTGCTGCAAATATTAAAAAAATACTGTTGTCTTTCACTACATAGATCAACTGACTCGGAAGATCAGCCTGTAAGACCACAGTTAGTTTGTGTGAACAGCACATGATTTTCTGCACAGTGTTTAAGAAAAATACTTTGATAATTTTCAGATGAATACAGAACAAAACACAACAATGGAAGGACGAAACACAACCAATTTTTTACTCTTACTTTGCATAAATACTTAAACTCAACAGCAAGAAGTACCATCTGGATGGTGAAGATAGGTGGCATAAAGGTTATGGGAGAAGTGTAAATACCATGAAGAGAGGATAATCTACAGTGCCAGAATGAGTGAATGTGCCATGTATGCTCAGAAAAGTACACCACCACACTGAAACCCGGGAGGCAGAACATGAAAGCTATGCTGTACACATAATAGCAACCTTGTCAGAAGCGGAGAAGGCGGCGCCGAGCCTCCGGATGCTAGGTGATGTACAGAGCATAAGGGTCTGATACTAGACTGCTCACTCGACCTTGAGCGAGCGTGATGTTTTCCCCTAATGACTGGCTGTTCAGTCGTTCGTGGGGTTGGAAGTCCCCTTCTAGAAAGACATGGTAGCAGACCCCTAAAACATCAGTGCCAAAAAGAAACTGTTCAGTTGTTAGTTCCAGGCACAACTTCCCATGCCCCCCTCCATCAAAGAACATTGCAAATGCTGGCTGCAGAACCAGGATTGACATTTCAGACAGAAGTTATTAATTCTGAGTGCAAATCTATTTTCAAAATGACAAACTGCAGAACACTCAAGACTGCAGAAACACATGACCCTAATTGTGGCACTGTTGAAATGCACTGCTTATAGACAAAAGTTGGCCAAAAACTCTATCTGCTCTTTAAACACAGAAAACAAAAGCTAACGACATGTACAACATAAGGACTAGCACAGAGTAGGCTATGAATACCTAGTTTTACCATAAAACATTTGTTTCTAAAGCATACATTTTATCTTTATTAAAAGTATTAAATGTATTTCAATTAATGCCCTAAAAAAGGATGATATGGAGGCAAATATGTAATTCCCTGTTTCTCTAACAGTTTGAAATAAGAAATCTATTTAAGTATCTGTAGGTACTATAACAGAAATATGGTTCTGAAGGAACTATAATGAAACTACAATTAATATTATGCAGTAAAATGATTAATCATATTACGATTAGAAAGCATAAGTATTACTAGTTCAGTAATTGCATACAGTGGAAGTACAGGATAACCTGAAATATTTCAGGTTTGTAGAGTGTGAAAGTATGCTAAATGTGCCTTGTAGTCTTCCTTGGCTGTCCAACACTGCATAATTTTGTACATGATACTACTCTATCTGCTGTTATTTCAGAAAATTAAATTTCTAGTCACATCATTGAATTGCGGAGTGTTTTTGCTTGTTAGTTTTCTCAAATTTCCATAGACATTTGACATCTCCCTTCTCACACACAGCACAGCTTTCCCACCAAATACAGTCAAAGTAACTGTCTGGTTCATGTAACTATCATACGCTAAGAAGTAATTCTCAAAAAAAACCCTATATATGAAATTACATGCAGATGCCTACCAAGGATAACTAACAGGTTTGGATTCAAAGCCATTTCATCAGTAACAGTTTATGTGGAAGTTCAGTCACAATGCAAAAAAGACTGTTGCCCTTGCTTATATTCTCTCTTAAACTCTAACACTTGTATAGCTTAACTCCTGGCTTGCCCTGGTCATAACCTTAACATTCTTGCAGAGATTGAATCTCCTGCTTCTGAAAATTCTTATGATAACAAAGATGAGCTTAGTTCTGAAAACGTCTGTTTCTCCAAGCTGACTGTAAAAGTAATCCATCCCAACTAATGTGTTTAGAGGCTGAATATCCGGGAATTTATTTAAGAGCCCAGTGAAACTCTGACTCTGTCCTGCCATTACAGAACAGGGTCTACCTGCAATTCAGAAACTTATCTCCTTCTCCAGTGATACTCTTTCTGCAGATATGCCCCCTTCTAAGAGAAAGATGGAGGAACAGCTTAACTCAAATGAAGACAAATAAGGCTTATGATCTGTACTAGCTGGAGTACTACAATGAGATGAATATGCCACCTGGTGTGCAAATGAAAAGAGAGCTATAAGGCAACTGAAGAATAACTAGAGTGGAGTTAAGGATATGCTGGCCTAGGGGAAAGATCTTTTGATAGAAGGAAGAAACCTGCAAATGGCTTATCAGGAAAATGAGACAAAAAGGAACAAGAAAGAAGCATGGGAGACAAAAGTTAGTGAGGAAATGAGACAGAAGTGAGATAAAAATATGGAAAGGAGAGAAACTGGAGAAAAAAAATACACCTGGTGAGCAATGAAGCTGCAAAGAACATGTACAAGTGTAGCTCATTTCCTGGTTCTTGACAGAAGGAGGTAACACTGCAAGCAGCAAACTTATTAATTCAGTTAGCAATTGTCTACAGGGGAATCCTACAGGTTCCATCTCTGCCAGCAGACAAGAAAACTCAAAGTCCTTTCCCTTCAGACTGATGCCTCAGTGACATATACAAAATAAAACATGTTGCCACCTAAGAAGCTATAAATAGAAACTGATAGAGCATCACCACTCCAGCACACCCCTGTCATAGTGTCCTACCAAAATGCAGAAAATACAGTTAAAGACTGTATGTATCCTAGCCAATGACAGGGAATGTCACACCTGGCATTTCTGAAGTGATTAATTAGGACAGAAAGAAAAAAAATTAGGATTGAGATGAACCAATTTTTGAAAGTTGCTCACTTTCACTCTCAGACAAGAACAGAAAATGTTGGATTTTCATGCAATCAATTTTACTCCTTTAGAACAGTTTATTGAATTCCATCTTGAAGGCTTATCACATTGAATTAAGAGAACTTTTAGGCTCTGTAAACTATCCTGAAAAGATAGGCCTTTTCCCTTTTATGTACATTTCATAAGCTATCGCAATACATAGGAAATTTAATCTTATGTAAGATATTGAAATGCTTTATAGAGAAGTTGACAGCATGCTGATATTCCAATAATCTGCCTAAATAATAGTAGAAAAGATTTGCAAGTTGCAAAATAAAGACCAATTCTAAGACAAAAATTGGTATTTGAAGAAGAAAGCACCTTGAATTATACTGGACAAGAAAATTAATTGCCCCTCCTATTATCAAAACTTTTTGGCACTAGTGCAATATTATATCTAGGATGAAATACTAGCACTTATTTAGACATTTTGTCTCACATCTAATACCAGTGAATCATTTTATGGAAACAAAAACCTACAGCATGTGCCATGGAGATGTAAAAAGAAGCAGCACAATTCATGTTTCCCTGTGCTCTTATTCACTGGGCTAATGGTTGAGTGGTTACCAAGAACCAAACCCCTTAAATTTCAGTTATTCTTCATGAGTTAGAGAGAACAGGTGAAAAACTGTCTCTAGTGATTTCTGTGGCAAAACAGTCCCTGATTTAATCACAGCAAGCATGTCAGTCTCCATTTAGGTAATCTCTCTGATTCAAACTGAAAAAGAAATGGGATTGTTGTGACAACAGAACCATCAAACTCAAGAAAAATATAATTATTGCTTTTTGATCAGGAAAAATAATCTGGGACCTGAAGCAGTAAAAAAAAAAAACTTTGAAGTTCTGCTACCTAATGTGCATTTTCATTGAAAATAGAAACGTCTGTGTTGTTCCTGGAAGATTTTCAGCTCTCACAAGGAAAATAGATGTACATTCCACCTCTGATAATCAAGGTAAAATAAATGTCTTTCTGACAAAGGCAGGATCTCACATCTTCTCCCTGCCCTTAATGTAGCCAATACACAAGGTTTAAAACTTAAGTAGTTGTACTTATGATTTAATATATATCTTTATTTTTTCAATTTTTCTTAAGAATTTGAATATATTTCCCCATACTACTGTAGCATGAAAGGTAAAAGTTTTCATGATAATGCAAGGAAAATTCAATGAATACGAAGGTTAAAGTTCCAGTGTTTATATTAAATTTATGTAATGATAGATTTAAAAATTTTCAATACATATTTAAATGTATAACTTAACTTTTTTATATTTCAAAGTAACATTAACTTGATCAGAGACATTTTGAATTGATAGTATATCTATCTATCTAATCTATCATACTTTTTCATCCTCAAAATCAATGTAAAATTTTTTGGGGGGAAAAAATCAGTGGTAAAGTACAGAAAAGGACTGCTAGTCTTTACCACTGAGGTTATCTGCAAAGATGAATGCCAGAAAAAGTCTATATGTATGCAACACAGTGCTCATAATATAGATACAAAATAAATAATACTGTAAATTGCAACACAATAGCTTTGGTAACTGTCACAGATGCTCTGAAAAACTTGGATTAGAGGTATATTCCAAAAACTGGAATCAGACTGATAATATGAGATGTTTACACAATGATCAACAATCCTACCTTTCCGTTTCAGTTGCAGGGCCTTTCCTAGTTTGTTTTTGGCTGCTATATCTTTCCACTTTTCTGGACTGCCTGTGAAATGACATGTCAGAAAAGAAATAAACAAAGAACAAAATAATGTAGAAATATGAAGATTATTTATTAATGTATTATAAAGGCAATAACAGAAATGGTGGACAGATGAGAAAGTGACAACGATAATCATGAACAGGCTGGTGAAGTTGAGGTTTAAGAGGCATTGCGTTGAATAGGTTTGATTGAGGTTCATGGTGTGAAAGTTATAAAGCACCAAAAAAGGGAAGAAAACATTAATCCTGACTGAGCCTGCAACTAGTTCCCACTGTGCAGTCTTTATTTGATTAAATAAAGGTCTTCTCATAGGCCTTTAAGTCATCTCCCTAACAGCATTGAAAAGAAATTCAGAGCAGACAGCAGGAAAAAAAATGTTGCAGAAAGGACCAGAAAATACTATTCAATTGCAAACTTTAACAATTGCTTTAAAATCTAAATTTCAAAAGTAAAAAAAATACTGCATCATATGTAATTTAAATAAGGTTGTCACTATATTAATAAAAACTTGGTTTCTCAAATTCTCATCCTATTAAAACTTGCTAAATTTTTTAGAAACAGTTTAAACCAATTCTATTTTTTTCTAGTCAGTATAAATAAGTTAGAAATTTATTTCATTCATTCACTCCTTTTCTATACAAATCCTTCATAGAATCCATCTGGTGTTTGGATAGTGAGTCACTCATTACCTCGGACAATCTAAGTCCTTACTTTGATAGTAAATAAGAACAATGAACAGCAGTATGAGTCAACACATGTAAGAACAAAGGTAAAGCCATGTTCCATCATTATTACCCTGGACTACACACATACTATGCAAATCTCTGCAAATCTTGTGTTCCAAAATTTTCTGTAGTATATCCATAGTAATGTGATCATTTACAAATTAGGATTTACATTTCTAAACCTATGAAAATCATCAATATATATTAGATTTTTAGAAGAAAAAGTGCATACAGTATTTCAGGTCAAAACCAGGGAACAATGATTATTCATTCATAGGCCAGAAACTCTGACAAGCTTTAACACATGTAAGATCTTACAATCAGTGTCATGTATTAAGCTATACAAGAATTACTGTGGGCAAAACAAATAGACAAAAACAATATTTAAAGTAATATGTTTTCCTTTAAACCTTTGTGGTCATTAAGAGTAATCCGGTGTCTGACCTGGAAGATACCTAAACATCTGTGACACCAAATTATACCCAAATAATGTAATCACAGTGGATTTTTATTATTCGTACCCACTGCAATATTTGATGAGCATTGTATTGTGATGCAGTATACTCCACAATGAAGAAGACACTGCACTAAAATACAAAATGCTTTTTGCATGAGCAGATGTCATTACCTGATGCTTTCTGGGTTTTGAAAGAATATATTTTCTTATCAAAAAATAGTATTTCAGATTAAAAATTAAAATCCCTTTTGTCCTCAAGCTATTTTTTTCATGTTTTGTTTTGTTTTGGTTTTTTTTGTTGTTTTGTTTTGTTTTGTTTTTGTTTTTTTCGCGTATTCTCGTTACTTTTCAACCCTTTTCCTTTACCGGGACAAATAGGTAGGTACACAGGAAAACACACATATTAAATGCTGCAGCTTTACATAAAACAGTTAGCAAAACATTGAAAGTTATGTCTAGATCCACTGCATGCAGCAGCATTATAATTCAAATTATGTCACCCTCTTCATTTCCTGTTCAGTTGTTTCTTTTTGGGGTTCCTTTTTCTCTTAGTCCTTGCTTACATTGTGACATTACATGCAATGGAGAAAAAGAGCACATAGTGACTACTTTTAGTAGGATGGAAAAGCTGAGAGTAGGACATGCTTTTCTGAGAAAAGCAATAAAGTAATATGTAGCACTAATGAGCTGAATATACTTATTTCTCTGCTCTCGGTGCTGCCCACACTAGAAATTATTTAAAATCAGTTTCATTTCTGTTTCCGACCCTTTGCTAAGATGGTGCTGTTCACATTTCCATATAGCTCAACAGCCTATTACAGTGCTTGGACTCCTTGCTCAGCTTGAACACAGAGTGGGCATTGGCAGCTGGGCATTTACAGGTATGTGACTTTTCATGCTCACATCCAGTGCACAAAGAGTGCACTGGAGTAAGAACACACACATCATACTCAAATTTACTTCTTAAATATACCTTAGGGAATAAATATTTTCCATGAGCAATATTTGCATATATGTACCTGTACATAAAACCAGGAGGAAAAAAAAAATGAAAGTATGCAGAGCATGTGAAGAATATTACTATAACCAATATCTCGTTTACTTGGATCTATGATTTGAGTAAATAGGAATACCTCTGTGCTGCTCCAGGCTTAGCACTTAGGTGGTCTACACTGTCCTGTTTTGGAATGCAAGACTCCAGCGTCCTTGTTCTTCACAATATTTGGAAACATGGATGTGTATTTGGATAGAATGAGCAGAAACAGAGAGATGGTCACATGCAGTGAAGGTGGAGACATGCAGTCAAATATATAAAACAAAAGCATTAAGGCACTATCCATTGAAAAAGGCTGTATTTCTCATTTTCTCTTCCACTGATTTAATCCAACCGCCACAGGGGAATATTAACATTTTTAGATGTAATATCAACAACCTGAGATGTAATAAACTATAGAATGAAAGTCACAACAATGTTTTAAAAAATCTTCATATTCTACATGCTGAGTGGCAGCACAGCAGTTTAATAGGTGCTATTATCCTTCTCTATATATCTTCTAGAGTGTTGTTCATTAGATTAATATATAAACCTATACAGAAAATCTTCCCTTAGGAAGAAGCATATTTTGTTAGTATATTGTGAAAGTCTCCTGAAAGTGCAACTAAATTTCATAATTTCATGTATTTTCATAAAAACTTCATATTCTTTTACTAGCCAGTCTGCTACAGTAGTAATTAACAATAAGTCAATAGTGAAGTAGAATAACTGACTGAGCTTTCTTTAAAAAAAAAAAACAAACAAAAACAAAACTAAAACAAATGAACAAACAAAAATCCAAATTATGATCAGAATATTTCTGAATTTCTATAGTAATTTAATTTCTGCTGAAGCTATTCAAGAACTTCAGAATTTGTACACAGCTTTCAATTTGGCATAAATATAACTAGCTTGTTGGTCTATTATTACTTTTTCATTAAATGTGTGATAAGATCTATCAATAAAAGGTTTTGTTTTTTTCAAATATCAAACAGATTTAATGAGAAAACAGGAAAATTTGCATTCCATTAGTAACCTGGGCAATGTAACATATTTGCATCTATGCTTCCATTAGGGTGAGGAAATGCTAAAATTTCTCTTTAAAAGCATAAATCTACCAACTGTGACACCAAATCAGTGATCAATATGCATCATATATAGACAAGCACTTTATATCATTTTATATACAGACAAGTGATCCACAGTTCTTGTTCCAAATATCTATGTACCTCAAAATAGTTAACATTGTTGAGTATAAAAAGAATCTACACACAGAAATATGGTAATATTCCTATAAAACTTAAGAATTACTATTTCTGAAGTGACAAAATAACATTTTTATACAATTCAGTATGTAACATTTTTAAATTACTTATTATTGGCTTGTACAAGAGACCTCAGTGGTTTGCAGTGAGCTTGTTCCTTCATGTAGCCTTAAAGCTATCATGAATGTTGTGTTCAATACTTCCTGATTTTTACTGACATTTTCTGAAAGGCTGGTTCTACATGGTACAGGAACTGGGAGGCCACAAATAGTCTGAGAGCTTGGTACCTCCTCACATTCATTCTTAGCACTTTAATTCACATCTTGCAAAACTACCTCCCTGATCATGTCACACAGTGTTGCTGGGAAGATGGAAAAGGATCATTCAGACCAAATCATTCTTTCACTAGTAGTGCACAGCACACCTCAAATTCTCTTCATGAAAGTACCAGAGGGGCACTTGCTCTACAGCTGGATTCAGGATGACTCTTGGATAAGCATTTTTACAAATGCAGGCATGACTGACTAAAGCTACTTCTCTTAACTGAAAGTTTATCATAACTAATTTTTTTAAAGGGTTTTTTATCCTCTTATGGTTAGATGCTGACAATATATGCAGACTTCTCAAAAAGAAAAGTCTGAATAAAACTTCCACCTATCATTACATGCTCAGCTTTCATTTGCCTTATTTCACAGTTCTCCAGTACCAGTTTGTCTACACTGTCTAGACATTTAGCCCTTCTAACTCTAATTTCCAATATAAAACCAACATAAATAAATAAATAATAACCTTCCAATAATGAAGCTATCAAATTCAAATGAAAAATTGGTCTTTAAAACATCTTACAGAAATACATGACACTAATCAACCACTTGTTAATACTTAACACTGAATAAATACATAACTCATGTCTTCAGCTTGTTTTGTACATAAAGGAGTCACTTCCTCCTGATACAGCAAGAGAAAAAATTCCAGAATAACAATAATCTTGCAAGGCCTTTTATTAAAATTTGTTAGAAATAATTATCAATAAATATAATGTTAAAAAATCAAAATAATGCATAACTCATATGCATTTAAAAACTGTATTCATAAACAGACCTTGATTGCACCCTATATGCAAATTGGGTCAATTTGTAGGATAAATCTGTAATGTACTCAAATGAAGAGCAAGATGACACCTGTCAAAATCAATTAATTGGTGAAATATGAATTGAAAGTGGTGATAAGCAGTTAGTTAGTATTGTTGATCCATCAGACAGTCATTCCCCAACACCCACTGCTTCAGTTGTCAAGCTGATACAAGCATATCTTAAAAAACATAGGTTATAGAACTGACTAGTGTTGGCCCACTGCAATAAACATTGGAAATAATCAGAATGAATGTAAAATAAGAGTAGAAAACAAAGGAAAAGTACCTTTGCTACCCTCACTGATATTCTGCAGACAAAGTTGGATATTTTGTATTGAACATGCAATATAAAGAGTCCAGTGTTCTCAGAATTTTATCTGGGAGAAAGATCCTGGAAATGGTAGGCTGCAAACACTGATTGGAATGGAGGTTGATCTAAATCGCTTCTAGGTTCATCAATGGCTACATCATCGGGATTTGACGACTGGATTACACACAAGATTTACAAAGACAAGAAGGTACCAATTTCACTTAGAAAACTAGACTGCTGTTTAACCAATTCAAAATCTTTCCCACAACAGATTCTATATCCTTCAGATGCTTTACTGTAAAATGTTCGCTAACAGGTATTAGATGATTTCAGTTTTTTCTCCACAAAATTTCAGCTGACATAAAAAGACTTGCAATTCTGCACTGGACATGGCAGAATTTAGATGAAAACCTCATTTCACTGTAATGTGATATGATTATGATGTATTTTGAATTGCCACAATATTTTGCCAAGTCTGATATTCTGAAGTCAGAGGCAATCTTTCCATCAACACAAAAAATGAAAAGCAAAATTACTTACAAATGCCTAAAAGACGTAAAGTACATCTTAAACTTTTAACAGTTGTCCCATCAAATGCATGTGTTGGCAAAATTTCTGGAAATGCAGTATTTACAAGGGGGGACAACTTTGAAATAACGTTTCACAATTTTAATTTTATAATTTTTAATGCTAATTCAAATAAGAATAGAGTTGCTACCCAAACACAATTACATTCTTCCCTCCTTTTATGAGAGGAATCCAGTATCAAGCAAACAAGATAAATCATAGTATAAATATTAGTAATGTCGATAGACTTTAGCAGAAGGTACACATTGGTACTACAGTAACTGTGTTTTATCAGTATACCACTCTTAGAGCTTTAAGTGCAATTTCAGAAGTTCATGTACACGTTATTTACATGAACCTTCGTATCCTGTCACTTTAATACAAAAGATGTGAAGCAAAAATTTTGAATTTGCATCTGAATAGTAATTATAATGTTTGTTTAAAAAAGCCCCCAGCTCCATCTGGCTAAAAATACCAAAAATGTACTAATGGCAATGTAATGAATTGTAATGTAATCAAAATGTAATTTGATTAGAAAGCTCATGAGAAGTAAAAAATCAAAGTGTTTCTATCAATCATAGGTGATATTCAGCATAAAAATTTATCCAAAGCCCTAATGTTCTTAACCAAAACCTACCTTATTAGGAAAACCTGCTCCATGGAGACCATCCTGATTTGGACAGAATTTAAAAACAGTGCCAATTTTTACATACATCAACTAGAAAGTGTTAACAAGATGTCTGCTTTGTGGGGTTTTTTTTCCCCATTAGGAACAGTTTGTTAAAAAAAAAGAAAAAAAAAAAACAAACCCAATAAAAATGAACACATATACAGAATATGCTCTACAACAAATATTCACCATAATATAAAGCACCAAAGTACAACCACCATTTAAAAAAGCACGTAAAAACAAACTACAGAACATTAACACAGACTATGTTCTGTTGCATCAGACATCTTATTTCATGACTCATGACCATTCAGACAAACAGAAAACTTGGCAAGATGTTAACTCCTAGGTGCTTTATAAAGTTCAACAAAATACATAGATGATACCTAAGCTGCTCTTTTATTTTGGGCTTCTGAAGGTTGTAATTCTCTCTCCATGTATATGCATACTTCTAAATTTCAGTATACTCCTCTGAGAGTGCAAGATGCAGTAAGCCATTTTTCAACTGGGAGGAGCTGACTAGTACCTGTCATCCTCTGGAGATGCATGCTGGATATGAATCCTGGGACTAGTAGGTCGTCTCCTCTCTAGGGAGGGGGACCATCTACCCCTGTTTGCCCGTTCAATGAAATAGGAAAAAAATACAATATTTAGTCTGTGATAAAATTAAATATATGGAATTTGGGACTGGAAAAATACCACAAAAAGTAATGAAAGTCTGTAATTTAATTCTTTTGTTAACAGTTATCTAATACGTGCATATACTTTTCTTAAGGTTGTTTATTACAGAAACATTACATCTGAAACAAAGAGAACATATGCTCAAAGATACAGAATTCAGACCAATATAAATCTTCTACATGGTATATACCCTTAAGCTTTCAAATATTCTCAAGTGCTAGACTACTTCAAAGCCTGTCATTCACATAGGAAGCTGCAATTCCAAATTAGAAGAGCTTTTCAAAGACCATATGATGGTCATTTTCTTGTCATTTTCCTAAGCCATCGCTCCTAGCTCTTTGCGCAGAAAAATGTAATGTCAGTAAAAATGTAGGACTATGAATTATAGGAAAAATTCTAGGTCATAAAGTCACTCTTCTGGAATGCAGCACAAGAGTACAGGTAAATTATTTAGCTACAACTAAGCCACATACATTTGTGTACAAGTACTGGGGTAATCTTTTATCACCAGAAAACATATATTGAAAGTGTGTGCAGTCAACCTCCTCTTCTGTTTATTTCTCTTCCTGCAGTACACAACAGTATTTTATGTTACATAATTGAATTTAACAAAAAGGACCTGAGTTGAGAATGAAAACTTGTGTATTGCACGATTTTTTTTCTTGAAAAAGCTCATTTAATTTAGAATTATATATACTGTATTACAGACTGCTGTTGCTTATTTTATTGGGATGTTATGTGTTTGTAATAGTACAACATTACATATAACAATTTACAATATCAAAATATACTGATTTATTGCAAAATATTTACATAAACTCTATATAACTACCTAATATTTCCCTTTCTGAGGCATTCTTCCAGTCCATGATAAGGAAAAGGGGTTGGTTTATGGAACATGCAAGTAACAAAAGTTTCAGGGACATTAGCATTATTTGAACAGTTAGGTAGGTCTTGCAGAAATTTTAAGAGCAAATAGGTTGTTAGTATTTAGCTTGTTTTTCTCTCCAAAGCAAGAGTTAAAAAAAAAGTTAATGCATCAGTGCACTCAGTCAAAGCCCTTAATATGCTGATATCCGCTACAAATATTAAAGAGCATTTGATAGAATTAACTAGGTCATTCAGAATGAACTTTGAGAACATGCTCCCTTTTACTGAATGTTGGGTGACTGTGAGCCACAGTACAACACAAACATGTAATAACCTATTTCTTCACATGGCTGAAAAGAACTGGAAACACAGTATGTCTCAGATCTAATACAAACACATTACACTGTACATTATTTTAAATGTAAATGGGGATATTCAACTCAACTGTTAAAGGCATGCAACATAAAAATCAACATGAAATCATAACAGGTCTTAACTGGATCAAGTGACAGCTCCAACATCCCTATTATCTATTTATAATTAGGTAACAGGTAACTGTTGAGGTCTGTCTCTTGTTTAGGTGGCAGCTACCAGCTGACAGCACACATCCTGTTTGGATTCCTACTGCAGTGAAGCACCTCAGGACAAATCTAACACAGCTGTGGGGCAGATATGCTGACCCTGTTGTTCATGAACTAATCCCTGGGCTGTGCTCCTTGGTGTTATTTGCTCAGATCTCCACTAACTAACCTCTCAGGCCAAAAACATACAAAAAGTACTAATCTATACAACCGCTCTTTTGCCAACTGCTGATACACACAACATCTGCTTGTAACATAAGAAACAGCAGGCAAATAAAAGTCACATTACATATTATTCAGTGACTATCACTGGCTGCAATCTTAAATCAATCTGGGGAAATGCTACTATGATGAGAAACTGTTGCTGAATCAGTTCAGATTCTGCCCTTAAACCTCATGTCTAGGTGCTTTCCTGACTAGATGTTGTAAAACAAATTTCTCCATGCTAAAGAAATAGCACCCAAATTACAAGGGAAAAAAATCAGAAATTTTGAGACACAGTGAAAAGGATGGTAAAAAAAGCCCAACATACTAAAGGAAGTAGTAGCAAGAAAAACATTTTCAATGACACTAGAGGACAATTATGACCTTATTACAAACTTAAACAAGCCTTGCAGATCATCATGGGAACTTCAACAAGACAATAAAAAACCCAAACAAAAGGAGCTTGGAATAAATAGGGGTGTGGGAGGTGGGAAGAGAGAGAAAAAAAATGTAGGCATGGTGCAACTCTATAGAGGTATTTGTAGGGCCTGGATATTTTTGAGTGTCCTAGAGTATACTGTGCAAAAGAGAAGTATATGAAGGATTAAACTTTGTACCAAACCAGTCCATTTACCAAAAAACTATGGCAGGCCTGTGTTAAGGCAAGGTTAGTTTGCCATGCAAGTTATATGGATGTTACTTGATCGAATTATGGAACTCAAAGGAGGAGAAAAGGAATTTTTTTGTTGTTATTGTTGCTTTGGTTCTGGTTTAGTGCAACTAACAAGTCTTGTGTATCACAATGTCACATATAAAGCTGAAAGTATTTTTGTGCTGGTAAAAGTGAGTCAATAAAATGACTTCTACTGGTGAAGCAGCATCTTAAAAACCAGTAACTATTCTGACAATTCCGAATTACATGAATGCCACTGTAGAGTGTTCAAGGATCAACACCATTTCCAACAAATCAGTGACACAGAGAAATAGGGCTCTGCTATCCTTTGGTTACACATAATGCCATTTTGATTAAAAAAAAAGCTCAACTGGTCCATTTTAGCTCTAGATCTCAAATAAAATCAAACTTATACCCTCTGAGACAAAAGGTTAGGGGGAATAAACAGCAATAATTTTCCACAGCTGAATATACTCTTAATTTTGTTGAAGAAAATATACACAGCCATATTTAGAAGTCCATATTTTGAGGCATAAAAGTCTAAACTTTAAAAAAATTTCCACATTGTCATTCATAGAGGCAAGAAGGGAGAAACACCTTGAAAACAACAGTACCTTCAACATAGGTCCCTCAAATTTGATAATAAAATGGTGCTGTAGATCTGACTTCACAAAACTACACTGTTTCTCTTCATTACAAGGTGGACCAAATCTACACCTGATGGGTGTCTCACCTCTTTGTACTCTCCAGTAATGAAGACAACCTCTTCCATATTTTCTATTAGAGTGTTTCATTACGCTTGCCTTCAAACAATGTTTCCTACTGCTTACAAACTTGTCTTAAAATATTTGAAGTCTTCTGTTCTTGTCCTGTCCAGCCCAAAACCAAAATGCTTTCTATCCTGAACTTGGTGTTCTTCAAACTCCTCTATCATTACATGCAACTGATGAGTAAGCTCACATTAAAGTGTAAGAAGGTTCCACATTCAACAGTGGAGAATTAAATCTACTAAAATTCACTTCCCCCAAAACAAAAAGATTAATTTGGTGTGTTTTATACATTTAATGCAACATCTTCCTCCCAAACATGGGCTGTATTGTAGAAATATCTTCTGTGCTAGAAAAAAAAGTATGTCCTAAATCCTCTCCCAAAGCCACACAGATCTTCTTATTTTCAATGAAACAAATAATTGAGAAAAATTCGAATATGAATTTCCTAAAAAAGGGCTTTCTGTCCCCTGAAGGACCCCAAGTCAAAAGCACCTATCCAGGACTTTTAAAATCTAAGAAAAACTTTCATAGTGACGGGTAAGTTTTCTGGATCAAGCCCACTGATGATTTGGAAAAACCACGTTTTGGACAGAGGTTGCTGGACATGAATTATAAACATGTTACAGAACTAGTTAACTTCGGTGACAGATACAGTTTTGCACATAAGATTTTAACTAGATGGTTTACAATTGTCAGTTAGTTTCATCAAATATTCAATTTGATGGGTAACATCTTGAAGTAAGTACAAAACATACTGCTCATGTCCATATGTTATCACACTAAATAACTTTAATGCTTGTAGATGAATGTAGCTTAGTTATTAATATGATGCTACAATATTTTTTTTAAAATCTAGAACAATATCATTCTGAGTGGCTTTACTTCAGCTGAAATTTTTCATTTTATTTTTTAATAACCATGTTCGTATTATCTGTGGTGTCTTGAGCTCAGTTTTAAAAAGGAACAAATTACTGTAGATCCAACAGCTATATCTCAGCAGAGCATTAGTCACTCCTCTGCAACACAGGCACAACTTGAGAAGTGCTAAGTTCCAATCAGGGAGCAGCAACAAGTGGGGAGGAGGGAAAGGGAAATGTCGAATAAAAAACTTGGGAGAAACCCTATATCAAAGAGAAAAGCGCCTTTCTTCACATGTCCTGTCCCATAATAGAGAAAATTACGTAACTTTTACAACCATTGCATTGACTGACAAAACATCATTAACCGCCAAATTAGTTAAAGGTGTATTGCACAGATGAAATAGTAATTTCATCCTATTCCCACTCAAAGGGAATTATTGCCCTTATTGAACTTAATTATTTTTGCCCTTAGTGAACTTAAAATCTCACCCTAAAATAATATAATTCTTAGCCAAAAACACAGGTGGTGATGAAAAGTTCCCTTGTGGAATCACCCCACCTATAAAACACACCACTAGTATTTGTTTTACCTAAAATTTTGAACCAAACTATATAGTATAAAAATATAGCTGCAGTACAGTAAAAATACAGGAAGCATCCATAACATACCTGCACAATGTAAGTGACACAACAATATTTCATCTAAATTGCAAACATAAGTCTTGAGACTTATGCGAACCTTAATATAATGTCACAGAGTGAAAAAAACTTAATGCAGTGATTTGCCTTGTAATTGCAAAAGCAGATGCAGCAGATTAGATTAGGAAAGCAATGAAGTTTGGCTGTTTTGTGAAAAATATATCCCTAGACAGAGTGAAGTTTTGGTTTGAAATATGATAGTTTTATCATAATTTATAATTTATACCACCGCTTTATTAGCGGTCCACAGACATGAGTGAGAAAGAAATGTAAAACTTTTTAGCAAATGATGATGAAGATTCACAACCAAGTGACAATTTCGAAATATTTCACACTGCAATGCTATTATCAGCATACTGAGGACTTTTGTAAACAATGAACATCAGCTTGAACTAAAACAAGTAGCCAGAAGTGGTTATAAACTCCAACACACAATTTACATGACATACATGAATATAGGAGCAAAAATGTCTACAAATACTGAAGCAGACAAGAATGTACAAGAATGTAGAGTACTCATATGAAGAAAAGCAAAACTGATAAGGATCACCAGCACAGATGACAAGAAATTCATAAGTTTTTATTTTATACCTTTCTCGTTCTGGTGAATGCAAACTAGTATCTGGTCTCAAGCAGTTGGTACTAGCACTCCTAGCCCTGTCAAGGGAGGGCTGCAGTTCACTAGTGCCAGTGCATTGCATCCAATGGTAGAAGAGAAAGAAAAAGAAAACAAAGAAAGGAATACAATGTTAGATATTAACTCATAAAATAATGCTCTCTTTACAGAAAATGTAGGATCACAATGATTTAATTAAGGAAAACATAAAAGAGCTGATTGGATGATAGTGTCAAGATTCGTTTAGAAAATAAAAGCAAACAAAAGACTGTTAGAAATTTTTTTTGCAAAGACTGTTGAAATGTTTAAAACTGAATGAGAAAGAATAGCATCCACTTGTAAGAAAAGTGGAATGAGAAATACCAAACAATAAATTTAAATCCTTCTTAGCAGCAGTAAATCTTAAGCCAACATAAAAGAATGTGATACACTATATGTCATGTGAAATCCCTTTACAGTGAAGCTTATTTATTCTGCAAATCCATATTAGATACCAAACAAGTGGGAGATTAATCCTCAGTTTCTTACCTAACCAGTAGATCATCTCCAAATTTTGATATTCGTGAATTAAGGCAATCATGAAGGAGTGAAATATCCTGTCTAATCACGGATTTGGTCTTAGCACATGCAGGAAGAGTTGAGCTTTGTAAATTAAAATTATTTAAACAAAATGAAAGTAAATTGGACATGTGACAGAAAATCCATACAGAAACAAAATAATACAACAAAGAAAAACATGCAACATAAAATTTTAACAGTGAGGACAATAAAAAGTAAATACATCTAATACAAAGTAAATTGGTTTGGGTTTTTCGTAATGCAGGCATTGATTTAAACAATTATATGATTTTAGGATTTTATCCCTTATCTCTTAGTTACAAAAATGTATGAAACATTTGTCGGGTTTTTTTGTTTGGTTGGTTTTTAAATTTATTTAATAAGACAAATCTATTTACTTTTTTTTTTTTTTTTTTTTTTTTTAAAGGAGTTAACTACTTAAAGGGGACTCTAAACACTTCTTACCTGTATAGGTTCCAATGAGTACCATTTTCTAGTAAAGGCATCTTGGGTGGTAATGTTTTATAGTGCCTAACAGAACTTCTTGAATGTGGTGGGACAGAAAACAGAGCAAAACAAAAACATGCCAGAAATAAAAAGACAGGTAAAGGCAAACCAAGACTGACCAGAACGTAAAAGAAATAAATAATAGTCTATTACATTTTATAGCTCTATTAGTAAGTTTCTCCATCTATGTTTTTCTCAACTACTGTGACAGCTACCTGGTAGAAAAATTTTTCTATTTACAGTTTTCTTAATACAGTGCATGAACTCATGGCAATACTAGCACAGCTGAGAAGTTTTCTTGAAATGAAGGTAATATAAATTCCATTTATAGATACTTCTCATTAAAATATACAGGTTGTTGTAAAGGATTAAGTTGTTATTAAATTTGCTCTTTATTTCTCTAAGTGATGCCTTATCTAGACCTACAGAGACTAACCTCTCCAGCAGCTAAGCATGAACATTTTGCTAAAACAGGGCTAGTATCACAGATTTAACTATAGATGTATTAGTGTCTGGCTAATTGGAAGTCTTTTGAAAGTCAAAATTTAACAGTAATTAAATGCTATCAACAATAAACTAATTTAAAAACGTAGGGGATCTACTACATCAATCAGCACAGCAGCACTGAGGTGTTACATGACAATTGTCTAAAATCATAACAGATTTTAGAACAGAAAATATTTACTTTATCATCACCCCAATGAAAATGGGGGAAATTTAAAGGCAGACAGTGGTCACTGAATGGGAATTATGGCTATTTAATGGTTAAGGGTTAATAAGAAAATTCTAACAAATTTCAACATTCCCTACCAGGACAAGGCTGCAGAGCTACTAGGAGAAGAAGCAGCAGCCTTGAGGATTTTTGCAGCATCAAGAACAGTCTGTCCCAACAGAACATTTTTATTCCTGTGAAAGCTTGCACCTACACACAGCAGATCAACATCACAATCCTGGCTGTGACAAAGACAGGTGAATTCAGCTTCCTGCCGGGAAATCCTAGTGTTTGTAAAACACCGAGGGACTTAACAGAGGAGTTCTGGCCCTTCTTATATGGGTTTAGTGGTCACTGTAATGTTGCAGAGAAAGAATAAAGGAATCATGACATAGGAGTAAATATTACCAATCAAAGTAAGAGTGACCTAAGGCATGGAATGGTTTATAGAGTAGGTAAACACCTTTCTGCCAGTTCTGCTGTTAGTCAATAATTACATAGAGATGGACAGAAAGGACAGCTAGGACTAGTTTTATTCCATAGTGGTGTAATAAACTCACCCTGTATCTTAACTTTGTGGCTTAGACTACCTAATGTCTTTCATTTAATACAAAACTATGAACCTTTCTTTGCCATATTAAGTTGAAGCTATCTCAACTACTAATTAAAACATTATTCACTAAGCTGTCTAGGAATCAAGGATAAAGCCTTGATAAAGCCTTAGATAATGTTTCTAATATGATACATGTCAGGCTACTACAAATAAGCAAGAACAAAAGCTGGCATAACAAATTTTTGTTGAAACTGTTCTTGAAAATATTCAGTCAAGAATAGATATTGTCAATTTTGGAGTATTATGTGGGATTAGGTTTTGCAGGCCTCAGAGTTACATTTTTAAAAATCAATCTATTGTCTTCTATAGCCTTTATATTCACCTTCAATTCACTATTATAAGAATCATTCTGTTTTATAATATACCATTACTTCAAAAGGGTGAATTGTTAGGGTTTTTTTGATCATAAAACCCCAATAGCAATACATGAAATTTAAAAAAGGCCAAGAAAGAGCTGTATTCTCTGAATTCAGTGTATCTCTTATCCAACTCTATTGCTGCTCCATGCACAACTTTTAGCTCGTTAACTGACCAGACTGGTTTAGTTAATTTGCTAAAACTATTGGAAAGCTATAATGGCTGGTCAAAGTGCATCAAAAGATCATAATGTAATATATAATTTATTGATTGAGAAATTAAGAATTGTCACTTAAAAATTCTAATGACAATTACAGTCTTTAAGATGGAAAGTAGAAAGCAGAGCTGGGCGCAGGAGTGGGGGTGAATCTATAGAAGATGCAGCAGTAAGGACACAGGAAGGAGGCAGGAAAATTGCTACTATAATAGACAGACATAAAATAATAGGTAATTTACTTATTAAAACTTAAAATCCTTTTTATCTGAAATACGAGAAAGAAAATCTTTCTACTGCTAATAGAAACTTAAATTTTAATTTAGCAGTTTCACTGATACACAGATCTTTTTGAAAAGTTTCATATTAATTATTTTAGCTTTAAACTGCTGTGCCTTAGAACCTTATCACAGCATCTTCAATACAGTTTCAAATTTGATGACAAAAATTAAAGCAGTCAAGGCATATTAAAAGAAATAAACACTACTTTGAAAGGGAAATTTCTACATTAAGTAAATGAACAACGGCACTAGACAAATATGGTTTTAAGTCTGATGATTTTAAACATATAGCATGAATGTAAAACTCACAGCAAAACCCAGATCTTAAACAGACAGATGGATAACTACCTGGTTGAAGGAGTTGAATGCTAAACTACTTTATCTTCAACCTACATTTTTAGGGACCTAAATGGAAGATATTCCATGGAATCTGGCATATATTTTTAACAAGGTTGACATACATGGTGAGGGAGACAAAATTGGTTTTTGAGATGAAGATATTTCAGTCCCATTTAGTTTCACAATTTTGGAAAATGATGAGACAGGGAGCTCTGACCTTTGAAGTAAGAAATTCATGAAGACTAAAGATGAGTCCCAATTACATCTGGATCCAATTTACATAACAATTTTTAGATGTAACAACAAGTAATACAAGACCCCTCAAATCTGGGGTTCTTGGTAAGGTCTCATAAATTGATGATTTTTCCTCTACAAGTGACTAAATCATGAGATTAGCTGCCACAACAAGTAAAGGTTGTTGAATTGTGTGTGGCTGTAATATAAACATAAAAACGCAAATGAAAGCACAAACACAACCAAAAAAAGAACGTTTGGAATAACAGTGCTGTCATGCATTGGGAGATCAGGACTTTGGTGACTACACAGAAAATCCACCACAAAATACAACTGCAAAAACAGAATTTCCTCAACTGCTTTAATCCTTACTACTGCAGTTCACAAACATATATACACATGTCAATCTGAATTAAAACAAACAAAAAAGATCAACTGACATCTGGATCACAACGTACTTGGAAGTTCTTTATTTACTGGGACTAAATATCACCATGGAAAAAAATTTTGAGCACACAAAGTATAGACAATTACTCAGATGTGTTCATGATTACCAAATTCCTGTATTTACCTGATGGTATGTAGGCACTCAGCACTTCTTCCTCGTTTTGCTCTGGGCAGCATAAGAAGCTCACTGCACAGACAGGATGGGTGGTGAGTGATACAGATATAATTATGAAGCATTAGATGACATGGGTTATGCCAATGATATGCAAACGAAAACATAAAAAGAAACAAGAAGCAACCACCCAGATCGATAGTCTGATAACATTCAAACTCTGACTGCACTTCTCAAAGAATGTGAGTCAAAAAAATGTCTGCAATAACTACATTTTCAAAAAATTCTTTTTAGTGTGGCACCTACTTTTGTGAGATTTCTCTTTAAAACTCAGAACTACTTTTTCAGAGCTCTTCATGACATAATGAATATATAATATGGCTACAGTTTTTAATAACCTCCTGTCTCATGAACTAATTAATTGAAAAAACAATTTAGGAAAAAACAAAAGACACTTGTTGCTTGTTTTGTGTTGGGTTTTGTGGCTTTCTAAGCCACAAAATCATACATGAAAAAGCAGTGACGGTTTCATAATTATTTACTGCTGATCAGTTTATGGGAAGAGCAACCAGTCATCCTTTAGGGAAAATCAAAAATTTATGTTCACTGGCAATACTATGCTTGGCCAAACATAAATTCTGACTCACAGCTCTCGATGGTATTTTGCAATGCAATCCTAAATAAATAATTAAAAAAGCTAATCAGGCATTAGACTTTTTCTTTCTTATTGATTTAAATTGTGGGAAATCAGACATTTATTTTATTTTGCATTTACTGTAACCAAACACATATTACAGCCAGCAAGATGGTAAAATTAATACATATTTATGCCTATGGTAAATATGATTGTGATATGAAATAACCCTTGAATTCATCTTGCATATGTATGCATTTCAACACAATCAGAAAGACCAAACTCCAAACTTCCTAATTATCATAAATATGAAATTAAAGGTAAACTTCATGGAAACATGCTAATTTTAAAAGAATCAGGGAATCCTATGAAGTACTATGGCAACAAGAAGAGAGAAAAGATTACAAAACAGATAAAGAAGCAGTTTTTCAATGTGTTTTATATTTCTTGCCATTCTAAAATGATCCATTTCATTGATGCAGTATAGATAATATTTATCTCAAATTCTAAACTGGGGAGTTTGAAATAATGCGTTGGAGTCACATGTGAGATTTAATTTCATCAGGAGCCACTAGCCTGATTTTGATGTAACAAAATGTACTGAAGTGGAAACTACTATTTTAATTTTCTTGTTAAGCAAAATTTCTATTCATAAGCTCAGAGGATGGATAGAATTTATAAGTAGGTTTCCAAATTACAAACAAATATGCATTTTGGAAAAAAACTCTTTTCTTAAGAGTTATAAAGTAGATGCAAAGTCCACATTAAATTACTAGGTACTTTGCAAAGAAAAAAAGAGTATCTACTGTTACTGGCCCATAGCAAACTGCAATAGAAAATTAATCCAGAAAAGCAATATAAAAGAATAAATCCATCATGAAACCTTCAATTTCAAACAAAGAAAAAGAATCCGCCACAGTACATTACGAATAATGTGAGAATATGCTCACAGATCTCTAATAAATTAAGCTGGTTTGGGAGACAATTAAAATAAAGATTATTATTATTCTAAAACAAAGGTTTTCTAATGGAAGTATTTTAGTACTCACATTAACAGATTTTACTTAAGAATAAAGGAAATACTAAAACAAACAAAAAAGGGCCATGCTCTTGAAAATTTGACAATGATCCTAAATTCTGAACAAAGTGTCTAGCCAGATTTCCTAATAAAAAGCTTTTCCTAAGAGTTTATATATAAATACATATATAAAAGTTAAAATAGACAAACCAATTCCACTGGAAATTTATCACAAGAGTTGCACACATAAGAGAGTGGTAATAACTATTTTTACAAATACCTATATTAATATAGAATATATTAATATTCAATATTAGCTTTGTACCAATAACAGATCACTGAGAAAATTATCAAAATTAATCAGCAATTGTAATTTCTGTCATGTAACTATTGGGTAATTTCAACTTTGAAATCTAGTTTATATTAGGTATCTATGTGAATGTACTTGTTTAGATGAACGGTTCAGTAAAGGCACAACACCTAAGACCTATACTAACCTAAACAACTTCTGGTTTTGATCTTTTCTGTGATGCTACTCTTAAAAACTGAAAGCCAGTGAAACCTGCAAGAGTTAAATAGCCTCCACAGCTGAAGAAATCCAGGGAAAAGATGAAAAGGAAAATGGCAGAGAGGAGACCATTGCAAACAAGATTATTGTTCAAGGAGAGCATGGACACATCTTTAAATCTTGCAAATAAGCCATGTACATCCTTCATGTCTGATATTTAAGTTTTCTGAACACTGAAAAGAATTGCAGACTGTCTCACTTCCCTGAGCAAATCCAGCAGCCCATTGCTGTTGTAGCTCTGGTTTAATGGCTCTATGTAAGAAGCCTCAAGAAGCCTCAATGGAAGCCCAGATACTCTCCAACCATAATCCATGCATATATCACTAGTTTAGCCATGATTTGAGGCTTCAGTGAAAGAAAAAATGCTAAGCAGTTAACTGTCTATATTTACACTGAGAAAAGCTACTTCGTAAAGCATCTTCCTCCTCAAATCTGCTGAATAAATCAATTCAATAAATATCTTCTGGAATCTTTTGAATATATGACTACTTAAAATAAATAATAAAACATTTTCATCAAGTCAACATTACTTTAATTAGTCTAACTATAAATCTGACTACTATATTTAAAAAGCATTTAAAGTCACCTCTGAAAGAAAATTCAGTGCAATACTCAAAGTCAGTCAATTCCCCACACAATTCTTGCCTACAAACTTTAATTTTTAAATGTTCCAAATAACTCCTTAATTCCCATACATGTGTGACTGTACTACAAAAGTAAAGCAGGCAAGATCATATACACAACTGGACTAGTTTATCTGCAAAAGCCCTCTCTTAGTCAACATCTATGTTGCTTCAAAACTGGACAAAGATTTCCAGAGATTTTTATGGTTGACCATTAACATGTTTTCATATCCCCAAGAAATGTATGTTCTGTATTGAATTTAGTGGATCATTTGGAAAGGTTTTGTTATCAGTAGTTATAAAAACTAGTTAGTTACTGCCAAGAAAAAAAAAATTAAAGGCATTACTAGGACAATTGATCTTACATGAATGGCAAAAGTTTGCCAGCTATTATTTTTTTTTTAAAGAACCATCCAAAAACATTGATCATTTATGTGACTGTCATCATTATGTTTCACAATGAGGTGAAATACCTTTTTTGAACTTTTTTTCAGCTATAAACCAAACAGAAATTCTGAATATTATTCCAAGATACTTGAAAACAGTGCCTACTAAGAGAGACCAAGTGTTGTCCGAGGAGTGTAGCCACTCTGTGTATTCCAGGCAGAGATGTATGGGTGTCACACATCTAAGACTGGAAACTTTTGCAAATTACAACTAGAAGCACAACTGCCTGTGCTATGCTTGGGTACTGTACAAAGTTCACCAGAATGTTATGTAGGATGTTGTGAGACTACATATGAAGATGTCCAAAATCTATAAGCATATGAATGCAAGTCAGAGTACATGCAACTCCCAACTAGTATGAATGTATGCCTGTTATTTTGCTGGCTACCAAAACGGGTAAATTCTGGTGTATTACAAGAATAGTTAGGGCATACATGTAGATTTATGGCTTTCTAGCATAAGTATTTGGGCTTCATTCATGAAAAAGCAGCAGAGCACTCTAGGACAAACACCCAAGAATCATTAGTCTAAATACTTGCTATTACTGTCAACCCAAAGCACAACTTTACCAAAAAAAGGTATAGATAGCTTAATCATGGCACTACATGTCAGTTAAGATAAATTCTCTCCTTTCCCCACTGCTATTAGTCATGTTTCTAATGAAAACTTGAAAATTGGGCAAACCAACACAGACATTTCTAAAATGTTTTCCCAGTTCAGGCTGACAATGTACCTTTCTTGATCAGACAAATACTGACTATCCATCTCTCTGGATCTGTAATCAGCTGGAGTTCTGGAGGCATCATGGTGTCTAGTTGGAGAACGTGATCTTCTCATTTGATGAATTTCATCTAAACTCCTGAAAGGCAGAAACATTTATGATCATCTTGTTTTCTCATGAATAACACAGCTTAATGGATTGTAGTACAAGTGGGTTGAAGGAAGTTTTTAATCATTAAATTGTTAATATATGATTTCTGAAAGAATGTTGTTACAAATTATACTGTTTGTACATGCCATTATTTATGATCCTACAAATACACCTAAGTGGCTTCATTCAAGATTCAGCCACGGACTGAAAAAAATTTTCAAGCCTATGTATTAGTCATGGTACAGAGATGACGAATCATAGAGTAAATGGCAGTAAGAAGAGGTAAGTCTTACAAATTTATGATTCATCACATGAGTGCTCTAGAATAATTAATAAAAGCATATATCAAGTTCAAATACTGAACTATTAAATTCAGATTTTAAAATCAAAGCTATAAACCAGTGAAAAACAGAACATTTAATAATGACAGATTAAACAAACTTGCAACCACCTAGTGTTTCACTGATTTGTGATGCCTACCTCTGTAATGGCACATTTGGTAAACGTGAACGGGGCCTGCCCTGATCGTCGCCACGGTGAGGAGACACAGAACGTGAACGATGATGTGTTGTTCTTTGCTGCTCTGGCACAGTTAGCGTTGTGGATTTACTTTCTCTAGTACTAGACCTATAACCTACTGGCAAGAGGGCAACAAAAGAAAGTTAGGGAATAAAGGTCTGGGTTTGGAAAGAATTGAGATGGCTAGTCTTCCAGGAGCACATATCTAATTGATTACACAACTTTCAATTCATCATTCAGCTGTTGTAAATCTCGATATATCATGCAGGATAAATCACTAGCATTACCTTTAAATGTCTACATGTTCAGAGACTGAAAAACGGAGATTTTTTTTTTTTTATTATGTACTGGAAGATGTGGAGGAAGGAACTGAAACAGTTTTCTGACTTGGGGAAGAGTACCCCAGGTATCTTGTAGTTTAAAAACTGTTATACAGTAGCAAAGATTTGAAAGCCATCTAAACAATGTAGGTTTGCCTCATCAGAAAAATGGAGAAAGCACACTGGTGTACAACAGATTTACACAGGACTGCTCATACATAAAGCATCTTTCTGCCTCTTGTTTCAGGTAAATACAATGTTCTCCTACTGAACTTGGCCAAAGCCACCTACTTTGAAAAACTACTAGCATTTAGAATTTATTGTACAGAGTATTGGGTGTTGCATACTTTGTAAGTATTTTTTCTGAATATTATGAATAAGTGGGCAAAATTTCTGGTATTTCATTTTTATATTTTTATCCTGGTTTCAACTAGGGTACAGTTAATTTCTTCTCAGTAGCTGTTCCAGTGCTGTGTTTTGCACTGGGAATGAGAACAGTGCTGGCAACACACTGATGTTTCAGTTTTTGGCTAAGTTGTGTTTATCTGAAGTGAAGGACTTTTTTGTGTGTGTGTGTGTGTGTGTGTGTGTGTGTCTCACACTCTGACAGTGAGGAAACAGTGAAAAGAAACTGGGAGGAGCAGAGCTAGGACATGTGACCTGAACTGACCAAAGGGATATTCTGCACCAGAGAACATTATGCCCACGGTATAAATTGGGGAGAGTTACCCAGGAAGGGGGTCAATCTGGGTTTGGGAAGGCAGGTCTGACATTGGTCAGCGGGTACTGAGCAATTGCATTGTGCATCACTTGTTTCTCCCTTTTTATCATCATTATTATTATAATTGACCATTCTTACTATATTTTACTTTACTTTCAATTATTAAATTGTTCTTCTCTCAAAATACAAGTTTTACTTTGACTCTCCTCCCCATTCCAATGGGGGCAGAGAGGAGGAGTTGAGCAAGTGGCTGTGTGGTGTTTAATTGCCATCTGGGCTTAAATCACAAAAAGAATTTTAAAAAAGATCTGCAGAATGTTAGTACATTTTAAATAATTGATATTGTGGTGCCTTTTTTCATGCAGTCCACTGTTTGCCTTGTTATACACTTTGAATCCTATCCCAAAACAGATCATGAAGCTCAACAAGATAACAGTTCTTAAAAGATACCTGTTATCTTTCAAAAAGAGCCAACGGAGGTCTGCTCAGACTTCTCTTATTCACGTCAAAACATTTAAATTAGAATACAAGAATCCCTTGACAGAAAATTCCTTAATAATAGAAAAAGTCATGCCTTAAGATATCCCTTAATGACTTCAGATATTCTTGCTTAGATTCCAAAATGAACATTTTGCTCCTTCTCTGAACTTGTCTAGCACTGAAGTTTCTGTTAATGTATACTATTTTGTTCAGCTGAAAAAATTGCCTATATGAGGAATCATCTTTCATGCAGGAAAAGACTATGATTTCATCACTTAATTGTCAATTGGATAAATTAAAGAAGCTGTACTTTTTACGGATATTGTTATGGAGTTTCAAGTTTGAGGGCTTTGTTATTTTTCACATAATTTGTATAATTCCTGTAGTTCTACTTTGATCTTCTATCAAATCATTATAGCCCTCTTTTAAAAGTGTGGCTCGTACAGAGTCTGTATTAGGCTTGATCCATGTATTCAGTGACATTTGATAAGGTGTTTAGCTGCAAATCTGAACCTCGATCACTAACATCAAGGGAACATTCACACTTTTTTCCCAAAATGTGCAACAGTTTACCAATGAATTCTAATAGCCTGTAAAGTTGACAACATGCATGAAAGTATCTACTGAGGTTTATCAGCCTTTTAACAAAGAAGAATTCCATGTTTCATGGGGTTTGATGTACTTCAGAGTTCTGTAATAAAATTATAAAGAAACATGAGGCTCTCCCTGATCTCAGGACGAGGACTGAGGGCAAATATTGAAGCAAAGAAATGACTCCATTAGCACTTCAATGGAGATTCCCTCATCTCATGTACTGATTGCTGTAAAAAAAGCCAAGGTTTTTTGTCAAAGGAAGAAAAAATTACTGCTCATGACAAAGGCTGAATGTGTTCCCTTTCCCAAGATAACTAAATCTAAGCTGTATGTGCTAAAAGATATTGCATTTTTCGAACAAGTAAGATAAAATCCTGTCACCTATATTAGAAGGAAGAGTAGTTTACATTTATTCAACACTAAAATCACAGAAATCCAAAACTTCTTTCTAAGCTTTAGGTGATTTTACTGAAATGCATATAATTTAAACACAAAAAAAATTCAATTTAAAACAAATTTCTGGAGTATTTCTAGTCTGCCTAAAAAATTACACCTAGGATTATCCAGCACACTTAAAAATCTGGTATAGCAAGATAATATTAGACTATATATTCTTCATAGCCAAGCTCTCTAGGGAACAATACCTTAAACTCATGCAGTGTGCATACAAAAAGCTTATAGAACAGACAGAGCAACAGCAATTCAAACTTATCCTAACTATTAGCTCAAATATTGCCAGGTTGGTCAAATCACACCCACACTTTCACAGTGACCGTGACAGTGACAGCAACAGTAACATTTCCTCATAACCTCTGATATAAAAGCTCTGTGCTCTTTAGGGTAAGCAGAGAAAAATTTTGCATGGACCAGCATGATAGCAGTAATCAAGCTTATGGTAGTTTATGCAGCAGAAGTTTCTCAGTTGCTCATGGGAAACTGTCAGGTGTGACAGGAAATGAATACAGGATGGATGATGAAAATGGCTCTAGCAAATGTTTGATATCAGAGTTATTTTATGTTTTCTTGATGACAATACAGACAACAAGGCATTGTGTTGATGTCACTGCTGTTACAGAAGGAAGGTAGATATAATGCAACGATTTATAGAGGTTACTAGTGACAGAAAAATAAACTATTCTGAAGAGTTTTCCATGGCATAAGCAATATACCTTATTAGAAATACCCTTTGGGATACTGTCAACTGTATACCAGTTTTGTTTTGTTTTTTGTTTTTTGTTTTTTTAATTAAGAAAGCTACTGAAGTTTTGGTTAAACAGATAGGCCTCAAAACATGTTTGGGTTTTATTTAATCCATTACTGATTCTTCTGGGGCATTGGGCTGCCCAGTGCGGTACAGATCCTGTTCCGGGTCACAAAGATACTTCAGAAACTTGAGCATCTCTCATATAAGGAGAGGTTGAGATATTAAAAATAATATTTTCGTCATGTAAGTAGAGGTCATCATAGCACAAAAACATGTCAAAATCAGTTTTGTTAAAGCAGAACTTTAAAGTTACTTTCATCTGTTAATATAAACCCCTTTTATGAGCAGTTCTGTGAGCTTATTAAAAAGTGATACGTATATCACTGCAATATACTAGTAATAAATGAGGATGGTACAATTACACGAATGACAAGCTATATTTGTAATATGACATGGGAAAATATTTTTCTTAAAACATTCTGGAAGTTATCAAAGTGGCATTATTTTTGACATAGCAGTCTTTACTTCCACTGACAAGCAGTGATTCTTTTCAGCTACTGGAACCTCTAGGAAAATAATTGTCTTTGTTATTACTATATTCTAATACTTCATTTACTTTAAAATTCATAAAAAATTTGAAACTATTGTTTTAAGGATTTTCAATATTAGTTAAATTAGCCAAAATATTTTCATCATTCGTTTTTTGTTTTCATGGAGATGAAGCAAAATTTTGTGATTTTACATTTTGTAGTTATGAGTTAGTCTGTTTTAGAAAGTGAGCAGTAACCTTTGTGAAAATCTTGAGAAATTCAGGGGCAGAATAACTTCCTTCTTTTCTCAGTATTTCATGAAAAAAGTATAAATTAACAACTTTAAGGCAGATTCTGCCTGACTAACCTGGTTAGGTCACCCTCTTAGAGGGTGAAGGCATGGCTATGGATGAAGTCTACTTAGACATTAGTAAAGTCTTTGACACTGTTTCCCACAGGATTCTGCTGCAGAAACTGGCAGCCCATGACTTGGACATGTGCACTGCTCATTGGGCAAAAAGCTGAAGCTCCAGCCCAGAGAGTGGTGGCAAATGGAGTTACATCCAGCTGGCAGTTGGTCACCAGTGGGGTTCTCCAAGTCTTAGTGTTTGGGCCAGTCCTACTTAATGTCTTTACTGATGATCTGGACAAGTGCACCCTCAGTCAGTTTGCAAATGACATCAAATTGGGTGGAAGTGCTGACATCCTGCAGGGTAGGAGGGCTCTGCAAAGGGGTCTGGACAGGATGGATCGATGTGCCAATGCCAAGGGTATGTGGTTATACAAAGTTAAGTGCACATGGGTCACAACAACTCCATGCAGCATTATAGGTTTGAGGAAGAGTAGCTGCGAAGCTGCCCAGTGGAAAAGGACCGTGGGTGTGCTGGTCAACACCTAGCTGAACATGACCCAGTGGTGTGCCCAAGTGGCCAAGGAGGCCAATGGCATCCTGATCTGTGTCAGAAATAGCATGGCCAGAAGGACCAGGGCACTGACTGACCAGGGCTCAGCACTGGTGAGGCAGTGCCTCAAATTCTCTCTTCAGTTTTGGGCCCCTCATGATAAGTCATTGAGGGGCTGGAGTGTGTCCAGAGAAGGGCAAAAAAGATGAAGGATCTGAGCAAGAAGTCCCAAGAATTTCAAAAAGAACCAGTTACTGAAGTGCTGACCCAGTGAACAGCTTCCAATATATTCAGCTGAATCATTTTGAATGTTTCCTGTCATATGGAAAATTGTTTCAAATGGATGTCTTGAAGGACTGGCAGTTGAAAAGAAAGCCCCAGTTCTAAATAGAGTACACTAAAACCTTCAACATAAGTAAGTCTACATAGATATGCTAGATAGTCAAATTAAAAAAAAAATAAAAAAAGGAAAAATATTTAGAACCTATCGTTTAATTTTCAATGTTCATTCTCTCTGCTGATGCAAAAATATCAAAGCAAATATCATAACTAGATATACATAAACAAATGTCCTTCTTAGCAACTCAGGTGATAAGTGTATTAAAGGAATGAAAGAACCCAATCAACATCAAGGGAAGAATTTGGCTGAGTAAACATCAAAATGATGCTGTGTTAAAAAATACGTGATTCATTTGTATGATTATATAATGGATAAACTGTGAGATTATTTCAAACACAGATTGAGAGCTTTCCAAATCCCACCGTGACTTAATTCAGTGATTTTCATCAGGAAGACCCACAGAAACTGATTTAGTGCTGGAAATGACATAGTGACTCTTCAGTTAGCTTGGGACAATTGGGAAACATTTATCTGACATGTGGCAATAGTCAAACAGACCTAGAAAAATGTGGTATTCAAAAAAATCCTCAAGATTTTCAGTATGTCAGGAATGCTGACTTCAAACCATGACAGTCTCTACAAGTATCTATTTATGAACATTTAGGGTAATGATAGTTCATGAAGGCTTATGAAAACCATAAAAGATATAGCCATGCCGCATGCGTCTTAATTTACAGCCATGCATTATCACTAAAGTCCATGGGAGATTGCATTATATCTAAATTTCAAGAAAAAAAGCAAAATAATAAAAAAATGCCTTCAACAGGCACTGAAATTTTAATTATTATTTTAAACATTTTTTAAAAAAAATGTAATTTATATTTTAAATAATGCTTGGAGCATTATGCAGCAAGCAATTAAACAATTTGAATGAACCAGTGGTTCACATATGAAGAATGATACGTAAAAGAAATATAAATGAATGAATACTAGAAGCTTTTAATTCACCATATTTTAGGACAGATACCGTGGAATAATCAGGAAAACTGCCTTTTTTTTTTCCACAATGCACTCTCCGAAACCAGTATCCTCGGTATTCCAAAATGTGGTAAAGAAACAAAAACAAACAAGCAAAAAGGAAGAAGAAGAAAGCAGGACCATGCTCTTCACCCACGCACCTGGAGGAACAACTCCAATACCATCATCAACATCATAATCTGAGATGTCACTATCACTGATTGGCCGAGATCCTGCACAACAGTAAGGTAAACAATTCCTGAACATCTGGTCGTGTTACAAAATGTAAGATTATATTAATTAAACATACTACTAAAGCTGAAAAGATGATTTTAAGTCAAAACAGTAGAGAAAAACTAAACTGCAGTGACTAATTGACATTTCACAAGACAGCTGTGCCAGTTTTACATCTTACAGCCTCTGCAGTCTCCTTTCCCTTTCCCTGAAGTCCTCAGTAATCCTCTACTAGAACAGTTTATCTCACTAAGCCTGCAGAAAGTGAAACTCAAATAAAGGAACAAAACTCCCGTTTTGTGCTATTTTGGTGAATTAGCTGAATCAGCTTGCAGAACAGGAAAGGAGATGAGGCAGCATATGGTGAGAGAGGGGAAGAGGAAACAGCACTGCCAGCCTCTAGAAAAGCTCATGAAAACTAACCTTTAATTTGCTCTGTCTATACATATCCTCAGTTTGGACGTGTATGCAGCAATTACAGCAGTATGGCATATTTATAATTCATTCCTGAGTGTGCACCAGTTTCCTACGCATCGGCTGGAGTTAATTACTTCCATGTTTTAAAAAAATCAGGAAAATAGCTTGGAAATGTACTTTAAAATAATCCCCTCCATCCTTCATATTTCTAAGTAAATCTTCATTTAAATGAACAGAGAAGCTACAATATTCAAATATTTCAATACATTCTTTCTTTTAACATGTCTCATACCAACCTGAAATTAGACTCATGAAAGCAACTGCACTTCCCAAGCACATGAATACAATTTCTTTTTGCTGCAAAAGTACGTCTTGTCTGATTGTATAATGAGCACATTGCAGATTGAGACTAACTTTATGATGAAAATGTTTTTAAGCCTTAGAAGTCTTTATGAACTTTTAAAAAAATAATTAATAATTAATTATTTTAAAAGTATAGTATAATTATGAAATTCATCTTCCTATTTAAAAGGAAATTTATGCAAACAGATCTTTGAACAATTTTGTTCTGCTGTTGAAAACCAAATCAATTCCAGAAGTTTTCACCTACTGGAAAGCTACACATCACAGGTGTAATGCTGGCAAGTCATGATGTTGTAATTTACATCTGCTTTCTACCACACATTTTCATTATGTTTAAAGACTATGAAATAGTATTTTTATCTTGTATAAGAAATTTTAATATCCTTATACCATAACCAGCACTTAAAATTTAATGAAATTTGGACCTACTTTGTAATTTTTTGCTAGTGCTTTCTCCACCATGAACATGTCTTCTTGGCATGAAAGGTGATGGCTGAGGCAGAGGTAGTGAAGATTCATCATGTGTCTGTAGCTTATACCAATGTGGTTCATCATCTAAAAGCGCTGTCTCCAGCTCTATAAGAATCTAGTATAAAAATCATCAGGTTTTAATTTTACTTTTTGAATGCAAACACAGAAACACATATAAAATACATATGCATATGTATTCAAAACCAAATGAACTCAAAAGAAATGTGATTATATGTATCACCTCTCCAAGAAATTCACTCTCTTCTTCTTGTACTCTTGGCTGATCCCATACAGTTATTTCAAGCATTCGTTCTCTAAAATCTCTACGATGTACGTGTGAGTAGAGAAAAGTTTGGTTCCATTTCGGCTCTAGACTTTTCTTTACTGTTTTGGTCCTTCTTTTACTCTTATCACTGAAACAAAAATAGTTGGTGTAAATTGTTTGTAGAGATAAATCACAAAATGTCATCTACTTATCAGCACTTAACTGTTTTCATTCTTTCTGATCTGATAATGCTGAAATGAAAAAAGCATTTGCTGTTCAGTGGATCTTATTCATACATAATTCCATAAAGTTAATTTGATACTGACTTGCATGAGTGAAGCACAATCTCTTGCTATAAATTATCTATCTATAACAAATTGTAGAAAAGAGTTCTTTACTTCATAAGCATTCATTAAATGTTGATTCAACACATGATAAATTGCAACCTAATTTTTTAAACTGCAATGCTACTACCTTCTGTCTGGAAGAAAATACATTTTTACATAGGGATTTCTGGGCCGTCCATCCACTCTTGATGGCAAATCTGTTGCTTGCAGAACATTTACTATTAATTGATGTCCTACTTTGTCATACCAGAGTTTAACCTAAAAGAATCAAATTAACATTACTGAAAATGGACAAACCCCTGAATTTTCAGAATGCATCACAATAACCACAATGTAAAAGTAACCACTGTTTTTTTCTAAGAGATGAGAAGATATGTTTTATGTCAAATCCCTTAATATTTAACTTAGATGGAAAAGGTGATGGTATATACCAAAGACTTTTATATTTACCTCATCTGAATAAAATGGTAGCACCTAATCATACTTACAATTCTTACTGTACTCACTGCATAATCTTGTTTCTGTGAATGCATTTCAACTATCACGTCTTAGCTCTGTAGCTTAAAAGCTTCATTAAATAGGAAGCCCTGAACGCAGTTAAACTCGAGGAAAACACTGAAATCTGTCTACTCAAATCTGTAACCCTTTCAAATGTTCTTATGAAAAACACAATATAAAGCTAAATCATTTCTTAAGAGAATCATATTATGAAATTTTAGAGCCTGCTGTATACTTAGAAATGAATATGATCAATATAAAAAATGTAAGAATGTACAAAACAAAGTCTAAGTAGTTACTGTACATTTAAGAAGAACTTCAGTTAGTATTACAGGCAGTTCCAGGATGTACTGTGTATCTAAACTAAAATGCATTATTGAATGCATTAACAGCACTTAACAAATACACATCTCTTTAAATGCTCCCATAAGGAGGATAAAGTGATACTATTCATAACAAGGATAAAGTGATACTGTGCTTGTTATCTGCAGGTTAGTGGGCAGGTACAGAGAAGACATGATTTTCAGTGCAGGGGATACAAGATGACAAGTTACAAGGCACTTTTATGGGCTCCTCTCAATATACATTTCTGTGCTCTTTGGCATATTTAGACAAGAATTCCTTACTTCTCCTATGATTCCTCTAATGGCTTCTGAGTGCATAAAAAGGGTGTTAAAAATCATTTGAAAGATGTTAGTTATCAACAACAGACATTTCCCTTAAACTCCCAACAGACCTTGGGAATATACAAGGCTGAGGACCAGCACTCCATAAATTCCAATTAACAACTCAAGAAACAAAATATGCTCACAGAAAGCTGGCCTGGTAGGACTTGTGGTGCATCCCGTAGGGCTCCAGGGCTGGTCGGAGATATAACAGAAATAGAAGGCCTTTCCATCTTCTGAGATTCAAAAGAACTTGAACCTAAAACCAAATGAGAAAGACATGAACTTACCATCTAACATTTTGAAGCAAATCTGGGTAACTCATTAATTGATTCTTCTTTGAATTGTATGACGTTTGTATTTATACAAACTACAACTGGATTAATATACAGAAAGATTTTAAACTGATGTAGACAGCATGGTGAAAAGACTACCTGTTTACCCTTACGCAAGATTAAACCTGTCATTTTTTTGTTTTATTTGAAGTAATGTATAAAAAAGTGCTCCTCTGTTACTGGCAAAACATAGCAAGTGTTTTAAATAAAATATTGTTCTCTGACAAAATTATACCTCTCCCTTCCCACCCAAACTATTCTGATTCTATGATCTCAAAACTTTGATGAATAAACCACATCTGTTTGTTGGATTATATCCCTGGTAGTCTCTGAAATTTTAATAGGAAGCTATGAAGGACATGCATCTGGCATGGAGGATGTTCCAGCAAATCTTGGACATCATTACTTCTCTGCCAGTGAAACAGAGCCCTCACTAATCATATGAGCTCCTGGCAGGTGTAACAGCACTCTCTGACTGCATGGGATCCTGCCCCAGGAAGGGTTTCTGGTTCTGTATCAGAAAAAGCTCAGGAGAGACTGGACTGGGAGCCATGGCTCTCACATACATTTGACAATATTCAAATGGCAAAGTTAAAAAGAACACTATTCCTTTGAAGTATGATTCACAAAACAGTCACCTAACCAACACTTAGCTAAGAAGAGTGTGTTAAGAAAAAGAGAAAGAAGAACACTAGACTTACGCTGAATGGTGGAGGAGGTAAAATGCCAACACCATTAGTAACTTTGGCAATCCCTTATACCTGTGTCCCCTTACATCAGGGCAAGTAAATGACTGTTTGTGTCATAGCGTGTATGCAAGTATGGTACTAATAACACAAGATATAGAAGAAAATATTAAAACTATGCTAACATTTGAGATCTGCCCAGCTCTAATAAAAATCTATATTGCTTCAAACTTAACACACAAGACCAAAACTCATTGAATTTTGTCACACAAAAACCTCAGAACCAATGTAATTTCATATATATTTCATATAAGTTCATAGAATGTCCAGAAATTCAAGAAAATTCATAGCTGAAACAACTGTGCTGGGTGCATGATCATGCTTAGAGGAAGGAACAAGGTGTTTACTCACTAGACTCTAATGGGGGGTGAGAAGTCTCAGGAATCCGTGGAATATCACTAAAATGCGAATACACAGTAATTAGAAATAACAGAGATGACCTTCAGCTGTGACAAATACACTTCTGGGACAGTTTTAGGATCTGTTTCTGTTCTACTGGATTATGAGGAAAGAAAGAGGAAATATTTAAAAACATACTCTCCATTCGCATTCACAAAAATAATACTAATGCAAACTACTTTTTTAGGTTAAGGAACTAGAAGATGTAGCAATATGAGCACTGCAATGTTAAAATTGTGGATGGACTAAATGACAGTTTTACAACCAGAACAATAAAGTAAGAGAGTTTTTAGGAAGAGAAAGGTGGCACAAGGACTTACAGCTATGGATGTTCAACTATGGTTTAGAGGAAGAAAAATTTAAAAAATAAGACAAAGATTAACTCACTAGTAATTTTTATATAAACGTCTCAAGGAGTTCAGAGAATGAAACTGATGAAAATGTCTTACAATAATGAAAAAGAAAAACAAACAACATTAGTGATGTTAAACAAACAAGAGAATAATGCATTTCTCAAAAAAACCCACTAAACAAACAAACAAAAAACCAAACAAACAAATAAAAACAAACAAACAAAAACCCAACAAACATTTTACAAATATATACAAATATATACAGGTATAGGCAAAATCATACTGGTTAAGTCCACATATATCTATCACAATTTTGCCATCGACTATTACTCTTCCATCCAAATCTGGAGGATGCTAGCTCCTGGTTCTATTCTTAGCCATCACAGAAAATGCATTGCAAGAGCGAGAAACAACTGCTATTGTACAAATCTCAGGAAAGTAGCAGAGTAGGAAAGTGGAAACAAAGCTCTTCAGTGAATTACTTGAAAATATTGTCATCCACACAAACTAATCCAAAACTGGGACTACAATAATATTTCTGAAGAACATCTGCAAGATTTTTTAAGTCTATAGCTGAGCATTTTAAATGTATTCAGGCATTTGTCTGTTCAGTGAAACACTATCTTACTGACTTGGAAGTCAATAAAATTAAGACTCCAAGGTATATAAAAGTCACTTGTGAAAAATAAACAGACACTTGTATCAGAAAAGGAATGCAACAGCGCCGAGTCAGTCTTAAATTCACTTTCCATGGCCTGCATTTTAAACTTATGGTGCCTGTGTTTTAGAACAGATTATTTCAGCTCTGAGTTAATGTCTCACATTAGCTTATATCTTACATCACTAAACAGGAATGTGCTTCCCTTTGTCTTCACTTTGTAAGTCAAGAGTAATGTGGCTTCCTCAAATGCATAGGAATATAACTGAATTAGTCATTCTTGACATGGAACAGCACTACTTTACAAACACAGGAACAGATTAACGATCTGTCGCACAGCAGGGCTGCTGTGCACACTTCTTCCTCTTAACATTTTCTCTCTTTGCAGGGGAGAATTTCCAGGGCTCTTTTAAGCAGTCTGAAATATTTACTTTCCCTATTTAAACAGACTTTTCTGTTCAATAAAATATTAAGTTTGCAATGTTTTCTTCTACTAGAATATGAACATTCTCATCTGCAGTATGGTACTGGTAAATGACAAAAATAATCATATCTTTCCTAATACTTTACTCATCAGATGGGAAATAATTGCAAATAGAATTTTAAAACTGCATTTTTTCTAAACTCCTTGATTCCTTGACAGAAAAACTGTGAGCTAGAACATAAATTTCAATTCAAGACAAAATACATAGTTTTCAATAGAAATGTTATTTGAAATCTCTAAAACTTAATAGTACAATGGACTGTTTCTTTAAAAATATATATAATTTACAGAAATAAAAGATATTATTTAGAGATATATTTGTCTAGAGAGAGAGAGTATGTGCATGTGTATGTATGCATGTGCAAATTATTGCTAGGGAATCTCTCCCCTAATATATTTATCTTCTTTAAATATGGCTTCATACTACATTACAAGATAAAGAAATAAAATATACAAATAAATGAGGAAAGTGTGCAGTATAGCACTGATCACCAAACTCATGTCAGAGAATTCCAATAAGCTCATTAATAATTCTGCTTCCTGCTGTCAATTTCAAATGTACTGCGGTGTACCTGTCCTTCTGTCTATTTCTGAATCTCTTACAAATCCAATAAACAAATTTACCAGGTAATTTCTTAAATATTATATGCACAAAAGAAAGGTAACTGGAGTACTAGACTTCATCAAATATATCAGTGGCTTTTTTTCATGTTAGCATTTAGTTAAGGAATGAACATTCTAAAAGAAAACTATAATCTAAAACTTTTTATGCATGAAAATTAGTCTTATCTAGCCTGCTTTTAAATTTGAATTGCAGAAAATATTCTGACACTATGATTTACAAAAAAGCTCTTCACAAGTTCTACCTTATGACTTTAAATATTCAGAACTAGACTAATCAAAGAAAATGAAGTGAAAAGTTGCACAAGTGCAATTTTGCTCCGCTTTTGGAGCAATACGAGCACAAGAAAAGTAGTGTCAGACACACATTCAATGAAGACCTGTTGACATCAAATTTAGTCTTTCTCTACCTTGGAAGCCAAAGGTACTCTGAAGTCTTATGTGATGTTCATGTTACTATCTTATGTCTGATCCTTCCAAGTCTCAATGAATACATAAATTAAACCAAACTCCACCTTAGGCTGAAACTACTCTGTGCAGACAGATACATGGTTTGTGAGCATCACTATTTTGCAAAACACAGGAACAGCTATAACTTCTCTGAGGGATACAGTCAAGAGGTTGATTACTGAAGACAAACCTAACTCAAACGTGGCCATAACCCACAATTTTTTAGGTTACTCTAGGAACAGAAGTATCATCTTCTACACCCTAGAGAGTTTTAAAGAGTTTCTGAGTACCTCTCCCCGATGTTCATCCTGTTATTTCCAAAATCATTCCTTCCCATCAGAACCTGTAGATCAATCTGCTATTTGCACTAACTACATTACTTGAGCTGCTCTCAGAAGTTCTGCACTGCCTCGTTTATGATGGAAATTCAACTCCCCCTGCAAGGACCTGGAGGACAGTAACGGTGCCTGCAGAGAGGAGTTGAATCACACCAGAAAAACAACATTTTTGTCAGTTTTGGAAATCCAAGCAAAGATAGCTAGCATCTGACAAAGAAAACAGAGACAAATGAAAAAAAGCATTTGTTTTACCTTCATTATCCCACAGAGCTTGCCCAAGCACACAAGAGACGGTGAGTTAGTTACCATGCCACGGTTCTTCTCCAAAAAGCATACTGATGGGATTTTCTTTGCTGTCCTATGTTAACCACCTCTCACGTTGTTTGCATATTCATAGATAATTCTTCCCCTCGTATTTAGATAGCCAACCCATCCATTTTACTTTTTATAGATCTCTTACCTACCTTGTATTTCAGTCATTAGCACTAGTACTAATTAGCTCCTGTGGAGTTTTCAGGGTACTATTGTGGTCATACTGTTTATTGTTGTTACGCCTTCATCTGCTAATAGTGTTATGTGCTTCACATTTTTCTCTAATAATTATCCTACAATTATCCATTACTCAAAATTACATTTGCTGGTAGATTGAGAAACACAAATTTACAAGACTGAGCAAATTGTTTGGACAGCAATTTCGTAACCGGCAGTCTAATTTGCGGGCAATCTGATTCGTGGGTTTACAGTCCTTCCATTATTCACTTAAAACAAACTGTGTCATATTTGTGCTTTTTAGACCTAATATGCTAGGAATTTTTAAATCATGACCATTAACAGTGCTGTTACATTATTTGCATTATTAATACCAAGAGATGAAAACAGCTTAAATTATGCAGACAAAATAATACTTTTTCAGCCTTTCGGGAACCTATTTCCTCACAGGAATTTTAGCTGTAATGGATTACCACATAATGCTGTATAAGTAGCTTCGATTTTGCTGACTCAGCACCCAAAGTAGCCACCAAAACTTTGATATACTAGATTTGTTCGTTATGCAAGAAAACCATTTTTCATTACACAGCACACTTGACATAGATTATTCAAGAAAAATTCCTGTGCAGTANTTTTTTTTTTTTTTGTTTACATTGCTATACAATGTCTGAAATTTTTGATTCTTTTAAGATGAAGGACAGGTAGATTTCAGTCTGACTCAAAACAACAAGACTTTGATTCATTAGTGCAGGGAGAAAAAAAAGGAACTACCTGTAAATTTCAAAGCTATATGTTCTAGTCACTTTGGGATATTTATTTGTTCTTGTCATTAAAAAAAAAACAAACACAAACAAACAAAACCAAAACAAAACAAAAAACAAACAAACAAAAAACCCCCCCACAAACTACCCATTCGTCAAGCAAAAGCAAAAAATGAAAAACAAACCAACAAATTAGACACAACTCTACAACAATACTGTTATATTATGTAAAAACCTCCATGCCAAGTCTCCATTTATCTCAAAAACATAATCTGATCTTCTCCTTTTTTGCCTCTATATGGAAAAAATATGCATGTGTTATCCAAGGCAAAACTTTACATTTTATTGGTACTATTTCTGAGTGTGCTTCTGTAGTGTAAAATCCACTGCTGATATTCAATAAACAGTTTTGGATTTTGAACATACTTCAGAAAAGTATAGTATGTTCTCTCAGTTTTTCTTCAGGAATATGTCACTAGAATGAAGTCACCTTGTACTTCATTTTCCAAAACTATTAGATTTATTAAATTCATAAACTAACATGATCCAATTGGCTTAATACTGAAATATTTTTTAAAAATTTAATACTTAAAAATATAAGGACACAAAAAAATTGCAATTTTATGGATCAAATTATTTAAAATACTAATCTGGCGCTTTCCTTCTACATGAGTTGTACAAATTTGTTTCCAGGTTTTCTTCAGCTGAGACAGGGAATTGAAGTCATATCCAGTATCAACATATCTCCTTTTTGATCATTTGATCATAAAAACTCAACTTCAAAAAATCTTCTTCAGGCATTTTGTTATAAATTACAAGGATGTAGGACTGAATTTCCAATTTTCAGTCAAGAATGTCTCCATATTTATCTTAGGTCAAAAATGTAAAATAAGGTTTCTATTCTCTCACAGTCTCCATCTCAAGGGTAATTTTAGCCTTTAACAGCCACTATTATTGCATCAAGCTTCTGTTTTCCATTAGAAGGTCAAACTGATAGGTGCAATTATCCATGAATTTTAGTCTTATTCAAGCACTTTTAATAGTGATTGCCATCAAAAAGGCAACATTTGTTTGTGAAATACAGCTACACTCTCAGAGTATAGACAAAATCAGAAATCAAAAAAGGAAAGGAATATTTTAGTCAGAAAGAAAACTAATATTTTTTGTTTGAAAGATGAAAATGTATCATATTTGAGACAGGCAAAAATTACAATCAGAATGAAACCCAGCAAATTCAAAATGAAATAATCATGTGTAAGGAGGAAAGTTTATCATCTACCTACAGAACAGTGGTATTAGAAACTTACAGTGAGTGCACATGAGATCTGAGAAAGCGACAAAGTAAAGAAAGATTTAAAACCTTTTTTTTTTTTTTAACTAACCGAGTCACTTTTTATTATTAATCATGTGACTGTGTTCTGTAATATAAATCTGAATTTACAATATATGACTCATATTCAGTTTTGTAAGACAGCTCAAAACTTTCTTGATATCAATAAAGCAACTATGAAAAATGTAGTGCCAGCCCCACTAATCTTACTAGTTCAAACAGATTTTCTTTTCTTTCTAAGCTCCATTTGGGAAATCAAGAATGTAAGAATTGCTATCACAAACCCCAAACCTGGATTAATAATAAATTTTAAAAAAGATAATAAACATAGCACACCAAAGCTAATTTTTGATGAAACTTTTTATGTCCACCTTTGACTTTGGTAAAAATCATTTGAGGGTAAATAGTCTTTTCAATGTAGAGTTCTGCATTTCTTTTTTTTTAGCTCTTTAAAGAAGGCTTTTTTAGAATCTTACTAGCACTGACTTATGAGGATCCTGAAATGCTTCCCTATACTCATGAAGACTTGTGTAAGTTATTCTGACCTAGTGAAGCAGAAAGCCTGAAAACCACATTGAAAAGTACAGGTGTACTTAATTCACCAATTTCCTTTGCCACTTGGCAAACACCTTCATAGCACTTTCACCATACAGCGAATAACATTTATACATATATATATATATATATACATATATATATATATATATATCTCACTGCAAAGATCCAAGACTGTAAATGGTAGTGAAGAAAATCAAACATACACAATGTCAGTAATAGAAAGTGAATTGTATTCCATTATTAAGTAATAAAAAATAATGAAGTCACAAAAAAGCTCTTTAGAAGACCCATTAGCAGAAGTAATAACTGTGCTTAAGAAGCAAGTCTTTAGCCTTACCCAATAGGCCTTGAAACAATAATTTCAACTTGAGGTTCTGATTTTGATTCTAAAATAATGTTGTAAACTTCTTCATTTGTAGCTCCAGGCAATGGTTTACCATTCCATTCTAGAACTTCATCCCCTTGAATTTAAAGAGAAGTTTATGTCACTTACATATTCTTTAACAAAGAATGAAACTTATGAAATTTATATTAGCAAGTAACATTTCCTGAAATACTTTAAAAAGTTGTACTGGAACCTAGAAGAAAGATTTTAAGACACTAGCAAAGCTCCTTTCCCTGAACACAGCTATAAGTTGTACACACAAAACACATTAAAGAAATCATTTTCAAAAAAATAAATTAAAAAAAACCAAACCTACCATTGCACCTTTAAAAATCATGGCATTTTATTAATTTATATACTCTACATTTTGATTTCACTGCAGAAAGGACTGTCTTCACTGTCTGTGTCAAATAAATCAAAAATAAAAGCATGAGTGAGCCCCTGTCTTCTGAAGATGTTGATGGGGACACAAAGGAAAACATGAACTGAAAGTCGACTAGAAAACCTTTTTTCAGCTTGTCATTTCTGAATTGTAAATAGTATGTACATTACATTGTACTTTGGCCTTATTATAAAAAGCTGAAAATCTTGAAGTACTGTTTCTGAAGAGAGATTAGTATATAAAAATAAGCTCCAGGATCATTAGGGTAAGTTTAATCTCTTACATCCCATCATATGCAGCAGTCAAAAATTCAGAATCGCCACCTGATGTCACATATATTTTATTATATTTCTTGTCCTTATTGGTAATGAATTTATGTTTATCAGATTCAGTCAGAAACAACCCTGCAGATTCTGGCTTTACTTCTTTCTGAGGAGACACAAGCCAAATGTTCAAACCTGCACTTGTTAAGAAGCCAAGGAAAACTATCCTAACTGAGGTCCTACAAAATAAAACATATTGCTTCAATTTCTCTTTCTGTTCAGCGATTGTCAGTCCTTTTTTCCAAAACAGTTGATATTTTGGTAATTTTAAAAAAGGACTCCACAGGATATATCTACAGGAATATTCACGGGATATTCCACTGGCTTTCAAAGCATTCTTTAAAACATGAGGATTTCCTAATGACAGACCTAATAAACATTTGCCGACTTAAGTTTAATTTTATACCATGCTGTTTAGATATGTTTTAAAATATTTCTGATATTTATTATGTAATATTCTCTTGTGGGATAGCAGGAATTAGATATAGCCTAGGAATTTCCTTTAAAATATATACAACTTAGTGAAAACAGATTCAGTTTATTCTATAATTCTGACTCTATTTTAAAGCTAGCAACTGTTATAAACTAATGCGGGGGGTTTTGCCTCCTAAAATAGAGTCAAATTTCTTTAGAGTTAACTGGTTAAATTTATAAAAGCATCCCAGCCATTAAAAAGAAAAAGATGTGGCCAACTTTGTAATAGTTATAATTTTAAAAGTAAAAAACCAACTGTGGCATATGTGGAATTTCTTACACTGAAAAAAAAAAAAAAAAAAAGAGGATTTAAACCTAATTTATGCAAAAATGAACCAATCACATTTTGAAGACGACACCACACATGATTTCTGGTGTCAGTAACAGTCATGGAAACAGGAAACCACCACTTAGGTAGTCAAAAACTCAGACATATGTAAAATCCAGATTGACACGGTCCTGTGCAAGCTGCGCTAGCGGACTCTGCTTAAGCAGTGAGGCTGGATTATAGATCTCAGGAGGTCCCTACACACCTCAACTATTCTATGACCTTGTAACATACTGCTACAAATACAGGTGAGATGAACTCCCTGGTCTTACATCCCCCTTTAGTAGCTCAGAGTTGCAAGTCAGTCAGTGAAGCAGCTGTTAGACACCTTACACTGCAGATGTTTAGGATAACCAAGATACCTGCAGAAAGCTGGCTGGCAGACCTACATAAGGACACTTGCACCCTTATGAAGGCACTTCAGCAGGTGAGGCATATATCCCAGGATAGCTAAGATGCCTCTCTAAAGGAATATTAATGGATCTTGCATTCTACCCCCACTTACTGATTCACATTCAACTGTGACAGTTTCAGACTGACAGTTTTCAGGCTGCAAATATTTGGGCTTTTTTATATTGATTTCTGAAATAGTAATTTGGATTGGGAGACACCACTAGGGGTCAGCTAGTTCCAGCCCCTGCTCAAAATAGGGCCAACATCAAAGGATAGACCAGGTTGCTCTGGAATTTGACCAGATGAGATCTGAGTTTCTCAAAGGGAGGATGTACCTCCCATGGGCAACCTCTTCCAAGTCTAAACTGACCTCTCCGGTTACAAGAAAAAGGGTTTTCACGAACAGAATCTCCCTCATTCCACCATGTTGGTGTCTTGTGTGACCACCTCTAAAAACAGTTCCAGCTCTGGGGTCTCTACTGCCTCCTGCTAGCCAGGTAAAAAAAAGAATAAGGTATTCCAATAGTCTTTTCATTGCCACTCTAAACAAACATATTTCTCTTGGCTTCTTGTACCTCACATGTTTAATTAACTTCCTATCTCTCTGCCCCACCTGGTCCAGTTTGACAGTGCCTCTGTTGTACTAGACAAACCCAAACTGGACAAAGGACTCCAGATAGAGTCCTGCAAGCACTCAAGAGACAGCAACACCCACGTCCCTCAATCCAGTGGCTACAACCATGTTAACACAGTCCTCTGCATGACTGGCACTTGCTGCAAGGGTGCTGTGCTGACTCATGTTCAGCTGAGTGTCCTGCAGCACCTTCAGAGACTCCTCTGCCAAGCTGCTTTCCAGCTGATTGGCTCCCAGTGCTTACTGCTGCGCTGGGATGTTCTGTTCCTCACATAAGGCTTCATATTTGCTGTCATTAAAATTCAAGAGGTTCGTACAATTACTCAATGATTTATCAACTAGACAAATTTTGGAGTTATTTTGTATGGACAAAAGTGTGTTCTCCATACAGCAAGGAGATGCCTTTTTTGTGGGTTTTATTCCCATACAATAGGATGAACAGACTTTCATTCCTTGAAAATATGTGCAAAACAATGTGTTTTCTCTGTGAAATAATTCTTGCTCTAAAATTATTTTTAGAAATTAAAAATAGCCCTGACTTAAAATACAAAAAACCAAACTCTAGATCAGACATTAGAAATTTATTACTTCAGTCAAAATAGTTCAAGATAAGTGGAGAGATACTTATGCATTTAAAATCTACAAGTAACTGTAATATTTGGTGCTATCAAGACTACATATATTGACTCAGTAAAAAAGGAAGATTAACAAATGCCAAAAAAAAAAAGACAATATTTTTAGAGACTCATTATCTTTTGTACTTCTTTCTTACTATTTGCTTCATGCAATTATTCTAAGTTTATACAACTTGACATTAGAGTTTCTGGGTTCCTGAGACACTGTATTGACTTTGGTTTACTAAGACAACACTTGGAAAGTAGTTTTTTAAAGACATGGTAAAAAAAAAAAACACCAAGAAGCAACCTTGAAAACCAACTGCTGTGCATAATTCTCAGTAGCTCGAAAACTGCCAACAGCACAGCCATTTATTTGTAAGTGAAATATATATGTTTTACAGAAATGAAATATTTCAGAACCATTTTCTTGGCTTATTTTCCATTTTTACTTGAAATAATTTACACTGAAAGAAGCACTAATAAAATCCACTGTGTATGCAGTGTCATGATTCAGGTGACATATAGTACCATACTGAGTTTTGTTTGTCACAATCAGTTTAAAATAAAATGTTTTCATTGCTTCTGTAGAGTATAACAAGCAGCTCCTGAGCTGGCAAACAGAAATTTACCAGTGACACTCAGTCCTGACACCAGTATTGCTGAAGAGTTTCTTGTATTTTGCTAATACATCCAGGGAATTGGAGCTAATAATAAGCAAGCAATGTAGGCAACCTTGGTGTTCCGTAATTACATTACAGTATTGTATTAAAAAAAATTGGCATATCACATGACCAATGTTGATATAAATTAACATTTGCATTTAATAGGCCATTATTAAAAGATAATATATTTTATAAGCAACTGATTGATTTACCTGCTCTGAGATGCCCCACCACATCAGCCAAGCTACCTTTCTTCACTTTGGTAATGAAGGCACCGAGTCGTCCTAATTCTGTCATTTTTCCTCCAACAACCTGGTTAATCATAAATTTGTGAGTCTCCAAGGTACAAACCAGACATCATATCAAGCATAACCATATAGACAGATAAGTTTTCACATTATTTTTAAAATTAAACCTGAAACATCCATAAGCAAACCTACTGTCAATTTGGGTTTCAGAGAGGCCTAAAGACAAAAAGAAGTAAAGCTGACACAGAATGAATAAAACTGATATTCTTTTAGATATGTATGGTTAATCAATCTTATGAAGTTTGCTAAGTATCTACATTTGTTGCAGAAAAAATGCTTCTTAAATAACCAAGCAAATGCACTTTTTACAAATAATTGTCTGCCATGTGCTTAAATTTAAACTGCAACAGTGCCTCAAATCAAGTGTACAAAATCCCAAAATGCAATGGGTAGAACAATTGAAAACTTAGTATATACATTGTTATGAAACATGGGCAACCAACTCACAAGACTATGAACTCAGGCCCTCTCATCCAAGAACATGACATGACAAACCAGCAACTTCCAGGTTCTTTTAAACAGAACTGAACATTATTTGTTTTTGAAGATGACTACATCATACAGAGATCAGGAACATCAGGAAAAAAAAAAAAAGAAAAAAAAAAGAAAGAAAAAAAAAAAGAAAAAGAAAAAGGTGCCCTCAAGGGATCAGATTTTAAATAAAATATAAGCAAAGAAAATGCAGTCTTGTTGACCTGCTATTCTCTTTAGCTATCTTACTCCCTCCAGCCAGGTATTGCTTTTTGGTCGGGAATATCCTGTGAGGAGTTTTATACTAGAATGAAACAGTGGGATGTTGATTCATTAGGCATTAATTCCTCCATGTTGCAATCACAATAATTAGTAGGAGTTTTAATATCTAAAAAGATTCAGAAGCCTACCAGACAACAGTGTTGTCACATGATATATAAAATTAATCAGTGAGGACCTTAGTTCATATTACACAAAATGGAAACTTGAAATATCAAAGAGAAACTCTACTATCTACATTTCCTACTTGGTCCAATCTTTTTCTTCTCACATATTCAAATAGAATTGCTTGTTGCCAGAAAGTCTTGTGTTGTAAACTACTAATCATGTAGTAGAGTGAGGCTGTTTTCATCTTTTGTACTACCATGTCACACTATCTCGCTTCAAGGTGGGACTATTTCATATTTTGGATTGCTTCTGTTCTCAGTGGAGAGAGAAAGATATACAAAATAAATGCTTAGTCATCTGTGGAACTGCATAAATTTAAAAATTTACATGGAGAAAGAAATGCTTGAACTGGTACACTGTGTTCCCTACCAGCTTCAAAAGTAGCACACTCTTGCTTTCAAGTGTCCTGGCAAGTTAGAGACAAAAAACTTAAAGTCTGCTACAATTGACAAAGTCAGGTGTTTAAATCAATTGAACAGCACTGTCAATGTCTCTGTTTTGGGGCACTGGATTCAGGAATTACATTTAATACTACTACTATGATTTCAGAGGGTTTTTTGCAAATTTTTGTGTAAATTTTTAGTTTCCTCCTACAAAATTTGTGTTTTCCAATGGTTCAGTGGATTTTAAAAACTGAATTTGTAAACATTTGCATCCTTAATACATTTATGTATGTGAATTATAAGATGAATTACTTGACTGAATTGCAAACAGTAGAGCCAGAAAAGGCAAAGACTCCATTAGTGTATTGCAATGGGCACTGTATGTCTTGCAGACAGGAAGCTGAACAAACATATCCTTTTTAATCAAAACTGTTCAACTCCTTTGTCATGGATGATTGAAAGACTGCATAGAAGGAGCAGAAGTATTTATATTTGTATTGCATTCAAAACTTAGTCAAGAAAACGGATATTTTTTTCTTGTCATAAGACCATACCATAGGAAAGTCCTCTGACTTGAGTGTTAGACTTCTATGTCTAAGGTCAGTGGAACTTTCTTTCACTTAGCACACAAACCACGTAAAACTTACTTTCAGCCCCAGTAATGCACCTGATTCTTTTGGCATAGTTGTTCTCTTGTTAAGAATAACACGGCCAATTAAGCGATCTCCCTCTTTGGAAGGCTGCCACGTTACGGGATGCTGTTGAAAAAAGCAAGTGGTGGAATTAAACAAGTATGACCGTCTTCCAGTATTTAGATGCACATGTACATTTTTGTATCATTATTTTATAAATTTTTGTATTTTATACATTTTTGTATCATTAAGTCACAGTAGACATTAACATCCTTCAGATGTGTTACATATTGCGCCTGAGTGTTCTGTTATTATATCCGTTGGATTCTGGCAACTTTAAACATTCATGCCTCCTATGAGAACATCTCAGCACTAAGGCTGCAGGTAGACTTATAATACACTTTAAAGTTCAGTAGAATTAAACATTTTAAACACACTCTAGGTAACAAAATTAGGCATTTACTGTTAAATTACATGACCCTGAAAAGCACATTGAGAAATTCTGTTCTTTAGAATAATACACGTTATGCAGCTCTACCATATGGGCATTCACTATATAATAAAATCAAAATGATCATCTCCAACTCCAAGTCAATAGAAAAAATCACTAATCTCTCCCAGAGCAGCATCACACTTATAACTGCTTTTCTTTTGTGGTTCATAGTGAAATCTAGTGTCATAACTGGTGGCTAGCGTCATATGAAAGAATTAAATTGAAGTTAAAATTCAGGCAATTTTACAAATACATATTTTAGTGAAAATTTCTTTCTGATTTCCTTTTCCATGGTCCTCTAAACCAAAATTTCATATAATTTGTATTGAATTTTTTTTTTTCTATTTCTTACCGAACTAATAGGGGATGTCTCCCTGCTGTGCCACGTGGCAGGATCCAGCCAGTAATAATCCAAGTCACCTGGAAGAATATGAATAGAAAGAAATGTGTAATCTCTCAAAAAGAGAAAGTCATATTAATGACTACTTCTCCATGCATGAATTTTAAAGTGCAATAGTTTGATGAAGGAAATACAAAACCTTTACTATGATTCAAATGAACGTCTCAATTTGAAAACAATGTAGACTTTTAATATAAAAACAAAACCACATAATAATGCATTTATTTGAACCTCTTGCTTTTTCAGGAATTGCATCTCAGAATTCGTTGTGTGCACTATCTGCCTTCTCCTTTGTCCGGTCATGCCCCAAGAATGGACCCATAACATCAGATTCACAGCCCTCCTCCTCCCCACCATCTCCACAGCAAACACACAGGATTACAGCTAATGACAGCAGGAGGGAGAACACTCCACAAAACAGGCACTTATCTCTAGCTAAGGACAGAACAGTCAACCACACTCAAGAATCTGCAAAGATCAACGCTGTGACAATAGGTACCATACAGACAGAGAGGCACAGGAGCTGATAATGGACAATAGAGCACCTCACAAAACAGCCACACAAATAGAGTAAATAGTACCAACAGCAGGTACAAGGCTGCAGTTTTCTGTTTCATTAGAACAAACATTTATCTTATGTACATCAAGAATAGACCCATGAATTACAGCGGTCTGGAAGCCATCAGCCTATCAGGTCAAGGAGGGCACTGCGGGTGGGGTTTGGGAGAAAAGGCAGCAAAGCATAATGGCATGGTGAGTATATATGGATTTATGGAAAGCTAAGGAAACCACCACAGTTTGATTAAATATATTACAGCTACAGAAGGTTGACTTGGTAATAGAAAACTACCAACAGTTATCTGTGATAGAGGACTGAGGTACCTGTGCACTCTGAGGAGGAAAAGGTCAAGGCAAGAATTGTAAGAGAAAGAATAATGGGCAGTGCAATTTGGAGCACAATTTTATTTACAAAGAGGAACTGTAGAGTTGATATTTGGAGGGACATAAGAGAATGATGGTGGGTAGATATGAGATGGATGCAGTAGGAACAAGGCTGAAATACTTCTGTGCTAGCACTAGTTTCAACCAGAATATATCTGTGAGCTGTGAAATTTGGGGTTCTTTCATCCTTTTCAGCATTGTCATAGGGATTAATAAAAATGCAATAGAGTCATCAGAAATGAGACCAACTTTTTCTAAGGCTCCTCTGCAATAACAGTAGTTATTTTAATTCCTCCTTACCCTCAAATCCTTTAATACTACGCTACATTCCCTTGTGCTCCTCCCCACATATAAGCCTTAAGGAAGCTGTCCCTTTCACCCTCCAGTCTGTCCCATGCTTTGCTAAAATTCCAGCCATCAGCTACGTCCACAGCAGCTGGCCATGACACCAGTTCTTTCCCCCTCTGCTCTCAGAAGCTGAGAGCAGGAACTGCACTGCAAATGCAGCTCTGCTGAGCTGGAACATGGATGACACACTTAGAAACTTTAAAGGTAGCTAGCAAATCAAACATCTCGACTGAAAGGCATTGAAAGTTGTAAGTCTACAATTTGGTGAATATTTTAAAAGCTGCAGAAATGCATGAATTGGGTAAAGTACACATTCTTGAAAAAACAGCTTCATTTTAAAATTCCCATTAAAATTCTGTATGATAGAGACCACTGTCACAGAAACTTTTGGGTGAATTTACAACTATAAGAAGGGTTTTATAATGGAAAATGTCAGTTAATCTATTCATAAACACTTGTAAAACAGAACATAAAAATTTAAAGAACAAAATAAACAAACTTCCCAAATGAGCTCAAAAAACATTTTATGCCAGCAACACTGACACTACAGACATCTGCAATTCATTACTCTGTTATATCTTTAAAAATAATTTCTCCCTGATCATCCTATGTCATTGCTGCTTCTTTATCTAATACCTAATTATGCCATTCTTGTGCTGCCGTACTCCAGAACTCACTACTTGTTGAAGTACACAAATAACTTCACTGCACTAGTATTATAGAGATCTTGGAATACAAAAATAACATGCAAAAATTTATGGCCTAAAAGCATAGCTTCAAAATTTCAGATTTAAAAAAAAAAACAACAAAAAACAAACAAACAAACAAAAACCAAGCAAAAACCAAACCAAAACAAACAAAACAAAACCCAAAATCAAAAAAAAAAAAAAAAAAAAAAAAAAAAACCCAAAACAAAAAAAAAAAAAAAAAAAAAAAAAAAAAAACAAAAAAAAAAAAAAAAAAAAAAAAAAAAAAAAAAAACAAATCCCAAACAAACAAAAACAACACACAAAAAACCCCAAACATATACACAGAGAATTCTGTCCACTGGTAAAAGTCATTAAAAATAACTAGTAAAATAAGAAAAAATTAAGGCTATAGAGAGGGAAAAGCTACTTTTGTAAGGAGCAGATAATTGGTTTATAGGATTAAACTGCTTTTAAGCATTTTTAAAATAATCCTTTAAATTTAAAAACATGAACAACTTAAAAATAATAAGCCCCTCTGAAAATATATGTACATTGTATCATTATTCTTTTACATTCCTAATATTTCTCAAATATATAAAAATGCATTTCAACTTAGAGCATAATATTAAAAGCACATTTGTGTTTTTCCTATTAACATGCTGTTGTGCAATTACTTCACTCTTGGACACAGGGGGATATAATAATAAATTACAAGGCACAAATGTGTTGCATTTTTTTCCTGAGAAGTCTTTTGCAGTCTTTAATCAAATTTCAAAACAAGGAGTAAAACCCTTAATAAATAGTCCGTGGTTTTGTATCTGCAACATGGGTGCTTTCAAAATAAAAGGAAAGCAAAGTTCACAGCATCAGAAAAATATTTTCTCTAAAATACTTAATCTTTGGCAGCATGATCCACACCAAAAGCTTATGCTGCAATACTGGGATTTCAAGTGAGATCCTGAAAAGCTGAAAAGTTCTTTGTCTCTCTTGCAAAACCAAAACAAACACAAAATATAAGAGTCTGTTATTGTGTATGATCAGTCATGCTGATTTCCAAAGAGTTTTGAATGCTGGAGATAAAATACCCTAAGATGCTTTCCCAAATCCATCCGGACTGTTTTCAGAGATCGCTGCTATTCAGCAAAGAATGCACATCAGTGTATTACTGAAATCCAGATGCAGTAAACTCACAGCTGTTACTTAAGAAGCAGAGCCAAATGATAACAGTGAGCCCATGATAGGCATTTAACTGACCCTAAAATGCATCTGCTGATTAATACAGCACTTGTATCAGGTAAAGAAACTTGGACATTTTTCAGAGACGGCATCTAAAATTACTCTGCAGACTGAATACTCAGATTAGGTATCTCTAATTAACACATAGAAAAATAGAATGGCTTGAGTTGGAAGGGACCTTAAAGATCATTTAGTTCCAATCCCCTCTGATATGGGCAGGGACATCACCCACTAGACCAGGTTGCTCAGAGCTCCATCCTTGAACACTTCCAGGGATGGAGCATTCACAATCTCTCTGGGCAACATGTTCCAGTGCCTCATCACCCTCACAGTAAAGAACTTATTCCTAACATCTAATCTAAACCTACTCTGTTTCAGTTTGAAGCCATTCTCCTTTGTATCACTACATGTCCCTGTAAAAAGTACCTCTCCAGCTTTTTTGAGTCCTCCTTAAGGTAGTGGAGGGCTCCTAAAGGTCTCCCCAGAGCCAGCAGGTCTGTGCCCTTCTTATGCTGGGGGTCCAGACCTGGATGGAGTACTCCAGGTGGGGTCTCACTGCAGTAGAGTAGAGGGGAAGCATCACCTCCCTCAACCTGCTGGTCACACTTCTTTTGATGCAGTTCATGATCTGTTTGGTTTTCTGAGCTGCAAGCACATAATGCTAGGCCATGTTGAGCTTTTCATCCACCAACACCACCAAGTCCTTCTCTTCAGGGCTGCTTTCAATTCATTCTCTGCCTGGCTTGTATTTGTGCTTGAGTTTGCCCTGACCCACCTGCAAGACTTTGGCCTTGTGAACTTTATAAGGTTCACACAGGCCCACGTGTCAAGCCTGTCAAGGTCTCTCTGGATGTTGACCACACTGCAAAGCTTGGTGTCATTGTCAAACCTGCTGAGGGTGCCCTTGATCTCACTGTCCATGTTCCCTACAAAGATGTTAAATAGCGCCTGTCCCAATACCAGTCCCTGAGAAACACCACTCAACACTAGTCTCCACTCGGACATGGAGCCATTGACCACAACTCTTTGAGTGTGAACTTCAAGCCAAGTTTTATCCACTGACTGGTTCGATCATCAAATCCATGTCTCCCCGGCTTAGAGACAAGGATGTCATGCAGAACAGTGTCAAATGCTTTGCACCAGCCCAGGCACCTGATGTCACTTTCTCTTTCTTTATCCACCAATGCAATCCCATTGCATAAGGCCACCAAATTTGTCAGGCATTATTTACCCTTAATACAGCAATGTTGGCTGTCACCAATCTCCTCTTTATTTTCCATGTGCCTTAGCATAGTTTCGAGGAGGAACTGCTCCATGATCTTGCTGGGTACATAGGTCAGATTTACTGGCCTGTAGTTTCCTCCATCTTCCTTTTTCCCTTTTGAAAAATAGAGGTTATGTTTCCCTTTTCCAGTTGGCGGAAACCTCACCAGACTGCCACAACTTCATAAATATGATGCATAGTGGCTTAGCCACTTCATCTGCCAATTTCTTCAGGAATTGCTGATGTATCTCATCAGGCCCCACGAACTTGTGCACTTTCATGTTCCTTAGATTGTCTCAAATCTGATCTCCTCCAGCAGGCAGTTTTTCATTCCTTCAGTCCCTGCTTTTGCCTTCTGTGATCTGGGCAGTGTGGCTGGAGTACTTGTAGGTGAAGACTGAGGCAAAAAATCTTTGAGTAACTCAGTCTTCCACATCCCAGAAGGCAATCAGCCCTCCCGTTTTCTTCCGAAGAGGGCCCACATTATCTATATTCTTCTTTTTATCATTGACATACCTATATAAGCTTTCTTTGTTGACCTTGATGTCCCTGGCCATATTTAATTCTATCAGGGCTTTAGCTTTCCTAACTTAATCCCTGTCTGCTCAGGTAATCTCTGTGTATTCCTCCCAGGCTATCCATCCTTGCTTCCAGCCTCTGTAGCCTTCCTTTTTAGTGTTTTGAGTCTGTCCAGGAGCATTTCTCTTCATCCATGCAGACCTCCTGGGTTTTTTGCCTGACTGCTTTGCTGGGATGCATGGTTCCTGATCTTGGAGAAGGTGACCCTTGAATAAAAGCCATCATCCCTCCAGAGCTTCATACCATAGTACTCCACCAGGTAGATTCCTGAAGAGGCTTAATTCTGCTTTTCTGATGTCCAGGGTAGCAAGCTTGCTGTGTGGTCACATCATTGCCCTAAAGATCTTGAACTCCACCATTTCATGATCACTGCAGCCAAGACATGACATTTATTTATTTACTTCTGTTAACTTTTGGAGTCAAATACAACTTGCATTAAACATCAATAAAGCTTATCAAAGACCTGGAACTTCCTCTGTTATGTCTTTCACAGTTCCCACAGAACTGGATTAATATCTCACAGAAACAATCAAATGTTTCCCAGGGTAAAAATCAATTGAAGCCACACATCAACCTACAAAACTCCATATATTAACTTGATTGCCTTTTTTCTTCGTAGCCTAAGTTTTAATGAGTTACAAAACCTCTCTGCATGCTATTGGTAAATATCCAGAACACTGTTACTGCCATCAAAAACTTCTGGTTGCTGTTACAGATGTGATAGGCCATACTGTTAAGCAAGAAAATACTTCTATACACCGGAAAAAAAAATTCTAAATATTTTCTCATGTAAGAAAAATAATACATTATATAAACAACATATGCTTAAATCATTCTAGTTCAAGCTGCTAAATAGCGACAATAAACAGAAAACATGAGCACCCTGGCTTGACAAACAGGCCTGGCATTTATGTTACAGGAAGAGAATTCAAAGCTACCTATTGCTTATTTATCTCAAGCCAACCCACTTCAGATGTCTACAGTTAAGAACTTAATTCCTTGAGGAACAAAGTCTGTGTTTTACATTCTATGCAGTTCAAGGACAGACTGGCCATATGGTAGGTGGGAAGAATGCACCACAAGACTAAGAAATTTAGGTTTTCTTTTGTACTGAAAATATATAATTGCATTGGATTTTTGTTCCCCACTGGCATATGTCCTAAGCAATTAATATTAACATACTGTAAGACTCCAAAGCTAAAATAAAGGCTAGTACCTCATTCAAGTGACAATTTATACATATAGTACTCCTATTTCAGGCACAGATCTGGCACACTTGCCTGTGACCCCTACAGCCCTCAAAGTTAGATTTTCAGACAGCTCCCTCAATTCAATATTTATTTAGGTATTTTAATGTAATTATGAGATATAAAATTGCTTTTCTAAATCTTAATTAAATTTCTGAGTAACAAAAACATAATTGAAAAAGTCTATAGAATCTTATCAAGGACTAGGCTTTCAGGTTTCGATAACTGATAACCTGAGCTTATTCAGTACAAACTGAAAATAAATGGTTATTCTTTACTTTTGTGTTTAGAAGGTAATACTCCTTCATACTTCTTCACCTACCACCTTCACTCCTTCACCATAGAATGTCATACTCCTTCACCTACAAAATGAACACTCAGCATTTTATTCTGAAACAAACCCCTTAGTTTAAAAAACAACCACTTTTTAAAAGTGGTAGTTGCATTGTGAGCACAACACATGTTGCAATGCAGAACTGATGTCTGCAAACACGAAATACAGAAATAATTTGGCAAGGAAGTAGTGAACTGATTAAATACTACCTAGACTGTTAAGAGCATTAATATTAACTTCAAATCTAGTGATAAGGAGAATCCATTTGACTTCTCCCTTACTTACGATTGTGAAGTTCTTTGTTTACGCAAGTTTGTAAATTCACAATTATTTTTAATTTTGCAAAGGAATGATTTGTCAGTTGCTGATTATGAAAAATACTTTCAATATATTTCCTTTATCTGGGTGCAAGGTGAATTTTCTGTGGACTGTTTAAATTATAACATGTTTGTTATCCAGATATTTAACAACGACTTTTTATTTCATGGACTGTTATTTTCTTTTAAGTGTACAGTTCAGACATACACTTTTTTATAAGAAAGTCTTGCACTTGTCTTCATTGATGGCTGAAGGCTTCTCAAAAGATACACTTGAAAAAGACCTTTCAACACAAAAACAAGTGGACCCCTTTGTAGGTTTCAAAAAAATGGACTTGCAACCTGAATTATTTCAGTGTTGTTGCAAGGCTTCATAAACTACTGAAAGCAAGGATTACTAATATTGCCAATGGAAGCTTAAAGCCAAAAATCATGACCTATCTAGTCAAATAACAAACAGAGGATTTCTGAATGTTTCTAAAATTTTGACCATGGACACAAAAAGCATAACAAGGAACCTGTTTTAGGTTTCCTGAATCTCTAAGGAGTCTGCTCATGAGTCTCCCTGAGCCAACATTACTTGGTTCCTTCACTCAGACACCGACAGTCTTCAAGAGTTCACCAACCCTTTCTAGCTAGATACTTATTTTTATCTCAGAGACCATCTAAACTGCTATTCTGAGGATGTATAAGTCTTATTTGCAAGCATGTGAGTCCAAGAATACATATGATTCATAAAGGGATGGTCCACAGAATCATATTCTGCAGGGTCATAAGACAGTGTGACAGAGATGTAAAATGCTAAGCAAGATACATGAACTTCCATTTATCTGGAAAGTTCTGTTAAAAGGTTTATTACGAATATTTTATTCAGGATACCAGAAAAGTGGTTAGCACCAGGAACTTCAGATAAACAGGCAAGCATTTTAATTGATTTTTGATAGAGTGGTATTTAAAGATTTGAGGAAAATTTGTTGTCTCATGGCTAGGTCTAAGTACTAATTTTGATGACTGGGATTACTCTCTTTCATGGAAACTAATTCTGTAGATGGATGGAAGGAGAATTCCATTTTGAAATTTAGATCTTCTCTGAATAAATCTTATTGCTATTTAATTCAAATTCAATATTGACACTAACTTGTATTAACAGTTTTACTGAGTTCCTGTTTCATATAATTAACACATTATCTTTGCTATAATTTCTTGATATTTTTGTTCAGCATATGATAAAACTTCAGTTATATCTAAATGTCACATGGTCTTGTACATTAAAAGCCTGACCATGTCTCAATAATTTTTCTGGTGCCCCAAAGGAATTCCCAGCACTTCAAATATCCCATGCTGTTCTTGAATCTAACACAGTTTTTCTTTCCTCAGGCCGTTTTTTTTCTCTCCTTTGTACATTTAAAACTAATTGAGTTGGTGTTAATTGGGAAAAAAAGGTAATATTTACATTTTCCCCAGCGGATTTTAAAAATCTTCAGTTGCATATTTTTCATCAATCTGTTAAAGACTGATTTATTAACATGTTATAATTGAAAATCAAAGTTGAAAATAAATTCTTCTCAAACTCCAGCGTATTTTTATATTGCCAATTGTCAGAAATTTTACCAAGAATAAGCAAACCAGAAAAAAAAAAGTAAAGCTTTTAAACAGCAGCCTACACCCTAGAAGTCCCATGGAAACAATGCCCAGTAAGGAAACCATGCCTGGCAGAACACTCTGTAAATAAGGTAATCAAAACAGGCAACGCCCAGAGAGGCTTATTAGAACATATATTTTCTACTACTGTGTGGAAAGAAGAAAGACATTTCTGCTTAGATATGGAAGAAAACACACAGTATTTATAAACAAGCTGACAGAAACAACAGGAACTGGAAGAAAGGCTTCTCCTTATCCACAGGACCAGGGGAAGGGAGAAAGACAGTGAGTCTTTCTGTTGATGGTCCAACATAGACACAAAGAGTCCATCATGCAAACCTGAACAAGTTACTTGAGAAATAACAAGATTATGTTTCATAATCAAAGTTTTTATTTCATTTTCATGAAAACCAGGGGAAATAACTAATATTCCAATGAAAAAGAAAGTCTGAGGATGGGAAAAAAAACCCTAGTTTTTTAGAGCTTCAGGCCTGTAGAAGGAAATACAGCATATGAGATTCTCTGATTAAAGAGAAAAGCACGTCAGCACAACCATGATGGGCACGTATTTCAGAGCACCAAGATGAGCCTGGTGAGGATTTTTTTGTTTGGTTTGATTTGGTTGGGTTGGGGGCTTTTTGTTTGGTTGAATATTTTTTATTATCATTCATGAGAATCCTCAATCATGTTGCATGAGAAGATAATGAGGTTTTGTTTCTCCAGTTTGGAGGGGAATGCTGCAGGAAAAAATCCTTGGAGTGCACTGTGGGAGATCACTGACTAGCAAAGCAACCAGCAAAGGACCTTTAGAACTTTGCTTTCCATCAGTAGAGAGAAAAGAGATTAAAAAGTGAAAATTAATAAACTGGGAAGGGAAGGAAGCTGAGCAGAAGAAAAATAAAAAATAATTCTAAAAAATGTAACAAATCCCCTCAAAGCTCAAAAAAAAAAAATAAAATCCAACCAACAAAAAACTGAACCAAATCGAAATGAAAACACAACCTTACATAAAATAAAGCAGTTGTGAAAGCAAAAGGAGTCTAACAATCATGGAGGTATTTGAAGAAATAATTTCAATGCAGAAACAGAACTAGCTTAATACAAAAGAAAGGGAAATGCAGTCAAAGACTGACCGGCTAAGACATAGATGTTTCATTTTCTGGAAGAATCAATTGAAAGTTGCCTATGCATTACTTAGAGTGATTGAGTACCAGGAAGCACATAAAACAAAATTAGAAACACACAAAATTTTAATGCCAATAGCAAAGCATGCAAAAACAATTGAGATTATTCTGCAACTATTTAGTTCCTAGTACTAGAACCTAGTACTAAGTATTTGCCGGTCTAGAAGACTATGGAAAGAGACTGCTACCATTTGGCTCTATCAGCAAATTATGTGTAACAGCAGATGTCAAATACATTCAGTTGAGTAGAAGTCTTTTTTTATGTTATGCTAAGAGCCACACCAGAGAAAATGTCTAAATAAAATTTGCATACAGTGAGAATATATTTAGAAAATCATATTCTAACAGCTAAAAATTGAATCAAAAAGCCTTCAAAGTGTTCATTAAGCAGGATCTGCAGTCTTTGTCTAGAATATAGCATCACAGAATATGCTGAGTTGGAATTGACCCACAAGGATCATCAGAGTCCAACCTTTAGACCTGCACAGGACCATCCCCAAGATCACACCGTGTGCCTGAGAGTATCCCCCAAATGCTTCTTGAACTCTGTCAGGTTTGGTGCTGTGACCACTTCCTTGGGGAGCCTGTTCCAGTTCCCAACCACCCTAGTAGTAGTCAACACTCACACTTCTTCTGTAGTCAATAAAACAGAAATATTTAGAGTTGTAAGTGACTTGATCCCAAGCAGAAACGAATGGCTATTTCTAGAAGGCCAGAACCGGACTTCAAAGTTGTCATGACAAACTAGAATTAAAAAAAAAAAAACTTGTAAAAAGAGGACCCAGTTCAGAGATAACAATAAAATGGTTCCACACTCAGAGGAGGATAAGTGTAGAAACAGGGGAAAATCCACCAGTTGAGAAAAAGCTGTGCAGAAGATGATGAGATGGATGTAATCTGTCACAATGGTAAACAGGAGAGGAGAGCATATAAACCTGTCTGCTGTTTGAAAACTGCTACTCTTACATTTTGGTAGTTAGCTGGGTTGGACAGAGACTAGGCGCTGGTGCCTTACCTACTTTTGTCACCAAATACCTCAAAAGGTCAAAGTGGTGAATAACTTCAGGTACTGTTGTTAGACTTTTTTGGTTTTTTTGGGGGGGGTTTTGTTTGGTTGGTTTTTGTGTGTTTTTTGGTTTTTTTTTTTTGGTTTTATTTGTTTGTTTGTTTGGGGTTTTTTTTGGTTTTTTGTTTGTTTTTGGGTTTTTGTTTGTTTGGGGAGTTTTTTGTGGTTTTGTTTTGGTTTTTTTGGTTTTGTTTGGATTTGGATTTGGTTTTTTGTTTTGCTTTTTTGGTTTTGGTTTTGGTTTTTGCTTGGTTTTTGTTTTGTTTTGCTTTATTCTGCATCATGGTTTTTCTTTTGGCAACTTTCCACCCCACAAATACCCTGACATTACAGTGACCTTGATGACAGCTCAGTCTCTCAGGTTCTCTCCTTGCAGCACAGAGTTCAGTTTTCAGAGTGGAATATTTAGCATACAGAAATATAGCTATGAGGGAGAGATGAGTTAGATTTAATGACCAGAGAGCTAGAGATAGCCTGGTTTAATAGTCCTTTATATCTGTATAGTCTATTACACAAAAGAATACTCTCAAGAGAGACCAAAACTCAACAAGGGGATGTGGGGTTAAGTGTGATTTTAAAGTATTTTTTATATTTCCCAATTCCATGCTATTCCAAAGGCTGGAGACATGCTGCTGTTTGCCCATTGACTACAGCATAGCCTTGAATCATCACAATGCAGGGTGTCACACTTCTGTATTTTGCAATCCCAGTTCTACTTCACCTTCTTCATCTCCTTTAACAAGATGTGCAAGAAGTTTCTGGACTGCAGTTTAAGACTACCTACCATAGTGAGCAGCTTGAAGAAGAAGCAGCAGGGAATTACCTTCCTTTGTAGCTATAAACAATTTATTAAGTGCCAGAGAAAGCAAGATTGATCTTAGTCAAGAGTTTTCTCCAGTCTTTTCCTTTAAACTCCATGCAGAGCTAAGGCTGACCATTGCCTCTTGCCAGCCATAGCAGCATTTTTGTCTTCCTGCTGCTGTTCCCTCTCTGTTTTGACTGCTGTCCAAAACCATTTTCTCCAATGCACCTCTCCCATATTCTGCCTTCAGTGAACTCTAATTCTCCCCTAAATTCTGCTGAATTAACTTACTTTCACACATGGATTTCTTAATATATATTATTTAACAGACATGTTATTTTCAAGATTATGAAACCTTTCTTATTACTTATTCTATCATACATCTTTAGGATTAATTCTTCTGGTAAAAAAACTACTTTTCAAAACCAACTTTTATTGACAGTGCCATCAGCTACTTAGATACAGGATTTTAAAGTATTTTTTATATTCAAACACTGCAAAATCCCAAAGGAACTTGCAATGGTGAGTCCTTCCTCTCACTTTCCCCTGTAATTCTTTAGTTACTTAGCTGAGGACCTCGTTTCAAATCTGAAAGGAAAATGCTGATGTCCTTACCTCACCAGAAAGTGCAATGATCATGCAGAAATAATGTACAAAATAACCAGAAATATACATTTATTTTAACCCATATATTATTATAACCATAATTGTATATTGTGTCAAACAAACATAATTTTATTCTATACACAGGGGTTTAATGATTTCTGCCCCCCTCCCCCTCAAATAATATGGAAAAATAAAAGTAACAGAATTACATTCCATTCTGAACTTATTAAAGTTCTTAACAATAGCACAATTCAGGAGACTAAGGACATATCAGTTGTCTTCTGCCAAAAAGAAATAATACACAGAAATGTTCATTTGCTTCCTGAAGTAAATTTCTAATTCTTTATCCATGACTTCTCCAAAATGCAGAAGTCATAGTGCAATAGGAATATTATTATTTCTTTTCAGAAGCACATTTACATTTTTATGTGCACTTTCAAAATACAGATATATTTAAAAGCTCATTCCACATAGCATCACTAATGTCAAATCATATTTGACACTCTTGAAATATAAACATAACTGAAAGAAACTTAAAAGCAAATTTTTTTTTATTCCTGCTTAAGATGAGTACTTGCTACAGTTAGTACTTTACATTCTGAGGACATATCACTCAAACTGCACAGATAAATCTGTTCATAAAAAGATATAATGTTGTTTTAAATATGAAATATAAATACATAAATAAAACCTCAGCACTATATAGCTCCTTATTTACCTGTCCCTGAATGAAACGTTTGGAGCAGAAACTGAAGAAGCCCAGCAAACATAGCAGCATCAGCAAGAGAACGGTTAAAGCACAACTGGCATCTAGTAGGTTGCTGAATTCCAGCCTGCAACTGTAGCAAAGCCGTAATGCGAGCAAAAATCCACTTCAGGGGGAAGGAGACGATATAGAAGAAGTCATAAGGTCCTTGTGTCCTGATTCTAAGCCAAATTGTTCTGCAGTGCCCAAACATTTAACACCGCTGACACCAAAGAGGGCTAACGAGAGCTCTTGTCATCAAAACAAATCTCTGCAGTGTAGTGCAAGCATCGATTACTGCATTAGTTCATACACAGTTGCTGCAATGACAAGGAGTTTCAGTCCCCAGGAGTTAATGGTTTTAGGAATCCAGAATTAACGAACCTCAAGAAATAAGAGAGGGGGAAAATAAAGCTTCTTCCTCTCTGGACTGAACAGGAAAAAAGTGCTTTAATCCCAACAGTAGGCACAAGCTCAGGTATCTAAGTAATCAATACCACTGCTGCAGTTATTATTTATATTCAGTAGTGGTGTGCTGAGCAAGTTTAATGAACTGCAAAGACAAAAAAACTGTAAAGCAAATGTGGCTCTTTTAATTTCTGCAAATCATCCTAAGTTGTATATTTACTTCTAGCACACTGAAAACACACAGCCCTTGGAAAAAACTTCCCATTTTTTTTACAAATTAATAGGATAGTTTCACTCTTTTCATATATAATAGATGTGTGCAGGGAAACATAATTTTATATATGAAAAATATATTAAAAAAGCCCTGGAAATAACATTTTGCATTCCAAATTACGTATTCATGACAAAAGAGAAAAGCAGAACCTATATACCAGCATATTTAGAAAAGCCGGATGATTAGAGAATTACAGCTAATAGAATTTACTACAGTATTTCATCTAATTTAATCAAATCCAAACCATACAACAAAAAAATATTTCTGTAAGAAAGAGTCTTAGTCTGTACAAATAGATGTTTCTCTGCAGTGTATCTAGATGCTGCAGGACTTCCAAAATACAAGGCAGGACATCCAAAATAAAATAAACAAACAAACAAACAAAAACACTACTATCTAGAAACTTAAATGCAAGAAAGCAAAGCAAACAAAGAGAAGCTTAGAAGGGATAAAATGTAAATAATTAAGCTAATGAGAGCTTAAAGCTCTTTCATATTTAACAATATATAGACCTATTAGTAATAATGAAAATACACTTTATCAAGTTGTTTCCCTGTAATTCTGGATCAAATCTGAGGTGCTGAACACTGTAGTTCACACACTCTCCTGCATGTCAGTCAACAGCAAACACAGCTGGCACCCCTGACCACTGCTGGCACACAGTGTCCTCAGCAGGACTATATTAGCAGGAAGACAACACAGCTGCCTAACTCTGGGGTTTTTTTTATTTTTTCCTGCTGGTGTCCTTGTTAGGAGATAATTTTTTGGAGGAAGATGGCAATTATCTGCTACTGACCAGGGAACATAGATCTAGCTTTCTCCTTAAGCCAGAAACATTTCTTGCAAAAGTAACATAGAAAGAGCATGTCAAATGCCTGATGCTTCCACAGCTCATCCACTGATCCTTCTGCATTACTCCTTGAAGGACAACCTCAACTTCTGCCAGGGCAGGCACTGAGGGCTTTGCTTCACTTTCACAACATACTACACCTAGATCCTGAATGTTCACCTCACCTTACAGAACATATTAAGTAACTCAGGGGACTTTGCCACAATGCAACTCAACAGATGAAAAATTCTTACTTGCTAAAATGTCAGAATTTGTAAACAAGACTGCACTATACGGGCTTGCTTTCTGACTCTTTTAAAGTGTTCCTGTCATTCCCATAGTATGCATGTCTGTGAAAAAAATAGTGAATGGTTTTCCCAAATGCCTTTAGAAAGCTTGTTTTAGCCCCATGGTGTTGTTGAAGCTCTGTCTCCCATCCCTCTACATGCTCCTCCAGCTTCTAGGAGGTAGTCTCTAATGCCCATTTTACCCACTGCTATCCTTAGCCATGAGATCTGCCCAAGGCCTAAATACTCCAGTCTAACAGCTTCATAGGGTGGAGGAGTCTGCAAATATTTTCTGAAAAGTAAGGGAAGAGACGAGCCACAGAAAAGTGTTCTGAGGACAAAAAGGGCACTTTGCAGAAAAGGACAGTGCCACCAATCCCAGTGTGCATTTCACATTCCTAAGGCAGATTTGATTCCTCCCAGCCCCAGTTACATATAGCCCTTCTGGCTGCCTCAAAGGCCCACCTGAGAGCTCAAGAATCAAGTGCTAATAGATGGTTTATTCACTTTTACACCCATACTAGTATCAAAGCAGTAGGAAACTAACTGAAAATCTGGATAGCATTCTACTGTCATATCATTAAGTTCTATCATATCATTGCCTATGTAATCTCAGGAGGGTTTACCCTTGCAAATTATTTTATTGCCACTATATTTTGAGGCACAGTTAAACTATGCGTCTGATGTTTAGATCTTGACGACCATATTTTAGCTCTTCATAAGCTTCCTACTAATAACTGTTCTAGATCATAAACCATGTATGATACTTCTGCATATAAAAAACATTCTAAGACTATTAGGGAACCAGGAGATTGAAACAACTCACACAACCCTACCATTATTCAATTTTTAAGGGAACAAATTCAAAGCATTAAATATACTGTTCATCTTTATGCCTGGGTGAAAATGCAAGTTCCCTCTCAATAAAAAGTTTTATAACACCATTTTGAAATGAGGAATGCCAAAGAATGGTCCTAAGCTTAATTCAGCAGCTCAGAAAGAGAAATTCAAGGAAAGAAACACCTATGCCGTAAATTGGAATTTAATTGAGGAAACTAGAGAAACAACAAAAAAGGTCCATGTTACAATCTCCAGACCTCAAAGCCAAGTAACAATGGGGAAGATATTCTAATACAACTGCAAGAGTCTTAGCTACAATATTAGATATTCAATGTGATATTTTGTACTGTAGCCCTATTTGATCTGCTTCAAAAGGTCCTGGCTATTGTGGAAGATTAACAGTGACTTGACAAGCCAAACACCACACCTCTCCAAGGAGGACAAGAAGAAGGACCTGGGAAACTACATATTGGAAGAGTTATGGGGCAAATGCCTCTGGAACGCAGTCCTGAGCACATGAAGAACAAGAAGGCGACTGGGAACCATCAGCACAAGGGCAAATCTTGGCTGACCAATATGGTTTCTGGCTCTGTAGGCAAGGGGAGAGCAGCAGATGTTGGTTAACATAACTCTAGCAAGGTTTTTAACCAAGATTCTCACAATATTCTTTTAGCTAAATCAGAGAGGTATGGATTGACTATGACATGAGTGAAAAACTGACATAACCACTTGACTCAAGTCATGGACAAAGGACTGAAGTCCAGTTGGTGGTAAAATGTAAGATACATTAAAACAAGTACCAGAAACATTTATGTGAAAGAATCAAGGCTTTCGTTTGCTCTCCTAGTAGAACTCCAGACCACAAAATGTTGTCCTGAAGTCATAGAAAACTTGATATAGTCTTTGGCTGTGCATCCAGAATTAAACTCCTTAGAAAAAACAGACTTGTTTATAGTGGGCTTAAGTGTAGGGTTTGGCTGAGACTGGGCTAATCAAAACTCTTGCAACATAAGAGCATCTTCTCTTCAGTAAAGTATTGCCCAGTGAAGATGACTGAATATTTATCAGATTCTTTAGCAGAATAGTTACAACTTTGCAAAGGCAATTGTTGACCATTTACAAGGGCAAGACTTCTATATATAAATATACAAATACATATATGCACACACTTCTGAAGAAGTGGTTTTCTTTTCAACAGATTATCATAGCTCCACATGCCATTTCTCATAACTACTGAAAAAAATGAGAGGTAAGAACTGAGATGACTGTGGTGAAAAAGACACATAGCTCCTTAACGCAATATGTGCCCTCAAACACAATTTACTGACCAAGGGCATCAAAATAATCTTTGTGTTCCCAACTTTAGCTACTATGTCTAGTTGTTGTGTCACTGCCTGCATAGAGAGAGATTTATCCCAGCTTTCATGACTCACAGCATGGTGGGTGTGGAAGACCTATATTCAAAAGTGCCTTCCGTGCCTGATGCAGGGTATGCTGTATGAGGTGGTGGTGTGTCAGCACTGCCTTTGATACCCATGGTCAGGTACAGGCTTGAACTTACAGAACTGAGTTGCTGCAACCAATTCAGTGTTACTGCCTGCAGGAAAATACTGCAGGCATCTAACCTGCACCTGACTTTTCCTGCCAAGAGAGAAGCCAAGCAAGAAGTATCATCTTCAAACCTGGACGACAGCAAAACCAGGAGAATCAACCTACGATGACATCATTACAACTTATTTAATTCAGCCACATGACCTTACCAAAATTCCTTAAAACAACCTTTTAATTCCCTTCCAAAACTCTTCACCCCTATTACAAAATATAAACCAAAAGACAACACATGTTCTGAACTAATTCCTACACAGGCTGTGATTGAAAGGTTATACAGCTAAGAGTGATAGACATTCATGTGTCAGCATTTGATTCTGTTGATTTCAGGTCACATTTGAGAATTTAATTCACACTCTTCTTTACCACCTAACGTCTGCATGGACATGGTTTAATTTCTCAATCTCCTTCTACAATTCAGAGTCTTCTCATATACTTTAATTCTAAAAATGTCAGATTTAAACCTAGAAATTAATGCAGCAGTAGCACCATTTGTACTGACCATTTCAAAAGGAACCTCTATTACATAGCATTTTCTATTACTTTAAAATGGTATATGCCATCCATCCAAACAAAAAAAATTACTACACTCACATATCTAAGTGCAGGCTTTAAAAGTCACCATGTTGTTTAAGCATTGTCAGAAAATTCATTTCTAATCCTTATAATAATTTTCTAGGGCAAAGTAAGATTAGGCCCACAATAGCACAGATATGTTATAACGACAACATGCCTAATCTATATTTGTTGTTGTAGCTGTTTGTTTTTTTAAAAGGAAATTATGTTGATAGGTTAGAATTTTAAAGGATACATTTGAAGAGCAGTCAAAATGTAAATTGCATATTTGTTTTTAAAAAAGCAGTCTGTTCACTGGCAAAAATTAATGCCTTCCTAAGCGTCTCACTTCAGTGGCTTTTAGGAATAGTCATTCTTTAAGTCTTTGTTAGCAGTGAGATTTAAAGCTTGGTAACAGGAACAGTTTAACCAACTTGTTTTCTAACCGACTTCAGAGCAACTTTTCTGTGGAAAAGAGGCAGAAGTAGCACAACTGGCTTTATTCCTAAGCATTCAGTTCAATTCCCATACACAGAGGGGTGTTTTCCCTCTCCCAGACAGTTTCTGCTTAAAGGCAATGACACTGCTGGCAAATCCATAATGCCTGTCCCACAGGAGGTAACTGAACCTACCTGGGTACAGTGACAAGGTTGAGTGTGTTACATAAAAATTGGATGCAACAGTAAAATACAGAAAATTTTGACACTCTACATCTCTTTAAATTGGTGTTTGTGAGTTGCTTTGTAAAGTCTAATTTTAACTGTAAGTGCAAGTCACTTCATTTTAAGTAAAATCTGAGCCTGCAGAGAATATCAAATTACCTGGCATACCATATATTTTCACATAAACTTACATTAATTTTACCATGGTAGAGCTCCAAAGCACAACAGGCAAGAATTGGCATTACACCTATGAGTGACCCAGGTCTGTGGGGAGCTGGAAAAAAAAAGGCCTCAGTTCACGGCACTGATGAGCATTCACTGCCAGAGCAGAAGTTTTTGCTCATCTCACAATTCAGCCGAGAATCACATGAATAAACTGCACATGTGTTAAAATGAGTCAGCTAAGGAGCACTGTTTTGCACAGCATGAGCTTCCTGCTCTGCAAAGCTGTGTGCCACTGCTACCCAAAACTGACAGGAGACCTGTGCCAGGATCTGCAATGCCCACCTGAGATGTGGGAGCAGGGCTGAGGTACTCCAAGGAATGTATCCAGCTGCTTCAGAACGACATTTCTTCTCTTGTGATACCTGCTGACAATCTTTAATGCAGAACATTCTGACTTTCAGAGGCTTGACAAAGGCAAAAAATAAAACAAAAATCTGCAGGATTTTATATTCACACATAGTTCTGTTCATTGCCTCTAACTGCCTGTAGGACAATGCCCTGTAACTACACATCATGATCCCTGAAGTATCTAACTGCAACTGGTGGCATTGGAGTGCATAGGCACGCATGCATTCTATTCCATATAAGCATATATATATATATACACACAAGCATGTATGCCTCCCCAGAAAAAAATCTTGTCTTAGTAGTGTTATGAAACTGCAATAAAACAAAGAATATGAAAATATTTATATACATTTTTATGTTCCTTCTTTTTGCTCCCAAACCCACTTCACTGCAGCATTCCTGAAGCACATAATATGCTCTCAGTTAACAGCTGTTTCTTAGGCCACAGAACAAAATCAGGTTGGAAGGAAATGCACTTCGGGTAAGTAGGAAGAAAAATTGCAACTTCACCAGAAGTATCAGCACAAACACAGAGAGTCATCTGTAAATGCGTAACTCTAAGCATCCCAAAATTTTGAAAATCCTCAAACAAGAGCACGTTTTGGTTGGTTGGTTGTTTTCTGAGAATAGGACTCAGTTCATGAAATGAATAACTTTCTTCCATAGAGTTATACTTGTGAGTGTAATTTCCATATCCAGAATACATCCCATTTACCATCTGCAACACTGAAACTACAGGAGAGTGTAAACCTGCCTATGGAAAAAATGCACATGGACACAGGATCATGTGTATGCATTTTAAATTGGTGGTTTAAGTAGCCTGCAATCGCCGATTCCCTCTATGCTGAGAAACTCTCTTGCACAGAGGACGATAGATAAAAGTGAGATATGACTGCTCCATCTAGCGGTTCATTAAGCACAACATGTGGCCTAATGGGTTAAAAAGCCACACGTGGAGTTCTCGTTTTTTTCTGAGCAACAAGGCAAAATAACCTCTTAGAACCGAGATTTTTTCATAGATAACATAAAAATGACAAAAATATTTACCTACTTTTACTGACCTAACTATATTAAACTATATTAAATATGCCATTTTATTTCATATTTGTAGATAATTAATATTTATTAGCTGATTTATGCTATTTAGTTAATACATTTTATTAAGACCGGCAAAGTTTTAGAAATTGTTCTTTTAAATTTACAGTAAGTTACACTTATATTTGAGAGTGCATTTCCAGTGAAAAGATACCTTACATTTTCACTAAAAGAATGAAAGGAGTAACAAGTCAAATATTAAAACATATACACTGACATAAATTTCAAAGCCCTTGTCTGATTCGGAAAGTGACTTCTACTCTGTGAATGACAACTCCTAAGCAAATCTAGAGCACTACTGAGTTTCAGAGGGGAAAAAGAAGTGTCCGCTCTGAAGTCTGCCCAAGTATATTCCAAGGTTATTCTAAAAAATACTGAGAACTCAGATTCTTTGGAAAACTAATAAAATAACACACTTTAAACAGAACACTTCTTCAAAAACTAATTTTGAGAACAGTTAATTGAAATTGAAGCTCATATTGTAAACCAAATAACTACCAAATTGAAGACTTGGTTACAAAAACTGGAACTTTAAACTCTAGAAACTAATGTATATGATTAAATAATTAAACCCATGCAATTTAAAATCAGATAACTCTCTGATATCTTCCATTTCCACTTGCTACATGTCTGAAAATTTTTGTCTTTAATTACATTTACAAATGAGAGGTAACCAAGGAATATAAAATAGAGGGAGAACAGCTTTTTACATGGGCAGATAGTGGTAGGACAAGGAGGAATGGTTTTCAACTTATAAAGAGGAGATTTAGATTAGATGTGAGGAAGAAATTCTTTACTCACAGGGGGTTCAGGCACTGGAACAGGTTGCCCAGAGAAGTTATGGATACCCCATTCCTGGAAATGTTCAAGGCTGAGCAACCTTTTCTAGTGGAAGGTGCCCCTGCCCATGGCAGGGGAGTTGGAACTAGATGATCTTTAACGTCCCTTCCAACTATAACCATTTTATTTATTCCTTTACCACACATACTTCCCATAACTAACATCATAGATATATTAAGTTAGGACATTATATGCAACAAAAACCTCTATGTCATGGAATTTAGACATACCCTTAAATTCTTTGCAGAGTTACATTTAAAATTGGAAAATAATCCCATACAAGGTATGACCCAAGTGGACCATGCAACACATGTTTCTCAACTTGCTCAATGGACCAAGTTAGACTTGGTCCAATTTGCATATAAGGTACAGCAAAGCCACAGGTTACAAACTAAAGAATGCTGATATTTGCTTTTCTAAACAGAAAAGGTTCATGTTTACAGAGAGGAAGCAATAGTGAAAAGATATTATTCTAAATAAAATGTTTTATTAGAAGTTCCTTCATGGCTTGAAAGAATGTGCGATAAAATATTTAATACTGAAGGTCTAAAACAATACTGCTGTAGGCTGTTCAGCAATTAGAAAGCTTTTCATATACAATTTTTTGCAGTCAGTCAAGGGTATGATAAATGGAAGAAAAAGGTGCTTAGTAATAATACGTCCATTCACTAAATAAGCATACTGGTTTATTATTATCAAGGCAAACTGCAGTCTATTAGGCAGTGTATAAACATAAAAAGAAACTCTGCACTCCACTAAAATCACAAATTAAATGCTAGGCAAGAAAAAAGCAGACAAACAAATAAGGAACAGTGACTACACTTATACCAGTGTATTAGAGAGTGTCAAATGCATTGTCGTTCACACTGTGTCCTGAGATAATCCCCAGAACAGTTGTAGCCTAGTTCAGCTGCCACTCTGTTTACTACTAGGCAGGAGACAGGCTAAGAATAAACCCTAATAGACAGCTTCCATGTGGTCCTTCTCTTTGGGAATGCAAGAGCTTCATCATATGGAAAGGTGCCATGCCTCATTACTTGGCCAAAGATGTCACAGAATGGCCCTTTAATTTACTAGTACAGTAAAGATCACCACTGAGACTGCATGAGATGGGCATATTTGAAACTATAACACGTGCTTGGCATCACGGGGGAAATGGAGATAAGAATCAGCCTCAGAGATTTCAAAGTGTAGGTGGGCAGTCCCTAATTTTGAAGTTCATATGTTGTACAGAAGGAGAAAGAAGGAACAAAGAAACAGTCAAAGGAATGCAAAAACACATGAGCAAATATAGGAAAACAGTATTCAGAGGGATACTCAGAATAGACAGCAACAGAATGCAACCATGCATACTTAGTCAAAGGGAAAATAGACATCTCATAAATATTCTTTCTGACACAACAAAGTTTTGCCTAGAGAGTCTTTATAAGCATACTGCTTTTAGAAAACTAAATAGGTCAGTTTATCTACTCAAAATTGTGCTTAAAGGAAGAAACTGGAACGGTTCCTGTGTATTACAGTCATTAGGAGCATTATTGTAAGCAAAAAAAAATTTGTGAAAAGGTATCAGAGAAATACTAGGACAAAATACTAACCACTAATACTCAGTACCACACGGCATAGCCCTGTTAGGACTAAATAGGATGATCAGAATGAATACACTAAGAGAAGAACGCAGAATTAATATCTTCAGAAAATAACAGGATCAGACGCTTGCTTGTTCCTAGCTAACTCTAGAATTAACTACATTAAAATAAATAAAAGTGCATACATTATTCTAGAAGAATAATTAGTTTATCTTTTTCTTTCACAGGCTTTAATTTTTTTACCCAAAGTGGGGCAGATTTCTAGATGGAAAAAAGCAAAGGTTTGTATTTCAGTCCCAAGACCTAAACTCATTCTTCAATACACTGCACAGACCATCCACAGTTAGGCAGCTTTACCAAACACAGTTTGGTTCATCCTTTGCAGTTCACCTTTTCCTCTAAGGTCTCAGATCAAAAGAGTAACAATCCTGAGTTCACAAAACTTCTATGGTATACAAAAAAATATATGTATATAAAAAGTGCTGAATAGAAGGAGTGGAGGAAAGAATCATCCTCTGGCAATAACACCATACCTTGTGTCAAGCTAGCTGAGCTTATTTCTGTGTGCCTTTTTTTTTTTATTTTCCTCTTTCCTTTCTAAGCTATTCAACTCCAATCCACCTCAGTTTTCCTTATATATCATGTTTTATAGACCTTGGTGATGCTTTGCTATTTTATGTGAATTTCCTCTGGCACATTCACAATCTTCTTAAGGTAAACTAGAAAAAGAGCTTTACTAGGATTTTAAAGGAAAATTCAGCCATATATCTGCCATGAAGTCCTCATTTATACAGTTACATACCTCACTGATGTGCTGGATATCTTGGGAACAGTATGACTTTTTTTTCCCCACTCATGTTTAGCTTATCTCATTTGTATACTCAGGCATTTTAAATAATTTGATGTACTCAAAACAGATTTCTCACTGCCCAACACTAATCTAATAAGCACTTACTTACAGCTCCAGAAGCATTGTAAATAGTTTCAGCTTCTCAAAAGCACTGAATACTGATAGCATTGCATAATGTTAGCTCTAATCAGTACTCTGAAACCAGAGCCATTTTAGTTTATATTTTCATTAAAATCTCAATCATATGTAGTTCTAAATTACTGAACAAGGACTAGAAGACAAATTGGAACTAATTTCTAAGAACTAACAAGCTTCCTAGCAAGGGTCTTTTATTTTACACTAAATTGAAGCTCGGCCACACTTTAAAACAAATTTAATTACAGTTTTAAAACTCCATGCCAAGTTCCATGAAAACAGATGTTAAAATATGCTAGCAGATGTTACAGTACAACTTGCCTTGCCTACACACCAGACTGAAAATACCTCACTGAAAAAGTTCGACTATAAAATATTTTCAACCAGCCTCCTCTTCTCTATAGCCTTTTCCCAATGTTTTCTTTTGGTCCCTTTATAGACCCTGCTGCATGAATGTGGTTTCTCTCTTAGACCACAAGCTACCTTCCTTGCCAACAATGCTTACAGAACTTGGAATAAATCACTAGGGCAAAGATTTAGGTTATGGTCTTCTTCCCCTGGCAGCACCCAAAGTGACAATCAGAACACCATAAGGCAAAGGAGGAAGGGGTCAGATCCTCTCCTCCTGGAGCTGAGCCAGCACCGGCACATTTGTCTGCAAATCACAGTGTCCCTTTCTACTTCTGACCTCCACATCCTGTCCTCCTGCTCACAGCACCCCTGGCTCACACCTGGGCATAAATCAAGAAAACAAAAAGATCCCGGCCCACAGCATTTTCTAACCAGAAGTTAACGTCATAAGAATGAAATGAAATGAAAGTGGGTTGCCCTGTTCCTCACAATAGCGTGCAAAACGCACCATGAATGAAACAATCACACCTTTCCTGAAAGAAACCAGAAAGTCAGGAGGTTATTTTTCAAACAACATGCCAAGTATGACGCTCTCCTCACTCCCAAATAAACCCATTAGCAAGTATACAGAGTGCATTTTATTTAGCTTTTAAACACTTTGCTGACAATTGGTGTCAGTCCTATTTTCCAAGCCTAAACAGTGTGAATAAAATACACATCTAGGCAAATACAAACAATAAGTATGCAAAATGTAAAACCATTAGCACACCTATTTACATAAAAGTACAGGAGAGGTTTTCTGCACCTCTTCACATTTCTCCAATTTCCAACATGATTCTGTCTTTCAAAGACTGTATGACAGAATTGTATCTACCATGGGATAAAAGAAGTTTTGTGCAACCTCATCAGGACACAGATCTACAAGTTTTACACACATTCTTCGTTTTCAACTTTAAAGAAAATATTTTTCCTCAAACTTACTCCAAATACAATTTGCATTATTCACTGGATGGCAGTAGGCAGAAGCTGTTCTCAGTTTTAAAATGAGGCCTGGATTTAATTTTTAATTGTCTGGTTTATGTTATTCCAGCATATCTTTGAAGTATGAATGCAGTTTATGCCTTCTATGAGGGCTCCTTTTGCCTTGCCAGGACCTCACTGGAAATTCAGTCCACCTATTGTTCAACTATTACAGATTTCACAATAGCTTCTGTTAATAATAGGATGAAAATGATTATCAGCAATCAGTGGTAATATCTTGTAAAGGGGGCAGATTTTTTCAAAAAGAAATTTGATAAGATCTTTTTGGACACGGTTAAACAGGATTTTTTATAGATTTACTCCACCAGGGCAAACACTTGACAAAAATCTTTTGGGCCTCCACCAAAGAAGTAAAACCCTGGTGAATTGCAGAAGACACTTAATTTTTGGAGAGAAAGTATCTCCCAGTGCTTGTGAATAATTTTTTTAATAATTCTGAAGAAATATATGTTAAATGGTTACAGTAAATAGCAGGAGATGTACTAGCTAAAGTAGCTTGCCTTTTTTTAAGGCTTCTTGTTCTCAGAAGACAGGGTAATGCAATACTAAATTGTTTCTAAGAAATATAAATGTTTAAAAGTAACATTTGCACAGTATCTACTTTATATGACATTTTTGGCTATTGATTTTCAATACAATTGTAGCTGCTTTATCTATGCTTTATATTTCTATGGGGTATCATTTTCTTTTAAACACCTGTTTTTCATAGCAACTTCCATTTTATTTGTTCAATATAGAACTGAAAATAGTACATCCTTATTACCTAGTTGTGGATTGCTTTATACTGGCACTCACCAAAAACAACCATTAATTTTAAGATCTCAAGGCTTTTGATGGGGCCATACAAAGTAAAAAAAAAATTATTTGTTATAATTCTATCTTTCAAGCTCCATCTATATAACTTTGGCACCAGGTTTCTGACAGGGTTGATATTTAGATTAGAGAGGATGGATTCCAGATCCTCCTGAGCTTATAAACTAAAGAACTATAACTTTGGAGCTGTGCCGTATCTCCAAATTACAAGTAAAGAACTAAGAAACGTTAGGTGAAATTCTGTTTGTAAAAATGCTGCTAAATCACAAAGAATGGGATTGTGACCATGGTTACAATAGTTGCATTTTAAAAACATTCACTTTTTTTTTTTTTTACACTACATGCCTTTACTGTGTCATATTTTCTTTTAGAGTATTGGAGGATTTATAAAATATTTTCTTGGGTAATAAAATTCCCTGCCTTTCCCTCTGTTCTTATGAAATACTGTAGATTATTTCAAGTACTGATGAAAGTATAATTGTAAAAATAATTTGATAATTTACTACCAAAAATGCTTCTGTTTTCTCATTTCTATTCACATTCCCCAGCTCCTTTTTATGTACTTTACCCTCCACAGTCCCAAAGGCTTTCCATCTGTAATCCTTGTCATAGGAAAAGTCATATCAAAAATCAGGAAAAAAACCCAGTTACATCTCACAGATATTAATAAATATACTTCTCTAATTAATGCATTGAATATCCCCTCAAATAAATATTTTTAATGTATATATAATATGTATAATCTGACTAATAACACTGAGCTATCTTACTGACAATTAGATATAAGTTCTCAAGCAATGCTCAACAATGTCAATCAAGTATTGAGTTGGCAGTGGTCACACAGGTCTCTAACATACTCCTAGTATTCAAATAAAGGAGGTTGCACTTGGATATGATACAAACCAAGGTCTCCACTGTCTGAAGGGGGAGCCTAAATATCTGCCTCAGAGATAACCAGGAACCTGATTCAGTTATTGAGAACTTAAGCCTTTAGCAACATTTGAAATCCTGAAAGAATCTATTGAAAGGTTTTACTCACAAAGAACCATTATAAAACAAACTATATCAACATATTGATATCAGTATCGGTAACTTTCAGCCTGCATTTGACTTTCACAACAATGACCTTTTGGTTTACAATGATCATCTCTACTGAATATGGGAAATCCTTTCTACTTCATAAGCAACCTAAAACTGATAACCATAATGAAAGCAAAAGACAAGGATAGAAAGGAAATGCTGTATTACAGACTGTTACTACCAACAAAGGGAGTCAGAGAAAATAGCACAAATCCAAAAGTCAGCATAAAATATTGTCACAAAATAAGGCAAAGAGATGTGTTGTTTTAGAAGGATAGCATAGTTGAGACTAGAAGGGATCTCTACACGTACTTAGTTCAAATTCCCTTCCTAAAAAGTTTCGTCAGTAGAGCAGATTACTCAGAGCCTTCTCCATTTGGGTTTTGAGTATCTCCAAGGATGGAGACTGTACAACATCTTTGTGTGATATGTTCCAGTGTTTGACAAAACTCACAGTCAAAAAAACTGAGAGTTTTTTATGTCTTAGTGGAATCTGGAACAAGATTTCAGGGCACAATCATCATTCCTCCTTAAAAATGAGCAGAAAAGCAAGCTTCCATTTTTTGAGTGCTTAGAAAGTTAAAACAAGCTATTCAGATGGGATAGGAGAAATATGTTACCTCTTTTATATGTATACCTGGAGACCACAACATTAGATAAAGACAGACAGACAGGTTAGCATATATGAATTAAAGACATGTCAGAAAACAGTGCCAGGCAATGCAGACAACCTTTGGCACTTACAATACAAATACCAACAGAAAATAGTCAAATTACAAACACAGGCAATTAAACTAGACAGCTAAAAGCTGCTTCCAAAGACACAAAAAGCTTTCAGCTCACTGAGATGCCACTTAAAGACAAAGTACGGTTATAAGACAGCTGCTAAGTTCTACCACAGGCTTTTCTAACAACGCTTATTTTATCTGTTCACTGTTCATGAATTTGATTAACTTCTTCAGAGGGAAAAAAGGTTTTGTTTAAAAGCACACAGTATACCACAACTTACTCCTCACTGCTGAGTGTTACCATCACCAGATGACGACAAACTGAAATAACACACTTTTTAGCTTGGGAGAAAATTCATCTAGAACAACTTTGTTAATTCTCATTTCTTTCCTACATAACACTCCCTTTGCCCCATATCCTGTCCTTATTAACAGTGAACTCTGGCAGATATTTTATTGAATGTAGTAAAAATTTGCATATCTTAAGACTGAGGTGTCAGTAAGATTATGATGCTTTGTAAGTGTCTTCTCTGCTAGAGAACTCACTCTTCATATTCAGTCATCTACAGAAAGCTATTCTACACACAGACAAAAGAATGAAGCAATGACCAAAGAAGTACAGATATCACTGAGAGAATAAACTAGAACCCTTAGATTCTGTCAGTTCTAGGTGAAAGAGGGAAGAGAATGAAACTCATCAGCTGATGCTACCTATAACCACCTCATCTAAGAACGCAGGAAACATTGTAAAGCAAATGTAATCCGGTATAAGACACTTCTCAGTCAGGAAAAAAAAGAAAGGCAAGGGGAAATAGAAAGGTGCATGATTAAAAAAGAGGCAAAAGAGAGAGAAAAATACAGATTTTTTTTTTTCCCCAAACCATGGCCATGTGCATAATATACAGAAAAGTCCTTACCTTTTTCACTGACACTTTCACTTTCTATCTCCACATCTTCACAGCTAGTATATTCTGGTGTTGATGCCCCTTCTTCCTCTGAGCTACTAACTGACATCTGCCTTTTCTTTCCGCCTCTTTTTGCTCTATGAGGCTTTGGAGGGGATGGCCGCACTGATTCCGACTGGTCAGAGCTAAGGGAATCATTCCTTAGCATGGTCTCCATTTTCTCCCGCTTTGCTTTTCGCATGAGAATAGCAGAGCTAGGATCAAGGCGGCTCTGTTTTATAAAGGAATCGTGGTTCTTGTATTCTACGTGTTCTATAGGAACTGGACTATGCCTGGGAGTTGGTGGGCTATGATTAGTTAATTGTTTAGAAACAGAAATTCTTACATCACCTGTTCTGTCTATAGAGTACGACCTCTGAGTTTCCACAAGAGATTTTCTGTCCTGAGTTCCCTGTAATTGTGAGCGCTTTCCTAATTTATTCTCAGGTACCTCCGCTTCCTCCATTTCTGTGTGTGGCAAAGCTACATCACTGTGTCTTCTCTCATGTCGTGCTTTAGAAACTTTTGCATGCATGCGCATCTGCTGTTCCTCAGGATGCGGTTTTACAGGATATCTTGCCAGATTGGGATCACTTCTGTAGCGAGTATGATACTCATCTTCCTTCCTCTGTTTTTCATCATCAGGCACTTTGCCTTCCTCAAGTTTCTCTGGTAAGTCTGGGTAGTCCTGTGACTTGCCTTTCTCCAGTCTTCTGCCTTCGTGCCGCTCTTTACGCTCCCTGTCATCTGTTGGTCCTTCTTTTGGAAGTGAGGATTTTGGCACACGCTTACGCTCATTCTTTAAACCTTTGCCATTCTGGTCTGAAACCAATACTGCCTTCTTCCTACAATGAAAAGCAGTATAGGAATATGAAGTATTGACTGGAAAGCAGAAATACTTGCATACATAGTTAAAGAAAACAGATTACAAATCAACATAAGCTATGGCAAAACAAAAAAGTACTGGATCCATTAACACTACTAATTAACATCTACTAATCCTACCATCTTACTTTTCTAATAGCAAACAACTTTCAGAGTCCACAAAAACATACATTCTGTATGGTCCAATTAATGAGTAAAATAAAAAATAATATTAGCAAGGATAAATACAGATAAAGAGAATTTACCCACATAAGTAGGAACGCTCAAAGTTGTCTTTGTAGTCACTGTAGCACTACAACAGAGTACTGTAGAATGTGTTCCATTTTTCTGGCAGCAGTCATGAGAGTTACAGACTAACTACACAATTAGAGTGCCCTGACAGTACAGCTATAAATACCACCAAATGGAGTATCTACCACAATAATATTATAAAAAGAAGTACAATAGGTATTAAAAAAAAAATTTGCAAAAGATAATATATGCAAAAAAAAAAAATTGATCTAGTTTGCTTTATGTTAAAAAACCCTAAAAAGAAGTGCCCATTTTAAAAGCATATAAAGAAAATCAAATTGGTTCCTTGACAGACACTTTCTCGAGTTAAAAAAAAAAAAGAGGATGAAAAATGTATTTCTCTATACAGACAAAGTACAAAACAATTAACAATGAAGTTGCATGAAAATTGTTTTCTCTCCTCTTTTATATTCTGCTTTGGGAAAATAAGCAGAAAAGCCCCTTCTCCTGGATATTTTTATTTCTCTCATCGTTCCAGTTGTCCTTTTGTTTACCAGTTCACATATGAATCCACTGATCTTGAAGAAGGATGAACACAGCTATACAGTGTATTTGAGATGAACTCGCACCAGGATAAAGTCACTAGGACTGGTTTTGTGGCACTGAATATTCTCTTCCACAACTGATACCTTTGGATTACATATCAAAGATCCCCACAGAAGCATCTGACAGAAAAAATTTGGACATCATCCATCTTGAAGCTCACATCTCTTTTTTTCTTTCCACCTCCTGTTCCTCCTGAGTTTTTAGCAATAAATGCGACCCGATTTTACCATAGATGATTCTCAATCAGGACCCTAGGACTTAACTTGGAACTCTGAGTTACAAGTAGAGAACTCTACTTTTTGTACAATTAATATAACCATCTCACTTTTGGACAGCAAAGCAGAAAGTGTTTTGCTGCCCTGAAAGTGACTGCTGCTCTAGGGGTCTTCCCAGTGTCAAGGGGTTAAAAAGACAACTGAATTAGGGGAGGGCACCATGTCTTTATTTACATCATGCATACATGTAACACTAACTTACATATGATACAGTTAAACCCAGATAGAAGTTACTAGCCACCGCTCATCATCCATTTTCAGCTCCAATAGCTAGGAAAAAATAATCATCAACCATTCTGGCCAAGGGAGAATCTTCTGTGGCAGACTCGGTTTGTTGTCACAGGCTCCCTCCTCAACTGCTCTGCCATCTGCCTGGCAGCAGCGAAAAGCACAGCAACTGCTTCATCACATTAGCCTCTCATGATTTGCTATTCCTCAACCCATTCATCACAGTAAATGCAACTCAGGAATTAACTCATTTACTCACTTAACATATAATAGTTTTCTTCTGGTTGGCTTTATTGTATACAACTTGTTCTGAATTCAAGATGATACTATTACTGCTCTTCAAGAATGTGAACTTTGCAGGTGTAAAGGAGCTATTTCAATTGTACTGTTTTTAATAACAAAACTGGAACTATCATTAATGAAAAGAGGACACATAGTGATAACTGACAGAACTCTACAGGGTTTGATTTTTGATTGGGTGTGGAGTTTTCAGGAGAGTGTTGGTTTTAAAAATTCAAGTAAAGTTAATGGCTCGCTCTCTAATAACTTTAAAATACCTGCCAAACTTAAAATTTGGAAGTAACATAAAATTCTCTCTTAAAAGTGTACACCAAATGCATTGAAGTACATGGGAATACCCCTAAAACACAATTTTCCCTTCATTTCTCTTGCATAGACCAAATCAAACAATGTATTTGCCAGTGAAATTTTATCCTTCCTTGGCCAGTAAATCAACTTACTCTTTGATTTTGCACAGTTCAAAATATACAGAAGGCCCAGCTGAACCAGCATTTATAATTTTGAGGCTCTATCAAGACAGAAAGCATTACCTCTCTTTTGGAGGTTCACTTCTAGACCTTGCAGCTTGCTTTTGGTCCGGGCCCATAGCCGACTGCGACACTTCTGCACGTTTCCTACGGTCAGAGTGCACACTGGAAGAAGAGATTTCCTGTGATGAGGCAGCTGCTGTACTTAGGGGAGTCTGTGATCTTGATCGCTCTTGAAGTCTTGCTTTCTTTTCCCTTGGTGCATCCGAGCTTCCACCTGTTGCTGTGTCACTCAGAGTTCCGTCCTGGCTGGGTGAGGGCTGTGGTCCACTTCCAAAAAACCACGCTCCAGATTTCGTTAGGATTTCTTGTTGCTTTCGACATAAATTGCATACCCACATAACCTAGTTGAAGACAACAAGGAGAGTCAGTGCAACTACCTCTCAACCCTGAAACGCATGCTCACTATCACAGAGCAGGTACAATCTCTCACTCTTTGAACTAGTGAGTGGTGCTCATGACAGGGCCCAGAACATGCTTCTCCAAGCACCGACTGCACTGGCTAGAGCCAAGCATCCTACAGGCACATGCTATGCGAACTTCTCCAAAATGTGTTGTCAATATACGTAAGTCCTCCCTGCAGCAATCCTCCCTCAGCCCAGCCCTAGCTCTCTTCTAAACAGACCCCAACAGCACGACCAATGCTTGTTGCTGGTGTTGATGCAGCTTGGGGGGTTGGTTGGGTTGCTGTCATTGATGTTAGTTGCTGTCAGGATGGACAAGCCCACCAGACTGTAAACAGGACTTGGACCCCAGGGGGCAGAGTCCTGGCCAGCTAACTCCCAACTTCCGTTGCCACAGTATTTCCTTTTAGATAAATTTTCTCACATAATATAACTCAACATTGCCTGGCAAATAAATTCAGCATGCATTGTGCATGGTTTTAGCTACATCTACAGAAACTACTTACCAGAGGTGTAAAGTAAGACCTAAAGAAATCTACTAATAGAAAACTAAATACACCAATGAAAACGATGCATAAGTACCATATTTTCTACTACTTGGAAATTATAATTTTCCATCTCTTTGAGTTACAGTTGTAAATAATAAATTTAAAAAATGTGTCCCTGGAAATCACAATTAAGCTGAGTATGTAGACAGTTGTGCTTAGAGTTTTTTTTAACTTTTTTTTTTTGTAAATTCCTTATACATAAGTAAACAGGAGCACACACATGAAAGCAAGACTCTGTGGTTCAAGTCTATATACAGTACAAGACAGGATCTTTCTCATCAGAGAAAAATAAAAAGTTAAAGACTCTAAAGAGTGTTAAAAATTCAGAAAAAAATGAGACAAAGGCAAAAGGAGTTTTGAGGCAGGAGAACAAAAAAGGCAATATGAAGGAAGAATATACAAGAGGGAGGATTTTTGCCAGAAATAAAACCAGACATGAGAGGAAACAAAGCTGATTGTTAATAAAGAAATGGTAATGAAAATCTTTTCCTTTAATATGGAAAAAATAAAAGAATGGGTAAAATCGTAATGAGAGCAAAAAGGATGACACAAGTTGGAAGGAAAAATATGCTTAAATTATTTTGTGGAATGAGGCAACATTCCCAAAATTATGCAACATTTTAAAATTTAATACAAGAGAAAAAAAATCACTTCATGGAAGAAATTACAACAGCAAAAAGGTCTGGTACCGAGCTCTCTTATTCTCTGGCCTGGGGAGAAAGTGCATGGCTTACATGGCATGATGAAAACTTTAGGTGTTTTACATATTTAAAATAATTGTGATTTATTTAAAAACATCCTAGAACAGGCTACCTGTTTAGGTTTGAAATCTATGTCATAACTTTCAAACGCATTTCAGCACTATTTGATCAAACCACACAGACAAGATATCCAAGTCTTTCCCAGTTATCTGGATTGTACCTTTATCAAAAAATAACTGTTATATTTCTTCTATTTAAGACTAATAAAGTATCTATTAATAGATTAACTAGAAAAACTCCAACCTTAATCAAAAGATACAGTTCTTCCAACTGGGGCACAAACATGAATTATGATAAAAACAGATAACCCTCAGTAAGATAACAGGAACAGCAATTTTGACAGAAATAAGTGCTAGTCCTTTAATTAAAACAAACAAACAAACAAAAACTAAAAACAAAACCAACTTTCATTCCAAAATATCTAATTTCCTCCATCTAGTACACCTCACAAACCCAAGATTCAGTTTATCGGTCTGTCTGTTCTAAACAGAATAGATTTTTAGTTTCTCTGATTATTAATACAGGTATTCAAAAAAACCAGCAAGACTAAAAGGAAAAAAAAAACCAAACAAACAAACCGAAAAACAAAAACCAAAACAAACACATTTTCAAATGCATTTACAGAATCTGACACAATTGTTAGTTTATTAGACAGCAAGAGTGTGCATGCACGTGTCTGTGTATATAAAATCTATGTCAGTGCTATAAACCAAGGTCAATAACAAAAATGCCATAACCTGTACTTTATCAGTTTCCAAGTTGAAAAAGAGTTCATAAAAAAATTAATCAGCTACAGTTTGTTTAAAGATAAGGAATACTAAAGTAAAATTTAAATATTCTATTAAATTACACATGTATGTATGTATGTAAGCCCACTTAAATGCATAAAGATGGTGGCATTCTTCATTTACAATTTAATGTATCTGATAATTTTAAAAAAGTATAAAGTATGCAATAAACTTCAATAAATCACTGTTAATTTACACAATCAGCTTTGATACTGTAATTACTTTTATGCAAAACATTATGAGATGCAAACAAATAGGAACAGCTAATGCACAAAGAGACACTGAAAAATACAGAACACTAAAAGAAGAAATACTTGACACGTAAATACAAAACCATTTTCTTTCAACAGTCTTTAAACTCTGCAGTTTGGACACAATACAGACCAATCACCATAGATTACATATGTAGGAAATCTGTATTATACTCACATAGAAGCTATACTACCATCCCTGCTTAGGAATTTCTTCATGAATTAACAAGTGCTATAGTTGCCTTGAGATATATTCAGTCCAAAAGGAAAAATAAAAGCTTTTCTTTAAGAAGAAAAAAAAAATCAAAATGTGAAGTGACAGAAGAATTTCAGTGACAAAACTGTATATCGAAAAACATTTTTAGAGAAGTATGTGGAGCAAGCAATTCAGCAGCATGCAGGAATTATATCCTGATTGAATATACTGGGATGTGGTCCAAACTAATCTAAACTAAAGCAGGTCTGTGTAATAACTTATCTTAACAATCCACAGATGTTAGGCAACCAAACAAATGCTCTGATGAAGGATTACAGTTCTCTAATGTGGCTTCTGGACCTCCACACGATGCATCAGTAAAATGAAAAGCATTAGACAATTTTACTCTGGCCTGTCACTTCAAAAATTGTTTCTGTTTACTCTCCTCTGGACAGTGAGTTCTGATGCAGTGCTACAGTAAGTCATTCAAGACACCCAGAGTCTGGTTTTTGTTGTTGGGTTTGTTTCTGGTTATTGCATCCTTGCATATGTCAGTGCAATTCCACACACGCAGCTATTAAAGAGAACCAGCAAAGTGATGGTTCTTCATTCAAAGGGTTCATATGCATGGCTCTGGAAAAGTGTGCATTTTCAAAGCATAGCAAAGGGTTCTGGGCTTTACAGCTACATAACAAAAAGAAAAAAAAAAAAGAAAGAAACAACCAAAAAAAACCCCAAACTGTGTCACACACAGGACTCAGCAGCAGTGGGTCAACAGTTCCCACACAGATCCATGTGGAAACTTTACAGGCTGCGTGAAAACATGCTAGAAGGATCCCATGCTTGCCTTCATATGGAATACAGGTTATTTCATACACAGAAAAAAATATTCCTCAAACTTACTCTTACAGGTACTGATGAATGTGATCCACAATGAGGAGGAACAGTATTCCTGTACTAACACAACATGAAATTTCAACTTGAAAGAGCCCATAGTAAATAACATATACAACTACATAATCAGAAAAAGAGCATTTTCAGTTACAAAAGTAAGAACAATTCTTTTAAACCTACATTGTACAGTGAAAAAAAAAACAAAACAAAACAAAAAAAAAAAACCAAAAAAAAACCAAAAAAAACCACTTATTTTCAAATTCAAATTTGGAAACTTCCAAACATGCACTGAGAGGCAACAGTCACATTGTGGGGGGCACAAGAATTATACCAAATTTATGTGACACATGCCAGACAAAACTCAGACTGATGTCAGAGTAAATTCCCCAAATCCTTCACCCAAGCCCAGATTATGAGGAGGTTTCCCAAGGAGCACACTCCCTAACACTTCCCAAGTTCAGAAATTGCAAACCCTCAGTCAGGCTGACCCCCATGCATTCTGCTTCATCTCTGTGTGGCAGATTAGGTAACAAGTTTGCTAATATAGCAGGCCACAGGCTATTCCTTGCTAAACCTTCACACTATCTTAATTATGTCCCTTTTGAAGGGTGTACACATGACATTTTTTCAGGTTCTTGATTTTGTTAATGTTCCTTCTACGCAATTTTAGAAGACACTAGTTATTTCAGACAGACCTAATTAGGCAGACCCTCTTCTCTGCCTGAGGCACCATTAACTTCAGCAGAGCTCTGCCACCACCCTACAAGTCATGTGTTGAAAGTCAGAGGGAAGAAATGTTAACAATTTGCTCTTACAAAACTATTCAGTCACAAAAATTAAGTTAGATTATGTATCACTTAATGTTTCTGAGTTAAAAAAAAAAAAAAAGCAGCAAACCATGAAATTAGCATAGAGTATTGCATTTATCTCTTTTGCTATATCAAAATGATTTATGTAATAAAATCCTAGCTAAAGTGTCATGATCGCTTCACTCCATTAAAATATAAATAAATGAAGCTGGAAATCTATTCAATACTTACATTAGTCCAAGACAACTCCACCTTTCTAACAAAAGTGTACACATGAATCCAAACTTCCATTAAATACATTTTTCAAACCTATATAGACAGCTGAATTCATCCAACAGTTCCTGCTCAGCAAAAGGGAAGGTCTACCCCCCAATTACCTCTTCTTTTGTTCCTCTTTCTCCCTGTCAGGGTCTGTCCTTTCTCACTCCCAGGTTCCCCATGCCACATGCTCCCTTGTATCCTGTTCCTTGACTGTGGGGTTCTCCCAGGAGGCACTTGCATTTGAAAACATAGTAGAAATCTGTAGCTGTATTTTTAAAATTGGTTTCCTTTTGTCATATCTATTTTTCTCATGGAGATTATAACCATGCAGCCAGAAACAGAGGCAAAAGGGAATAAGGGGTTGTTTTACCTACAGCACTGACTCACTGCCTCCCGCTAAATTACATCTTCAAATGACAGCAATACTAGCACACTAGACTATCAAGGGAACTTGAGCACTAAAACTAAATGACACAAAATAACCTGCATCTATGCTAGGATCTGTGTTCTACTTCAAAGTAAGGTGGTTGCATGCAAATTGCTTCCTGGAGGTGGACCACAGAACATCCCAACTCCCAAACTACCAGGAAAAAAAGAAAATGCTGAGGCCAGAAGACCAAGAGTGTGCCAATCAGCTTTCTGCCAGTCTGTTTGCATAGAGACTTTAAACTCTAGGAATAGTCCCAGATTAGGCTTAATTTGTTAGTAAAGAAGTAGCCTAGGAGTCTAGGTTCTGTTTTTTTCTGAAGCCTTTCGTCCAGAATGAAGGCTTCAAAAGGACCATGCAATTGCCTGCTGTCCACCTCTCCAAGCACAGAGAGGACAACTTTGCCCATGCTGATGTTCCTCTGACATAGAGGGCTCAGTCATTTCAGGACTGTAACATTAAAGGCATTTTAGTTCTTTTTGTTCTTCCATTCTTGTGCAGATCAGATTTTCTTCAAAACTTAAGTTTTACACTTGATATTTTTACCCTCATTTGTCAAGGAGGATTTTCCTGACAGATGGTTTGGTTTTTTCCCCTTTTCTCTCCACACCTATAATAATGTTTTCCCCCACTGAACAAATGCAATAAAATTTTGCACAGGCATGAGAGCTTTCAAGTGATTATATTCTTAAAATTTACATGAAACAGGCAGTTGTATAAAATCTCTTTAAATATTTCATTAGTGTAATCTTTTTTGACTTCACAGAATGGACAGAGTAATTCAACCACAAGATATATTCATATAGGAAACATGGCTGCACAGCTCACAGAACTGCATGTCACCTTAAAGCCTGTGGTGCCATTTACAAGTGTGACTGAGAGCTTCCAGGAGGGATGTTTAAAAGTCTGCCTTTAATAGAATTTACTGCTTGCACTACAGACTGCACTTCCTAGTCTTTTTCTGCTTGCCTCTCACAGTTAACTGAGATGTTGCTATCTGTTCTAATGAGATTCACAAATAAGGATGTAAGATGCTTAATTATTTTCTGTCTACTCAGAAATGGCTATAGTCATGGCAGATATTTAAGTTTCCAGCCAACAAGAGTCCACTCATTTTCAAGTAGACACAGCAAAATAAAAGTAAATCCCATGTCTAATATAGTCAATAAGTCAGCATATCCCATCTTGCTGCCCCACGCCACTTAGGAGGGCATCGATGTGCCACAAGAGCCAGGTTACATCTGCCAGCCATATGTATGTGTCTTCTGCACCACAGGGCATAAAAAATGGCATCAGATGACTACTTTTAGGCAACAGAGCAGGCAGTTCACACAATGATCCTATTCTTACTTCTGGCCTAAGTTTCTAAACCCACAACTACAAACTGCCTACAGAAGGAGGTGATACAGTAGAGCAATGTTTCAAGGCATTAACATCAAAAGGGTATATTATGCTAGTTTTGTTGACACTGCTGTTAGCAACAGTGTCAGTAGTCATTTTAAGACAAAAATAAAACAAAAAACAACTGACTTTCTTCACATGCCCTTCTGCCAAAATCTCTCAGCTACAGTTGCCAATCTTTCAGAAAGCTGCCAACATCTTCCACAAAATTAAACATTATCTAGAATAATCCTGCAGCAAACTGAATGTTGGAAGTGAAACACTCAAGCAACTATAAAGTAATAATATGAAATATCATATGAAACAGCACCCAGACAGGTACCAGCCACTATCAGAATGTACTTCTTTGAGAATACCTTTGGAATTCAAGGAAGAAAGCAAAATCACTATTGGTGAAGGAAGGAGTTTTGTCTAAAAATTCACACTGGCACATTTACATACAGTAATTTGAAATATTCTTCCCCTGCAAGTTCTTTTCTAATCCTGCCACAAAAAATAAATGAATTAATACACACCATTAAAATATACTAAAAAATCGCACTGAACTAGTCACAGCTGTGATCTTCTAAAGCAGGACTATAGCTTTGGTTCCACTCTTTCCTCATAGATTAGTTTCTATTTCAACTTTATTTCTCTTGCCTCAATTTCCTTCAGTTTCTTCTGATATTAGCCATGAATTGCTATCCCCATTTTCTCTAACATCAATCTCCATTTTTCATAGACCATTAAGCTACCTTAGACATCATTATGGCATAGGTAAGTTTCTGTATTCTTCTAACCTTCTTAAGAAAATACCAGAAAGTTTTCTGTATCTATTTAAACATTTGACTGTCTTGATGAGCCACAGAAGCATCAGCTGTACTCCTCTTAATCACTTCTGGTTTCCACAGTTACAGATATACATGGAACACAGAATTATTTTTTTTTTTTTAATTACAAAAGTCTAACAAAATAAGGTAAATGGCACAAAACAGATTTACGGTCAGGAGTGATATGCAGCAAAAACACACAAATGCTTCAAACAAGACTGTCTTTAATAGTGGACATGTGTGCATCATTTCTGTGGGAGCTTGCACTGTAACACTATAATACCATTTTTTTAATACTCATGTATTTTTAATACAATCTATGACCAAACAGAGATGCAAGAGAGATTTTTTTTTCATTTCTTTTTTTTTTTAGTATAGAAGGAAAAATAGTTTACAACAAAAGTCAAAATGGAAATAGTTAAACTGCAGAGTTGAATTCTTTAAATAAAAAAGCTCATGGAAAGAAAAGTAACTGTGTCAACTGGTCCAGGTCATAGGGGAGTTGATACGCATGAACTAAATTCTGATTTTGTATTCTCAAACACACACGCAAAATATTAAAAATAGTGTTATGAACTCTCAATATTTGGAGACATTCAAAACCAAACAGGACATGGCCCCGGCAACCTGATCTAAGCAAGAATTTGGACTAGATGATCTCGAGAGGCCCCTTCAAACATCAAACACTTTGTGATCCTGTAAGAATAAATCATTGATAAATGGCCCTATTGTTCTTCAACAATATCATGTTCTTCACTGTTACAAAGTCTGTCTGATTTTTGTCTCATTACTTACACATGTTTCTGCCCCAAAGCAAACAGTACATAAAATCTGAAAAGCTCTAAGGGGAGAGGCACTGTACTCACACAGGGGACTATAGAAAGCCCACAGCATGTTGACCCATTTTATTCCCAGAGTATGAACCATGGTGATGAACATAGCTACATCCTCAGCTATCCAAGAGCTCAAGATTACTTCCACCAAAAGCTGGTGGAGTGACTGCGTGCTTGAAAGCTTCCAATATGAGCTAGTGAGAACTACATTGTCCCATGTTTATAGTGTGAATATATGTGTGCCCATATATACATAAATATATGCAACTCCAGGTATTTCAGAGATTTCAGATATTAGATCTCTCTATCCTGTGCTGAAGTAAGGTGTGAACAGCCAATGATGTGCCCTCTAGTTTTGAGAGACTGCCTAAAATATATATTTGAAGTTCCCAATCTGTAAAATGCGTACCACTACTGAGTTAACTAGAAGAACATAACTAGCCTTGACGGACACAAAGAGCATGGGGTCACCAGAAGATCTTTCTGGGCACCTCTGTCTGCAGAGACAATTCAGGGGAAAGAATAATGGACACAGGAAACAGGCAAAGCTTACAGAGACTGCTTGGATCCATAGGACAAGGCACTGGATCTGAGACTAACACAGAAGTATGCAGACATGATGCAAAAATCCAAGGGCTGCAAGGAGGAGGAGAATTATCACTGGCTATGTAAATAGCAGAAAAAGGCAGATAATAGATGGCAGTGGAGGATTACTCCTAGTGGGAATGAGCTGAATATACAGCAGAGTGACAATCATGATAGGACAAAGATTTTTATGGATGACATAATAACCTGCCAAGGGAACGTAAGGGAGCATGTGCAGCATATTCAGATCTGTCAGTTCAAACAAATGCCAAAAATCCTCTGTTTTGGAGAAGAAAAAGCATATTTTTGACATATTTCAGGATCATCTCATTGCACTGATCTCTGCTATGCTGCTTCACAGAGGTCTTCTCTTACCACATCTTTCCATTCACAGAGAATCATGGTTTGCAACTATCAGTTGAGCTTACACACAATTTCCCTCTCTTCCACAATTCCTGTGCTGGGAAGTTCTGGATTCTGAGTTTTGCTTAGACCTTCCAAACCCCCAGGTCCACACAAAGTCTAGAATAAGACTGCCAGAGCCTTACAACCAGACTATGAAATTAGGCATTTAATTTATGAGTGATTCAGTGAGGGAGAGTGTGACACCAAAGAAATGCTTCCTCCTGTGCCGGCACAGCTCCACACACAGTTCTGGCTCACCAGTGCAGTTTGGCACAGTCAGTGCCCTTGCCCCTGTCCTCCTGAGTGAGCACAAAGATATGAAATGGTCTCTAATCTGTAATTATTTATATATATAGATATAGATATAGATATGACATATAGATACAGTTCTAAATACAATCCAGATAAACCTGGAAATGTACGCTTAAATAAACAAAATCATTACAAACCTCCACCACTTTGATCCTGCAAGTTCTAACTTTTCTTAAGCAAGAAAAAGCAAGTATTCTCAGTGAAAGAGTAAAATTCACAAATGATTGCACATAATTTTCTTACTATTTAGTTTTGAGAATTAAAAAAAAAAAAGGCGCACCACGGCGTAAGTGTAGCTGGACAGAACTTTTCATTGCTTAGGATGTTAAGCAATATATGGTGCCTACGTATAAGTTAACATTTTGCAACAATATGTACTGCCCATCTGTCCCAAACTGACCCCTAAGTCTGTAGCTCTCTTCACACCATTAGTAATGTTTAAGCTTAATTTTTGTTATGAATGTAAATGCACGGCTTACATTTACAGAAGGCAGATTCATCCCCCTTTGCTATCATCACAGCAACTTCTTAAAAGTTTAAAACTGTTATTTTTAAAACAAACACTTTGCACAACATTCTACCTTACAGAGATCAGCAACCAGATTCCCTCTTCTGAAAAAGCCACCAGACTATCCTGAGGAACCACAACATACTGTAAGAGTTGGCTCAACATCTGATTTGCAGTTACTCCCTGACTGAAAGGATGTCATAGGTTTTTTTGCTTTTAGTTGTTTGGTTGGGTTTTTTTTTTAATTTCATCTTTGTTGATCCTACCTTCTGAGATGTCCATGGTCCTTTCTTTTATTTCTCCCACCTCTCGCTCCAGGTGCAGAGTCTGAGGCTAAGTTGGTTAAGTCTGTGCTATCTGTGCTATCAAGCTCGAGCACAAAGGAATCTCAGTAAATCTGGGATGGAAGATTTGAGGAAGGGGAAGAGAGAATATCAGTGTTCTACAACAAATTTGAGTGGATATTTAAGATATATTTAAAAAAATGTGGAAAACAATGTATTTTTGGTAAGGAAAAGTAGATTTTTAGGGAAGACTAGAGGGCAACTGAGAAAAGGTTAGACAACAGTGAGTTTGAATATAGAAGATTGAAAAGATAAGGAAAAGGAAAATGGGGCGGGAAAATGCAACAGGAGTTTTGTGCCAGTGTAAGAATATTACAGATGTTTAAACTGATCTAAACATCACACTGTTGACAGCCAATTCACACACCACACCCAGTATTAATATCAGACATTTACTATCCTGAAATTGCAATACTACTGGCAGACCACACAGGGAAAGAGGGACGTTTCAGTTCGGTAAGATGATGTAAAGCAGTGCAAAACAATACAGTCAGGAAATTCAAACAGTGATATTTCATTATCCAATGAAGCTACTGTTACAAAAACAGGTTCAAAAATTGAGATCAGAACTTTGCTAGATGATAAGACAATCATTCTGATCTTCTGCACTTACCTGTATATGCACAGATATCTAATGAGGCTTTGTATTTCCTAAACAAATAAAAGGTATATTGTGCAATGATGACTTAAGGCTGTGTGGAGAAGAGGCAACAGTTAAGGATATTCTGCCTCTTTATTATCGGAAATAGAGGGCTGCATACTCCATGGTGGTACAAATACAGGAGCCACGAACACATATATATACTTGTGTTCACACGCCTGCCCACAGAAGCAAGCAATGTTTTCCATCAGGCAACTGATTTTTATGTTGCAGGTTTCTGTGGGTGTCAAGAACTAAAAGAAATTTAATGGCCAGCTAGATCCCTCTCAAATGCTATCTCTCCAGGCACTTGCACCTTATATAGAAGAAAGAAAACCATGTCAGCAATGAGGAGAAAATTTCCTTATTCCCTGCTAGGTAGAAGGTAGCCTTGCCAGACCAACAGTTTCCAGAGCAGGTGGGGTCTATGTCCTGTTGCCTAAACTTGGATCACCGTTCCTGCATTACTGTTCAGTATTCAGTCTCATTTGAAGTAGCTGAACACTAAACACAACTATGGGGTTTGCAGGAAACAGGAGTACTTCTGATCTCATGGTATATCTGGAAAAAAATAACTTTCAGATACATCAGCCTTCTGCTGGATTCAAAGACTGTAACCACCTTGTGAACTGGAGGGATCATTTTGACCAATCTGTCTGATAAACATTCTATGTACAGTACTGCTCCTCTCAGTTTCGAGTTGATCCTCACATGTTCTCGTGAATCCATCTTTGAGCCTTTTTTAATTCAGGTTATGTAATACAGCCAGCAGAATGATCCCAAACAAATCAACCCCAGTTATTTAAATCCAAAACAGACATAATAGACAAATCAGACAATTTCACTTTCATCCAGATACACATGGTTTTATGAGAGGCTTTCTAGAAGATCTTATTTCAGTAATATCTTCTATTTCTAGACTCTGATTTTAATCATTCCTTTGTATTTCTCTTTAATTAATTTTAACTCTACACTGAAATTGTGTCAGTAGACTATGTATTAATAAGGTTAGTACTGTTTTATTCTGGTTGTCTCTAAGTTTTAGGTGATTATACTAAAACCAGTGGTTTATCCCAGCTTAAATACGACTGGTTTACTGGAGGTCAGGCTCTTCTGATCCTGTCATCTTTAATAACTTTCTCTTAACCACTTCAGTTCTTTAGACAAAAGAATACAGGGAAAGAGGGAAGACTTCGGAGATGAGGTGTCCAAGAAGAACAAATGCCCAAGAGAACATGGGCAAACAGGTAGAAAAGATCAATGTAAGGTGAAGAGAAAAGGTAGAAAGGGAGCAACAAGTTGAGGAGAAAATTTTGGAGAGGGACAATGGAGAGAAAGTAGGACTAATATTAGGAATTATGAGGAAACTAGTGTGCTGGAAGTGCAACAAAACTGGATTGTCTTCTTGCCTCATATCAAAGTTATTGCATTTGAAACACTGATGACACATATAAACTTATTTCAGAAAAAAAATACTTCCTTTTTATTTTTTTTTCCCTTTTTTTTTCTTCAGAAAAGAAAGAAGGCATTTCAGGATTTGGGGTTATCTAACTTTTTTAAGAAAAATGCTTTTAGGTGAGTTTTATATCTCTTCAGGCATAATCAGCATGAGACATTACCAAACCTACACACACACACACACATGCACTATGACAAACCTTGCAACAAATGAGCTCACCAGGACTCCTAGTGCGCAGGAGAAAATAGTGGCAGATTGAATGTGAGACACCCTAAAGCTCTAAATGCAAACAGAGCACATCCAGAAGCTTTTGTAATAATCATCTGGCATTGCAGTCTTTTATTTGCTTGCAAATCCTGACTTCTTTTTCCCTCCCTCACCCCCCGCCTATTTTAAAGAAACAAGCTATTCCGAAGTTTAACACTGAACTACAAGGAGAGACCACTTCTTTGTGCCCTGGGCACTGGTGGGAAGAGTATTGGTAGCCTAGTAAGAAATTGCCGCTTGAAGAGTATGACAGAACTGAAACTGAAAAGTTTATGATGTACACTGAATGTCATGCTCTGCATAAGTCAGACTATAGTACCACCAAGTTTTCAGTATCATTTTAATGGCTATCTTTCGAATTAAATCAAAAAAGAAGTTATTCCGCAGTTTCTAAAATTACATATGTTTACTTCTTCTGTCTACTAGGTAGTGAGATTTAAACATTTTATAGAGCTAATGAGACTATGCCATGTCACTTGGTGTACAAGCCAAAGGAATTTTTCTTTTTGAAACATTTATGGTATTTGCTATACTTAGCCATCCCAAAATGTTTATGATAAGGAAGCCTAAGAGTTGATGCACACTACATTAATTTTGAACAATGCTCTCTTTCCTTGTTGATTAAAGCACAGGAATCCAAGTTCCTTGCACTCATTTAATACAGTAATATGTGATGTTTAAATTGGAAAATTACTGGGCATCTGAAGTCAGCCATTTAGAAAGCTATCAGACACAAAGAAGAAAAAAAGATTAAGGAAGTACATACCTTTCAACTATTCAGTACAAGAAATTGCTAAGAAATAGCAATTATTGTTGAAATATATGCTGGGCAGTTTATATAGTTAAAAGGACAGAAAAATAAAACCAAGATTAGAAGCAAGGAGAAAAGGTGGTTTTCTTAGCCCATAAACATCATGGTAGCTACATTTATAACACAGATATGACAAAAGACAGAGTTCATATTTGACAGTGAACAGCTCTAAAATGCAAATTTCTACCATACAAACCAAAGGCCTTACCCAAGTGAAAGGGCACACAGCAGCACTCTGTGAGACAAGTTTTGAGAAAACAGCCAACGTACAAGAAAAGTACTGTGTTGTACATCAGGAAGCTCTTCTTGCCCTAGTTTAGCAGAGTGGCTTTAGAATTTAAGAGTGGCTGTTAAAAGGACCAAATCTGGTCCTTCTGGAGCTAAAATACTCTCTTTCCAAAGGATAACTTGGAAATTCAGGTAATTAGTCTGGAGTAAACTGTACCTAACAGTATCCAAGAGATGCTGAGATCTCACAAAGCTTTTCCTACCATGGCTTTTGATAGTAGGTATCTCTCTCTGGCATTACAAAAGGAACAGTTTCTGAGAAGCACATAATATATTAGCATGACACTGCCTGGTAAGCCTGCCTGAAACTTGTGCATCTTAAAGCATTAGGCTTGCTCCTTGACTTGGGAGAAAGAATCTGCAAGGCTAACTGCACCTGTCTTGTATCCCGAATCTGTCTGTCAGCTCCTTTTTACAAAAAGAAGCAGTTTCTGCTAACTAGATCAGCTCAGGTTTTCTCCAATTCCCATCTATCTTACCCTCAGGAAGGCTAAAACATTCTATTGTAGATGAAGGCTTTTAATTTTTGATATTTATGAAGCTGAATACTCAGTTGAACTATACCATTCTCATTATTGGATGATTGTGTATAGTAAATTTTCAACAAGAGTTTATGACTGTCTCATTGCATAGAGTTGAAAAAAGATTTTGGTCTTCATAGATCTATGAATTATGCTCAAGAAATGGAAAAGAACCTAACAACATTAGGCAGTTTAAATAAAATCCTGAAAATTTAACTGTGGGTTAGGACAATTTTCAGTAATATACAACATTTTCTTGTTCGTGACTCTCTTTAATGCGGGGGGTGAAAGCCAAACTGAACTCTCTACAGAAGAATATATTCACAACTTTCCACATATCACAGACTGCATAAGACCAGACTCCTCTTTTAAGGAGGTCAATTCATGTAGGACACAAAAGGCTAAAAAAAAAAAAAAATAAACCTGCTGGTGCATAGATTGTCAAGTTGCACATAGGGGAGAGAAGGCATAGGTTTGCACAGAAGATTCAGACTGAGTGTGTAGAGTTTCATTTCAAATAAGACTAAATATAGGTTTCTAAATGTGTCTACAGGCCACCGCTGTTGTCCGATTTTCTGCTGTAGCTAATGAAAATCTGCTGTAGGATTCAACTGCCTCAACTTTTACATTCAGTTCCACCTGCAATGCCCTAACTTTTCCAAAATACAAGTGTGGAGCTGTATGGTATGACATGGGTATTACCTGAGAGCCACCCTCACAGGGGTAGCTGCTGGAAGCTACAGTGAAACTCTACAGTACCTTATATGACACTAGATGACTTGAGGCTCTGTTTCCCTAAACAGGAACTACAGTTAGAAGTATTCAGGGCCAATTTAGTCTAATGCAGAACAAGCTGAAGCACTCTGTTACCCGCAGTAAGTATAACAAAAGCTCACATATAATGTAAGGGTTCCTACTCTGATAGGTAAATGTATTGACTTAATCTCTCCTGGACACTTCACCAGTCTTCTCTTTAATAGTCTACAGAAGTGACCAAGAGGGCAGCTCCTCTAAAATGAGCAATAGGCTCTAGCAAACACTCGCTTGTTGATTAGGAAAACATAAGGTGTACAGAAGAAAGGAATATAACCTGCAACACTGAATATTCACAGATATACAAGAGTAATGCTGTATTTATAATGCAAAAAAAAAAAAACCAAACAAGGTGGATGAAATATTCCTCCATTTATTTCTTTTGTTGCTTTTTCTGCCGCATTGCACTTACATGGGCAAGAAGTTGTCTCTGGGGTCTCTTTAACCCACATACAAAGGCAGTGACATCAGTCCCTGAAATAGGCTAGAAAAGCAGTTTCTTTACAGCTAAAGGGACTGATCCAAATAATCCTGAAGGGTAAAGCTGTCAGGTTGACAAAGGTCTTAAGAGCAGTTTTCTGGATGAATCTCCCACTGCCCTCTCTCCATTTGTATAAGTTATTTGGTCACAGAAGGAAAAATTAGAGAGAAAAATTAACTTTGCTGATGCATGCATAGGTATGAGCTTTGATCACTTACCACACGTTGCAAAGTTACAAGTTACATTACCAGTACTAATATGCCAGGAACATACACAAATTTCCTCCAGTCATGACAACACAACCATCATACACACACTCATCTATTTATAGTCCCAGCAACATCTGCTCATCTCTACAATTAATCTGTACTTCTCAGTAAGACTCAACTTTTTAGAATGCAATATCCCAAATAATTTTCCCAAAATTCACCATTTCAAAGGGTTTTGCTATATGAGTCTGCTTTTTATGGACAATTACAAATATAATAGATTATTGAAAAAATAATATTTAATTCCAAATATTCTGTAAACTTGTTGCATGTAGTTAGTTGATGGGTGTTTTAGCTGGAACACTGAAATTGCACAGGACTTGATTAAACTTCAGCCTAAATAGCGTGCAGCTTTTTAGAAATCTCAATCTGGAGTTAAAAAATTATTAGGTTTTATGTTCTCTTTAAGGAAATGCAGACTACATTGCGCAGATTTTCACTTAATCTCCTACCAGACATTAAACAACTGGAAATAGATACTTTATACAATTTTATAGTCATAGTTTTGGGGAGAGATTTGATTTACCTCCATAGGAAGGTTGATTTGCAAATGGGTCCTTATTATAAACGGAATCAGAAGAATCTCAAAAAACATTACAAAAACTTTATTGGCTTGACATATAAATTTCTACCCTCAAACTCAAGTATTATGCTTAACAAAATCATTTACCTTGGGTATATGTATGACAAACTATCCTAAGCCCTCAGTAACTGTAGCGCTGGACATCTATGGACAGAAGTATTCATCTGTTAAGTAAAATTACAAAATGCTCCAGAATGCAAAAGATATAAAAACATAGATGGAAGTATCTTTTATCTAGGACATTGCATGACTAAAAATACACTGCATTTTAATCCTGGATGAGGATTAAGGTTATTTATGTTAAAAAGAGAAATAGCAAGAGAGCACAGATTACATCTAGTCATCATAATTACTTTGTTCTCTTGAAATGTTTTCAACTACTTGTTGGTTTCTCATAATGCCTAATAGGTCAAAATCTTATCAAATCTCTTTTTGCAGCAAGATCCCTTTTCAGCTAAAATCTCTTTTTGTGGGGTGCAAAAAAGGTCCCAGAATTCAGTTAACTACATTTAGTTCTATTTAGCATTTTCAAGTTATTTTGTTACTACTAAAACCAAACAACTGTGCCTCAGCAGTGTACATAATTATTAACATTTTAAATAGTAAAAGTCATATTTAGTCCAAAACCCTACATATCACATTAAAAATCCCATCACATAAAAGAATCTTACATGTATGAGGACTACAATGATTGGAGCTGAAAGATACAAATTGCAAGAAGAAATAAATTGACCAAGTAAAGTTTGGGTTAAGGGACACACTCTGGGCTGTTGAATCAGCCTGTGCTTCAATGAGAACACTCTCTTGTGCCTGGGAACTGGCAGCCTGCTGGTTTTGTTGTGACCACATGGAAGAGAAGTATCCAGAGGCACTGAACAAGGGATCTCAGTTCAGTTGCCAAAATCTGAAGTGATTTAAGGAAGGATGCCGCATGATCCGGAAAAAAATTCCACTTTATGGGATCCTTTTACAGAAGGAGTGTTCACAGATACCACAACTGGGCACAGTTCAGACTAAGCAACAAGCTAGATTGGCTGTCCTATAGCAATAAAACCCAAGTATATCTAGAAATCAGACCACTGCTGAAAAAACTAAAGGTGCATTGCTCAGTTAAAAACAAGTTCCATGAGGTGCTGCCACAGGGTGACTACTTCTGGCTGAGCTTTGCTTGAACATCAGCAGTCAGCCCTGCTGGTGTGCCGTATCCCCTCAGGCATCCCACAGATAAACACACTTCTTCAAGCCTTCTGAGCCTAAAGACATCCCTGGCCATGTCCTGAACATTGACTATGCAGTTCCCTCTCAGTGTTTTTGAGGGAGGAAAAGGGCCAAGTGTCTCAAATCTCTAAAGCTAAGCTTTCATTACACATCAATCAGAAAAGGTATCAAGAGATGTCAAGGTTCCTCTCTTTTGTGTAGGTTAGATGGCGTGAAATGTTGGCCTGTCTGGTATGTCTTTGTAGAGCCCTTCTCTTCAGCCCTCCACAGAAGTTTATACTTCCAGATTATTTTTTTTTTTTCATCGCTATTGAAAATGTGAATGACAGGACACAACAATTACCTCCCTTGGTTTGCCAATGAATGTCACATTGTGAATGGAGAGTCACATAACAAACAGGTGCTAATTTTGGATACATTTACCTGAAGTATTCAAGAAAAAGCTCAAAATTATGATATCCAGGTTTCTGTCTGACAGATACCTCCTTGATTGATAGGCTACCTCTGACACGAACAAATGCTGGGTAAGTATATTAACATCTGACACTACACAAGTACACACACGGCATGTCTGTCAACAGTCTCAAAGCACTGCACAACGCAAATGTATTTCCAGTGATCAGCCTCACTGTACAGGCACACATTGGAAAAGTGGGTTATATGCAGACTCACCCCACTCTCATGCAAACCAAGTATGCAGGCTTCCCCATTACCCTCCACCTAACACTGCAGATCACTAATTTAGAAGAGCTGTAAATCTACCCAATTACATTAACTTATTCCCTAAACTGTTGATATAATAAATATGTGCAAGTGAGATTTCAGAGAAGATAGACACGTACAAGTTAAATTTACCTATACCAGTCACAGTCTCTGGACTAGACACCTCTTTATTCCAAACTTATTTTTTAATACTCCAAGATTCTTTACAGACTGATAAAAAATAATGTGCAGTGCAACTATGACAGCTAAATCTTACAGGAAAACACTTTTTTAAATCTTCAATTTTCAAGCTAATACTATGAAGATGCTTTTTCTATAGCTTTTTTATTAACATAATATGTTTTCCCATTAGTTCTGTATTCCACAGAAGACAAAATAATAGTATATTTATCATGTATTGTATATAGTGGTTTAGAGATCTCTAATGATTCTATGATTTCTACAGTGCTGACAATTAACACATTATTCTATTGCAGAAATGGAAAAAACAAAACCACAGTAAATACACAATCCTTACAAAGAAAATTTTTGCCTTAATTTTAAACATAATAGGGCAAACTGAACTCACAAATAACAACTGCAAATTTGATACAGCAATGAAAATGGATTTTAAGGTACCATAAGGGTAATAAACTGGTATCAATAGTAGCAAGATTGGATTTGCCTTGTTAACAAGAGGTAACAATAAATTCATAGTAATTCATATAATGAATTAAAGGACTTGAAAAAGTAGCACATTGTGAAAAATTAAGACAATGAAATGTGTATAACACACTGAAAGGAGGCAAGAACTGTTCCAAATAAGTATAGTGACCTCTTGGCTGAAACTGCAATATGCTATATACACATTTTGCACAGGTTTAAGGCTGAGTTTGCTTTCTACTGATAGTAACATTCCTGCAAACTGGAGGAGAAGGAGCCACAAACAGATTCCTCGGGGTGACTATACTTCGAAAATGATCATCTATACAGCCCAATCTACACAGATATCCTACCGATATCCAACTGAACCTCCACCCCAAAAAATCTGGAAAAAGATATAAGCCTAAAATATTTACTCTATAAGCCTTAAACACTTATAAGTTTTTGTATTTATGAGAATGTTTATAATGATTCAACAATAATTTTTTTTATAATAATAAGTTCCCATTACAAGAGAAGAATTTCATTAAAAAAGAAATGCTCCATTTAAAATTAGGATTTTAATTGTATGCATCACTATTATTACAGCTATCTACAGAATTTTTTGACAGCACAATTAAGAGCAAAAGGGCATCAAATACTATGAACGTATTTCCAATCAATCAGAATTAATAAGCGATAAGATATTAAAAGAAAATTTGATTTCATGCACATGAACACATTTTAGCAATTTTTTTGCTGATTGATTTTTTTCTCCTAATTTTGTAAAATTACATCCATATTTGACTAGTCATGGATTGAATCAGAATTGTGCCTGATTTAAACTGTTTCTCTTTTACCTTTTACCAGACATGCATACATTATCATATTAAATCCATAAGGCTATACTTGTTCATTTTCAAAATTGCCTGCACTAAATTGAAAAGGATCAGAATCTAATATGAAGTTACAGTTTACAGGATCGTGTTGATTATATCAGGGTATATGAACACAAACAGAAACCAGATCCTTGATATTGTGATACACTGCTAGTATTTTCTTTCATTATTATCCTCTTTCTTCTTAAGATACACTGCACATGAAAAAAATCTCAGATTTCAGTTGTTATAACTTTCTTCACATACTTGTCTTTTCAATATGTATCTGCAGATGAAACTAATTAACTAAAAAATACCTTCTTTACACAAGACCTTTATCCCTATTCTCAACTTATAAATATTTAGGGCAAAGATGAAAACATATTTGACAGAGAAGTGAACAAAAATATTTCTATACTGTTGCATTTTATGAAACTAGACTTATTTCTCAAATCCTTAATATCATCTTTTTCTATGAGTTCCAAATTTTAATGAATCAACAGATGCAAGACCTCAGTCAGCACTGTTTACTACTCACTAATATAACAGAAGGATAAAAAGACCAACACTTGCTGATACATATGCAACTGCAAGATTAAAAATCATGCATTTTAAATTACTTGATTATTAATCAAAAGATGAGGAATCAAAAATTCTTAAGGAAAATTATTCAAAACCAGAAGTGTATGCTATTGCATGACTCTTTTAAAATTAATCTTTAAGAATACCTTTAACACTTTATTACTAAAATACTTGGAAAATACCATCAGCCTGGGAAAAAGTGTTCTGTTGTTCAACTGGAAACACCTTCTAAAACTGACATCCAAAAATTAGAAGAAACTGAAAGTCTTCTCCCAGCAAATAAAGCAGATAATTTTATCACTGCACAAGTTCTTACAGAACAAAATCCTAAAACAACTACCATGCAACACCATGGAGCAGGCACTGTGATGAGATATCTGTAATATTTTGGTTTAATGAAAGAAGGATGTCAATAGCTGGGTTTGTGTCTTTTTTTTCCCCCTTTACGTTTATATTCAGCATATGTGATTTTGTTCTAAATAACAATTAAAAAAAAATCACACAGCTTTCACCTTCTGGGAAAAAAATTAGCTTTTCCCTAGTGTTTTTAAAGCTTGCATTTAAGTAGATCTAACATGTCAGAACTAAATTTGCTAGAATCTTTTGCTATGAAAGTTCACCTGTTTTTTCTTTCACTGTAAACACTGAGCTGAAAAAAATCATTGTGCTTGTTAATGGCTGTTTCTGAAAGATTTCGTGAAATTCTGAAATTCATTTGTCCAAACACAATTATTCTTAACACCTAAGGACATTTTGTGTCAGCTTATAATTTGTGTAGTTATAATAAGCAAACGAGTAACAAAAATTATATTAAATATCCTTGACTCTTTCATTATTCACCATACAAGTGAAAAGGCATATGGATATGCCAAAATGTAAGGAGTAAGTTCCTTTAGGTAGCCCTGCTTGAGCAGGAGGATTTAGATCAGATGACCACCAGAAACTCCCTCCAACCTCAATCATTCTGGGATTATGTGACTGCCATGGCATACCATCTCTTTTTGTCAAGATAAATGGGCACATAAGTAATATTTCCTCAGTTGATTTAAATACCTTGAATCATTTACAGATTTCAAAGGTCAAAAAAGTGGTTCTGAAAAGCCTTACTCTGCCCTGTACTTACTATATTAGACTACATAGTAGCATGCATGTATATAGTATGCACAGATATTCACTCTTGAAAAATCTATACAATATATGCTTATATATATATATGTGTGTGTATACATACATGACATTAGGCAAGAGGAGGTGCAATAATGCTTCTCTTGAAAAGCCTAAATGGCCTTTGCTTTTGCAATGGAAAAAATTATTACACTAAAACGTATTCCTGATATTTTCTTAACTAAAAAAAAAATAAATTCAATTTTATTTTCATATTCTTCAATCAGTAAAATGGAAACAAAGGTACTGAAAATACAAGACTAAAAATAGGATAACATGGCAAGTAGAAACACTGCAGGGGATTAAAAGTGTGGGTGGTTTTGTTTGTTTGTTTGTTTAGGCCCCACTATACTACTAGAAGTTCTCAATATTTTTTACATATGTCTCCACCGACCACTGTTATCCAACTTGCATGCCAGCAGCAAGAACAGAAATGATGGATTCAGGAGCCCTTTAGCACAGGTTAAGAAAGAGGGCTGCAGTAGCAATCTATTTTCTTGGTCACCAACTGTAGAATTGCATGATAAATCACAGTTTAAGTGTTTGGCAAACAGGTAAACTAAACCTGGGTAAACCAAGGAGCTTAACCAAGCAGTTACTGATTTAATGATGATTTAAAGTTTTAGTGGAATAAACCCCCAGCTGACTCTTCTACAGTTCAATCATTAAATGAAGAAGTTCTGATCTGGTTATCTTCAGAGCATCAGCACGACCTGCCTGCCTTTTCCTGTGCCTAAGAACTAACTGATCGTTTTTGCTAGCTGGAGAAAAAAAAAAGCAAAGCGTTAAAGACAAATACCTTTCTTCAGTAAACTCAGTGAAGAGCAAGCTAATTTTAAGGATTTGCTTAAAAAATGCATACACTCTCACTTGTCTGAAAGCAAGCTAACAGCTCAAAAAGCAGAATAAAGTGCTCTACATCTTACTTGAAATATAATTCCTCAGTTTCTTGTTTCTTTCTGGTCTTTTTTGTTTTTTTTTTTTTTTTTTTCCTTTCCTGCTGGACACTGCCATTCTAGGAAGTGATTATAAAAAGGGAGTACTTCTTTCCTAGTGCATATAAACCCTGTGTCTTTCAGGAAACAAACTATGTTGAATGCTACAGAAAGACTTTATCTGCTATAAATTTGTAATTTGCTATGTAATTTCATGTCTTTCTGTTAGACTCTTTTTTCTTTTTTTCTACAGCTGCGTTAGTCAGAACATACATAAATTAGCCTTTTTAATGGACAATTTGACCTAAGAGTTCTGTGAACAGGATATAAAAACAATCCTGACAGTCCAGACATTTTGTTCTGACAATATTACCAACTTCTGTTGCAGCATTAGTACACATCTGAATTGCATGGCATATGTGCTCAGGTTGGTAAGGCTTAAATTAGCAAGCCATTATGTAAGCAAATTTTAAGCATAATTTAAAGGAACTAAGTGACAAACAACCTGTAAAAACACCTGACATTCAATTAGGGATATGTTTCCAAGTTGTCTTTCTTTCCAAATATAAATCACTGACATTATACTGAAAGGAAAACAATTGCAGTGAATGCCAGATTAGAAATGTGACTTTCTTCAGCACTGATTCTTGACATTATTTTCTGCAATCACATAGTACTAAGTTCAGTGAAAACAATTCTCATATTTATAAGGTATTTTACATATTGATTTCCTGCCAGTTGTCTTTTTACTTATGTAAACAGAAAACTGAGTAAGCAAACAGCTGTATTCTGCACAACTGACATACCTGGAAAACACTGGAGAATGGTGACAAATTTTTTTTCATCAGTAGCTCCCCATCCTTTTCACTTTAAATTTGATCAAAATTTGTAATCCTAATGAAAACTGTAGGACAGTGGACTCATTACTGTGGATAAATATATGTCTTAATCTGGAACGTGGACCTTCTACCTAATTCTGTCAATGTCATGCAAATTCTGCTTAGCTCAATACACCCACAGCACCTCACAAAATACTTAAATTTTGGAAAAAAAACCCAAACAAACAAAAAACAAACAAAAAACCCCCAAACAAACAAAAAAGTCTGCTCATTCAAGACCATTTTTGTAGCCTAAAATGTATCTCCATTTCTATAAAGAAAAAGAAGCTGTTTTAGAACTTTGCGTATCAGGTGTTTAGAAAGGAAATACATTTCTTTGCTTTATTTAACAAAATAGTGGGGAAAAGTTTTACAGGAATGATGCAAAGAATTAGTTGTATTTTCAGGTGGTTTTTTTCACTCTACAAGACTGTGGTACCACTGGAGAGAAGAGCAGTGGTAGCCAGGCCAACAGGAGGACTGAAGCACTTTTCTGCTCACACCTTATCTATCTCCAAACCATGGAGATGCGCCAGCCATACATTTTGCTGACTTCTCCACTGCCCTAACAACCACAATATTTCACATCACAGGGTGGAGTGAATATAACAGAGCCAAGTAACTCACACTCATTACCGTGTTGGCAATTAAAATGCTGATATTTGGAACATAACTCAAATATATACAGAGTGAAAGTGTAAACACTCTATAAGGAACTAAAACCACCTAGAACACTGTACCAAATTCAAGGCCCACGGTCCCTCCTGCCAGCTTTTTCCTAAGCATCTATCTGACTTCCTTCTGAAATGTTATCTCACACAAAATACTGTACTAACAACATTCTGCATTCTTTAAAAGTATATACCAAATATTCAGTGCTTACAATGAAAACTCTATATTTAAAATTTTATTGGGTCATTTTTCCTTACAATAAGTCAGTCACATGAAATAAATTTCCAAGGCTTTACTATAAAAATTGCAATTATCTTTTTCCAAGCCAGGAGTGTTCAGGGTCAGGTTACACCCATTCAGTCTCATGAATTCACTGTGCTCTAGTTTGAATGTTATTGTTTAAATTTTGTACATATCAACTCCATACTTCTGGATAGCAATTATAATTGCTTTAGCTTTTATCCCTCTAATCTCTCTAACCTTTCCTCACATGAGCAGCTCTTCATTTCTTGGATCATCCTCTGTTTGACTTTCTTTGTGCTTATCACCGTTTGTATTTGTCAAAAATGGGTAACACATGGTACACAACATCCCAGGTGAGGAATCATTAATTCTCCAACTCTATAGGAGATATTTTCAATCTAGGGTAACATTTGACTTTTCCTGAGCTTGGCACTTTGGTAATTAACACTTCAACATCCTTTCCAAATGATGCCCTCCTAACTAGTAGGAGCTTTGTACATGTGTTTTGTATTAATATAATTTATTGTGGTAATAATTCTCATGATGAGAATAATGATAAAGACATTTCAAAAATTTTTACTGATACAAAATTTTGCCAGACAGAGAACGGTTTATCCCTAATACCTAGATTAGTCAGGAATGTTGAGCCACTGAAATAACTAGCAAATAATATTTTTTCATATTTCTCTATATTAATTATGTCAATTGTTTGAGTTATTAAATATACTACTTGCTAGGTATGTATTAATATTTTGGAATTGGTTAATATATATTCATTAGTTTTCAGAGATAGCCATGCTAAAGCAATGGTAATTTACAGAAGTGTTTCCCATGTTCCTCAGACAATTGGAACTAATTATTGGATAATTGACTAGCTGTTAAAGAGCTGTAGCTCAGCTTCATCACACCATATAGAAGATATTTGCACATACATTATTATTAGGACATTTTCTTTGCATGTGGAAGCTTGCAGTTCAACAGAGCAAAACCTAAACAAAGACAAGTGCAAATAGTAAGGGTGTATTAAAGTGAACTTAGAACAATCCAAATGAGTCAGGTATGACTTCAGAACACATCTTTAGAGCACATTAGTGCAGAGGAGTCTGTTTTCTGGATCCCAAATGACATTTCTCAAAAACAAGCACCTAAACTGTCCTCTCATCAAAGACACGATCCCTCCTGCATGCAAGCACTATCACAGTTTCAGTTATGTAGCAAAGTTTTTGTTCCAAACTGAAGGATGAAGGATGCCTCAAGCACAAAGAGGTCAGGTGAGGTTCACCTGAACTGCTCTCCAAAACCCAGGTGGCACTTATGGCACTTGAGAGCTTTTCTGTGTCTGACCCTAAAGAAAACTCTGTTGTACTAGTTTTTTAATACACCCCAGATGATGGATGCATCAATGATGCACTGCTTTAATTAGAAATCAGTATCAAGATGAAACTTCTCTCACACTATCCAAAGCGGTTTAGATGACTAGAACGGAAGAGATTTGGAACTCCTGGATTATTTCAGCACTTTATTCAGAAGACCACACAGAAAGCAGGGGAAGAGGCTGTATCAAGTTCTATTTCATAGCCATTGGAAAAACAACCATGCTCTCAGAACACTACTGCCATAGAAAAAACTTACTGCAATAAGCAGGTGTGACAGAAATAATTTTCTCAGGATGTTGAACAGTGTTACATTTCAGGTTACAGCTACACTATTATATACATTGGGGTATAGCACCACCTCATAATACAAGCCACCTCTGTCGTGCACATGTCAAGAATTACATTGGATTGTAATGTACACTTGTTTCAGCTGAGGTGCCAAGGAAGCTGGCCAATTCCCACTACTTCATTCTCCAAGTTAAAATCTGAAATATCTTCTTTTGCAGAGCTGCCCAATAAGAGGTGGTAAATGGACATGCACTGTTCTGCTCAAGTACGGCCATTCTTTGCCATGCACAGGGTGCAGGGATGAATAGGAAACTACCCTCACCAATTTCATATTAGGGACAGGCATTAGTGGTGAATATGCCTGTACTTGATCCTAAAAGTTCTGCAGACTTTTGAAATGGTAACTATGCAATCAAAAAGGATTTCCTACACCTTGCTCACTGCACTTATGTCCTGTTTGAAGAACTTATACTTGGCCTATACATCTCCATTAAATGTAAATCAAAAAGTTGCTTTTGCAAGAAATCCCTGAATTTTTGTTGCAGCAAGAAGTGAAACACAGCAAACCATGTAAAACATTGCAAAATTGCAATTAGAATAATAAATTGGATTTCTCGAAGCTGATGGAAGGACCTTGTATGTAAAAAGTCAAAATTGTTAACTAAAGACATTTTCATGAAACAAAATTTTACTAGACTTTATTGCCTCCTCTACTTTTTAGCCTATAAATACTAAATAATTCTCAGTTCTTAATTTCTTTTATTGTCATAATTTTGACACCAGCCTTGGGTTTCCTTGTTGATCTATCTTTAAAGCCTATGTTCAGCTAAGGATGGGCAGGGCCAAGGTATTAGGATTCCTGTTCTTCCCCCCTCCCCTGTGGATGATTTTAAAATTTCAGTTCAGTTTTTCACATTAACATGTATCCCAGTTAGCTAACAACATTATAATAATAAATTATAAAAAGCATGTATTCTAACCACTTTGTCCTCCTTTGGGAAAGCATCCAAGGAAGCAGAATAAAAAGAGAAAAGAAAAAAAAGAGGAGAAAAAGAATAAAATAGGCAAGTATTAATAGACAGATTTCAAAGAAATGCAATTCTAATAACTCTCTATGAAGAGATAAAAACATAGAATTAAAAAAAAGGGGCTTTAAATAAAAAGATGACATTACTGCATATGTTGTAAACATGTTTTCCCACCCTGACCCACAGAAGCATAAACAATATAACAAACAAAAAGCAAGTTACAAATGAATGGATACTCTTCCATTTCTATGACTTGAAACAGTGGATGAAAATTAATTATACCATATTTAGTGTTTTTTCTGAGTAAAGATAAGCTGTATCACATGCACCCTAATTAATAGTATACTGTAATGTATCAAAGTAAACTAGATTTTCAGAGATTTGCTCTAATGACACCACCTGCAGGTGATGCAATGTAATGCATCTATTTATACTAATAAATGACCATTGGAAATTTTCACATACGGTTATGCTAACTTTTGTCCAATTCACCTATATAATTTTTTTCAGAATTTGAATTTAATTTAATGGACTCACAAGTACATCATGGCTATAGAAAATTTACAAAGTAAGCATGAAATGCATTTTTTGAGGGGTTATTTTTGTTGACATGAAATTTCAGAAGTCCTACTCAGTTGATGTTTATCTTAAACAAAATGATAAAGTTTTAAACTAGTGCCTTTGTGAACATGATTGTCTCCTCCAAAATTTGTGTTCACTTTTAGCTGAATTTGTGTTGATATCAAGAGCATTGACAAACTTCACCTACAAAAGCCTGGCATCTTCAAGCCATACATGAAAGTTACTTCATCTCATGCCAGATAGCAAAACTATTCATGTAACAAAAGGATATTTTATAACAAACCATAGTCCTAGATGATCAGAGAAAAATAACTGCTAGATAATGGTCTTCCATATTTCGATCTTACCGCTCATGTAAAAGTGAGTAGCCAGAGCCTTGTAAGGGACTGACTGAACAGAGGGTAATCTCACAAACCCTTCAGTTTCTTGGACAGCTACTGTAGCTAACTGCATGCAGATCAGAGGGAGAAAGACTTAGTCACCTGCCTGAAAGTAAGATAACCCAGATTAATTTACAGTTTATTTTATAAATAAATTTAAAATAAATTGATGTAACACCTTCCTTGTGCTAAGAAAAGTGGTTGTATTTTTTTATAACCAAAAATTGAGTGATTTTATGTAAAAGAAACCTATAAATGTATATGAAAAGCTCTACAAAAATTAAAAATCTAAAATTAAATAAGAGTTTGATAAAACGTTACTAATGTGGAGTTGTACCTGATCAAAAGGGTTTCTTTTTTCATTCTAAGAAAAACAAGGATGTTTTCTTCAAGTCATCACTCAGTAGAACAACAAACTATTATTCTTTTTTGCTTTAACTTACTCTGTGAATCCCAATTATCTCCATGATAATTAAATACATTACTTTATTTTACACACACCTCATAATGAACCAATGCATGAAACACTTAAGTAAAATGAAGCATGGATTGCCAAACTTAAGGTGAACAATCTGCAGCATGATAATGTCAAGGAGGCTTTTTCTTAAGAGTGCACATCAAAAACTTACATTGTTTGATCGCAGAGAGACACGGCCTCCACATCGAGCACAAAACTTGGTCCGGCAATAAGAGCATAAATGGCCACAACCATCTGCAAACTTTGTTTTATGACAGATTCCACATGTTGGAGCATCATCCTTGTGCTCTCCCTGGTAACGGCGGGCTTCTTCCCCTATCTTTCTTACTTGCTCTTTATAGCTTTCAAATTGTTGGTGCAACCTCCTGTATAGATGAGAAAAAAGTTTATATAGCACGAATAGGAGGAAAGACTACTACTGTGTATTTCTTTCTTTCTTTCTTTCAGTTTGCAACTCTGCCTAATATTTTTGGCATGGTCACAATATTAAATGTACCTCGTATCAAATACACTCTCCACATGGAAGACTGTACTGGGAAATATAAAGGAAAAAAAAAATAGACATATTTGTTCTTATAGGGTTACTTCAAACATGAACAAATCACTTCACTTGACCAGAAAGTGATCCAAATGCATAGTACTAAACAAAACTGTCAGTCATTTACTGAATAACAGAAATATTTGCCTGAGGAAATTTGCATTGCTTTGTAACCAACTTTATCAATACAGTAGGTGTAGTAAAAATAAGTAAAACAATCTTCAGTTACATTGTTTTCAAAATCTAAATTTCTAACACATACCTCACAATATATCACAACATGGTCTACAATCACACTGACCTTACAAGAATATGAGAACATCTTTTTCTTTTATTTTTATTTCAAATCTATATATTAATTATCTACTGTGTTTTCTTAAGTATGGGAAACTACTTAAGATTTGCTATCCCTTATTACACATATTTCTTCCAGCGTAGCTGTAGGAGTATATGGAAGTATTAGCAGATACAGAGATTCCTAAGATGAAGATGGTGTTTAAAGAAGTACCACTTCTCCTCTAGCAGCCCCAAATAACAGACACCCTGACACCATGTCCACCAACTGGCTAAACATGCTGCGACGCAAAACACCCAGCATCTAATCACAAGCTCACAGAAGAGAACTCAGCCTTCTAGCCTTACTTCCCCTCCTATAACTCAGGAGGAATAATAATAATAACAATAACAGCAAGAATCATAATAATAGCAGCAGCATCTTAGTGATAAACTCATTATTATTATATTCTCCCTAGGGAAAAATATTCTTCAGGTTGTATTTATAAGACTTTCCTGGCAAAGATGAAATTGCAGAGGGGAACCAGCTAAAAGAGGCAATCCAACTCCTTCCTTGATCCTGGCTGCATACTGCAACTGCTCATTAGGCACCAAATCCGAGGTTCATCAGATCCCTCTCAGTGAGCTAACCCATGAACCTGAATCAACGGAAAATTCATTCTCCTACCAAAAAAAAAAGGCAAAAACCAACCAAAAAACCCCATCATTTTGCTTCCACATTGGCTCTGCTCTGAGCAGAAACTGCAGACCTAGGAGCCTAGGAGGAGTGTAGGACATGAGCTTCTGAAGCTAGAAATTAAAGGGACCAGTAAAGGGCAGGATCATTCTTTCTGAAGCAGTAAAAAGCTCAGCTGACATGAAGGTTAGTTTACTCCACCCCGAAGTTCAATTCAAAAGGTCTTACTTACTAATAACTACTTTATTAGTCCTCGAATCATGCAAGAAAGAAACATTTCTGTAGGTGCACCAGGCCAGCACTATGACTCCTGACCTTTATAGTCATGAGCTTGAGCAAAGACTTCAGACAGCCCTTACGGTTGTTGGCTGGACTTCGCGAACGAAGATCTTGGGATAAGCCTGCGCAATGGATTTTTTAGGTGAGGCACAGTGTGCGCAGAACTGGCCCCACTCCCTTTACTCCTGAGGTTCATCTTGCCACAGCTGAGCACGCTCGGACGGTGACAGCGAGTTCCTCCAGGATTCAAACCAGCGTCCTCAGAGGAGGAGCCGGCTCCACAGGTGGGGGCCTACGCCACTCGGCCAACACCTGCCGCCTCTCAAGTGTAACAAAAAAAACAAACAGAAAAGCAATAATGTCAGGCTGTTGAGAAATCCGGGGAGCCCACGTGGGTCAGAGCACCAGGGGAAGAGCTCGCCTTGTCCTCTCTGCCACCGAATGACACAAATGTGGCACTGCTGCCACGCCTGCAACATGAGCTGGGGTAGGCCCCAAAAGGTGGCATCAGACAGCCCTAAGAGGGAGAGTACAGCAGGGCCCATGGAGCGACTTGGTTTCTTCACCATGCTATGTGAAACCCAGGCTTTTTACTCACTTTTCCAGATGTTGCTTCAAATCTACATCTCCATGGATGACATTTAAAAATTCATTAGCAGCTGCACAGGTTAATAATAGAAACAGGGAATCTGGAGTTTCATAAATGGAAGCAGTAGGTGTGTTGTCTGTAGAAATCTTGGTGATGCCCCTTATCTCCACTACCTGCTTTGAACTACCCACTCCCTTAACTAGCACTGAGACCCATGCCATTTAGCAAACAGATTTTTAGTGACACAATTTCATGTTTCTGTGGGCTTTTGAGTATCTGTGTGGTGAACTTCTCTGGACTTCTAAGATGTGAGTAATCAGTGTTCTTTGTAAGAAACACTGTTTTGAAGTGGATATTTTTACTTTAACATGGTATTCAAGCCTAAAAAATGGCAATTTAAGTTAACTCTTAGGAATCATGGTAAAATACACATAATTCAGTTGGACAACAATATCAATGCTTGTAACTGAATAAATCAACCAGCTGTCACACTAAAACCAGTGATTTCATGTGGGTACATTCTAGTGAGGATGTAGCAATTGCAAAAGGTAAGCAGCCAAATAATCTATTGTCCCTCACTACAAACAGGATACATTATACTTAATGTTTTATGCTAATAAAAAAAATTGGCAAGAGTAGCAAAGAGAGGCTTTTTGTCTTATTTTTTCTAACCTCCTTTAAAAACTTTTGTAGTATTGAGTAAGATAAGTAGGTCAAAAATTTAGGCAAAATACTGGAGACACTTAATAGTTTTGGCCATATAACTGGATTACACATATGAATTTACTTATCTTACACAGCTACTCACTTTAAGCATAGAAATAACTAAAGACATTCAGGAATTTGTATAATAATCAGCTTAAATAATGCAATTAAATAATGGAGAGGTCTGTAGGTAAATTTCTTATTACATCAAATATTCTATTAAAAAAAATGGAACCATGGAAACTAAATTCAGTTCTTCACTAAAGCAAAACAAAAATCCCTGGGTGTTCACTGACATGGAAAGGCAAGATAACACTAAGTACTGCCCCTATTCCTGTTCTTTTCCAATTATACCCTCTACAATTGAATTTTTTCTATCTCACCTGAAGCTTAGGAAGTGTATTAATACAATGATGTTTTGTCCTTCTGTGTGCACCAAGAGGTAGATGAAAATATTAGCAACCATGCAACACATGTGAGATGAGATTTCAGTTCTTTATAACTATATATCACTTATTTACAGATTAGTTGACTTCTGCATCCCTTTAAGACCCTTTTTACCATGAGGGGTTCAAAACATTTATCTTGCAAGTCATACACAGCACTACTGAGGAAATGGATGTTTTATAGAATAGGGAAAACGAGTGCAGATTTCAGAGAGCAGAAAGAATCTTACCCAGCTCACAGCAGGTCTGGTTCAATTAGTTCCCTTTTAACCACCTTTCCTACTTTTTCGAAGAAAAAGCTGCATCTCTGTATCTCTGGCTATTCTATAATAGCAGCAGTAAGTCCCCTCTCAACAGTTTTGCCTTATACAGAAGTATATTAAGTATTAAGCAAGAACTGAAATACAGATGTATGATTTTCAAGTTTGCCCCTTAACTTCCAGTGCACAGAGCAAATTTTTATCAGATGGAAGGAAAATGTAAATATATTAAATATTCCTTAAAGTAGACAAGCATCTAAAGGTTAGGCTAAAGACTAATAACAGTATATGATATAATGGCTTGGCAGACCCTTGAGGCAGATACCAATTCCTTCCCCTCTGAGAGAAGGAGCAACCAGGCTACTCATGTAAGATAAATATGCATATATCCACATGATTTTTCATCATGCAGCCTAAAATTCATCTGGTTCTACTACTGAGATCAACGGCACTTGAAAGACAAGCTTACTCCAACAATACTATTGCCATCCTTCACTTGTGAAGACCTCACAGCACTCAACAAAACAGCTGCATCCACACAAGCTTGTCTGGGGTGGGTGCTTGCTATTTCACAGTCACATGTGTGGCAAGTACGTATGATCAAGGAAAAGGTCATACTACAGGAGAATCTTTGGGCACATCAGATCTCTAATGACTAAAACAAAATCTTCTGTTGCCAAAATTCTGGAAGACTGAGCCACCTGAAGAGGTGAATCAGCCTACAGACCTTACCCCACGTACATGAGAGGTTGGCATCACTTATCACAGTGCACAAAAACCAATACACAGTTTTTATGTGTGCAGTGAAAGACTTAGCCCATTCACTTTTACAGTATATATAAAACTCAATATATGTTAAGATTTCTAGAGGGTTTTTTCCAATAAAAATGTGGTGGCTTCCTCTTCATTTATTTTTTTTCCCCAAAAAAGGAATTTCACAAAAAAACGTGTTACATGTACCATTTTTTCATTTGAATATTCAGTATTTTACTTTGACAGTGTAAACTAGTGAAAACCATACCAGTAGGGAATACTGCAAAGCTTTACTGATGTCTTCATATACCTATCAAAACCTGCAAGTCTTGGAGAACATCCATGTGATAAATATCTTACACAACTTAAACCTTTCAGACAGCATGCTGATATCATTAGGAAGACAAAAAATGGACATTGAGGCCATTTATAATATTGACTGACCAGAAAATGCCATATCAAACCACACAGAAGTTATGTTGTTATGTTCGGTGGAAATGGACATTCATTTATACTCTGCAGTCATCTCCACTAAGCAGATACTAAAATTATAACCCAGTAATGTAATATTTTTAACACAGTATGTTGCTGCTTTTTTGCTGTTTTATAAATTCTTATTTTGCTGTTTTAAAGAACCTACCTGAAATATTTGCACCTATATACTGACGAGTACAAAGTTACAAAAAAACGAAGTTGCATATTTATGCTCTGTCTGCACATATTTTATAAAAATGACAAAGATTTTGGTCTCTTTAATGCACAGTCCAATTTAAAATAATTTTTAAATGTAAGGCAGAACTATACTTTCTACTTCCTTAGAAATCCAGCAGATGGCACTGCAGATCGCATTTTCGCTTCCCCAGTTCAAATGATTTCGTCTTGAAATTACACCTGATGTAATGTTATAAAAATATTATGCCCTGTCATGAGTTCACGTTAGGAGAAAAAGTACCACCCTCTAAACGACACAGCCTTAAGTAACTATACACCTACTGCACGTATGAAAAAAAGCTTAATAAAATGCAGTATTTTGTCCTGTTCACCCATGCCACACAAACACATCCTCCCACAGAGTTTCAGACAATTTTTTCCATAAGATAAGCGGGGTTCTTACCACCTTCTGTTCTTAACATTCTTTCTTTCTATGAAAAATAACTTTAAAAATGTAAACAGTAAACTTTAGCATGCCCAGGAGGGCAATAGCTACATCTAAAAACCTGTTGCCAAACTTCGAGCAGCAACGTTGAAGGTGTGACCTGAAAACACTGATGAGCAGCCCCGTACAGCCGGAATCAGCTCAGTCTCACCAAATGCCCTGCTCGTCTGCCAGCACCAGGGACTAATTCACGGAGGTGTTCCCAGATGGAGCAGTGCAGCACCCAGCTTTTGCCTCAACCCCTCCAGCAACTCAGCTGGGAAAGAGCTGTCAACTTGCCACGGGTTTTGGGAATACATGCTTGGAACAACAAAGCAAAACCAGGCAACTTTAGCAAGTTACTGTGCATAGTTTTGTCTGAGTAACGGGAAAGAAGGAGTTTATGGGGCATCTAGCAGCTGTCGACTAGAACAGCTGAAGTTGAGTGGAGAAGTCTAGATGTATTTCCTGGTTACTTCATGAACCATCACATGACATATAAATCCATTATTAAAATTTATACCTTCTACACAAATAGGACATATTAAGGTTGAATAGTAAATAAATATAACTCTTCCAACGGCCAAGTATTTTTTAATTTTTGGGATGTTCTGCTTTGTTAGCATGGATAATACTTGGTTATTTTATAAAGATCAAATAACTGCTGAATGTACTCATATTGCAAAATATTTGACTTCTGAATAAATTTGTATGCTAATATTTCTTCATTATTGCTATCACTGTGCTTTTTTATTCAGTGTGAACTGCCATTTTAAGAGCAGACTAAGCTATTTTTTTTTGTAAAAAAATCCTTGCCCAAGGCAAGCAAGATGTGATTCTCTGTAAGTTATGAAACAGGTAGGAACATAGTTCATCAACTAATCTTTAGAGCAAAAAATGGCCATATTTCTTTAAGATAAATACAAACATTAAGCAAAGGACTGCAAATGTAAGAGTTAATAGCTTCCATATCCTTCTTTTCTCCAGCAGAAACCGTCAGCTTCTAGCTCCACTGCTGTTACCTGTTGTCCAATTGTCACTTTTCTGTGACTCTACTTACCACCCATTTGACCTTTCCCTATGCATATTTCTTGTAGGCTTCATCTCTCCCTCCAACACTTTTTTTAAAAAAATATCGAAATAACTGTTTATATACAACATATATTAGAGCATGGTCTATATTCTATAATAAAAACAACAAATACTCCTCAAAATCTCAGATTTTTACCTGTCCTGAAGGTTTCTTCCTTCTATACTGTTCACTCAACACACAGCCATGGATCAATTCTGTTATTCTCTCAACTTGGTCTTCACCTGCTGCCCATGACATTTTTCACCTGACTCCTGCTGGGCATCAGTCCTTTCTGCTCCACAAGCCAAGTTCTATTCTTCCTCCCTCTTTTATTGGCGCAGACACAAATCTCATCATGCTTGTAAATCTACAGATCAGTCTCTCTATCTCACATTTATTTGTCTCCTGTCCAAACCGAGGTGTTTGACACAGATAACTGACTCCTGTCACGGGTGACCTGTACATCAAACTTCATAAACTGAAACAGAGATTGCCTTGTACCTCCAGCAAACCTTACCACCCTCTCCATTCTGATTTCCACTCGGGACCAATAACCACTGTGCTACACACTGAACTCAGACCTATTAAGACCTTCATTTAAAATGTCATATACGTTGTTAAGACTAATTTTGCAAATTAAAATCAAAACAAAGCAAACAAACACACAATCCCCCCCAAAAAAAACCCCAACACACCAAATTTCATATCCCTCCAGCTTAAACAATCAGCTAGCAACAGCTTATCCCTCACTTCCTTTTCTTGCCCGTGCAAGCCTGTCCTGCTGATGGTCTAATCACAATTCTGCAACAAATATAATTTAATTTATTTTACCTATCCCTTTGTATTCCTCTGGTGAATCTGCTTTTCTACTGCATAAAACATTAATGGCTTATCTTCACCTTCAAAGACTTTGACAGCCTATTTCCATCTTGCCTGTCATTTCTCATTCAGTACCGAGATGCTTCTGCTTGAGTTAAACTTTCAAGCAAGAATCACAGAACAGTTTGGAGTGGAAGAGACCTTAAAGATCATCTAGTTCCAACTGCCTTGTCATGGGCAGGGTCACCTTACACTACACCAGATTGATCAAAGTCCCATCCAACCTAGTCTGTGAGGACTTCCCTTTGTTGCTTCTAACATGAGAGTATGTTATCCATCCCATTATCCTCCTTAAAACTCTCCTTCACCTTGATGAAAACAAATATCTGGTCAAAAGTTAGATATGTTAACTTTTATGTTATATTCTATGTTATGTTATATGTTATACATATTATATGTTATATGTTATATGTTAGGTATGTTAAAACTTTTATGTATCAGGCTAGACAATATGGAATCCTCTGTCTGCTCTCATTATTTTATTATTTGCCTAATACTTACAGTGTGAACTGCCCCTGTGGCAATGATTCTTTTCTTCTACATGTGTAAAAGCACTCACTCCAGAAGGGTTATAGTTCATGATAAATGATTCCAGGCAATATAGTAACACCAATCTCCTATTCAGAATGATTCAGAAATTCATGATGTTAATATTTTTTTTTAATTTCTTTTAATCATTTCATGATTCTAATAATTTACTTTTTGTTTTCCAACCCTCAGGCAATATACTCATGGTTTTCCCCATGTCCAAGAGGGACAATTTTATTATGAGGCTCATGATAAAGTTCAGACTTGTCCAAGACAAAGGTTTCATTTACAGACCTCAAACACAGGAATCTAGACCTGGCCACCACTGCTGGAAACAAAAGTTGTTCATATGTAACAGATGCTTTTACCCTCTATTCAAGCTATTTTAATTTCAGTTCCTTCCAATAATCTATTATCAAGTGCATACCACCTTGCAGCATCCTTATAGGATGAGGCAAAAAAGTCCCACACCTTGGTTAAAAAGTGCCTCTTCTCATCACATCAGAGCAGAGATGCACCAGAAAAGCGCCGTGGACTGCAGCTTTATTTCCGGGGCTCTTATCTGGTGCCTCTTCACCAGCAGTAACAGTCGTTTTCAAGCTTACATTTTAGTAAGGGCAGGTTTTCTGCAAGCATATAAATGACCTCATTAAATAACTTGCATAAACTGCAATTTTTCACCTACCTGGATGATTTCCTAATGTAGCTTACTGGAAAACTTTCTTTGCATACAGTTGCATTTGTTTGGGGTTTTTTAAACAAGTGCAGGCCACAAGCAGACTTCTTCCTTACACAACCAAAGAACTGTGAGTCAAAAATGTGCAATATCTACAGTAAGGAATTTATATTCCAGCTTCCCACAGTTCCTCGCAAATGACCATTACCCTTTCTGAGGTATAAAAGAGAAACCAGATAAAAAAGAAAACAACACAGTAGTACTAAAAAAAAAGGCCAAATAGCTGAGGAATCCAGAAAGAAACTGCATGTTTTGGATTACAAAACACTTACATGCTGATATATATTTAGTACTGAAGGAATCAATTACTTCTGCTGAAAAAATAGTTAATGATTATCCCCTCTTTGTTTAAAAACATACATTTTTTTGCCATGGCTTTTATGAAAAAATACAAATGATTTTAATCAACTGATTTTCTTTTTTCTTATTCTGAGTTAATAAAAAATATGAAAACCAATACCATTGCTAAAAAGATGTTCCATTCTCCTCATGTGGCTATTTCTACTGCCTCAAGTAAGAGTACAGGTTCTAAGCTTAAGGTAACCGTGTGCAGAAAATCTTGTGTTCCAAAAATTAGTCTTCTTTTTCATGAAAATTGTTCCTGTAGCATTATGAGTGGTTTCATGGGGTGTTTTGAGTGATAACTCTGACATTTCAACTCTGAAGAATTATTTGGAATCTAAAGGTATTGACAGGTTAAAAAAAATAAATAAACAAGACTGAGGGAGGGAGACAACAATTTTCCACGCAGTACTGCTTCATCCCAACTACATCTCAGGACCTAGAGCCCTTGCAATCTATGGCACTTCCTTGGCCTTTTTAAGGAGGTATAAACCCCTCCACTTAATTGCTGTTATGAGCTGCGATCTGGAAACACTCTTCTAGGACAGGGCATGGGCCTTACTGATGATGTTCCAGATGGCTTGCACAAAACCAAGGAAGAACACCTCTAGGTCACAGTAAAAGTATGCAAAAGACTGAAAGGGTAACACAAATCCAAAGTACAAGAAAAACAAATGAAAGACATGATCCTTCTGTCCAACAGAGAGGGAACTCCAAATGTGGGAGATTACACCAGGGTAGAACAGACTCTAGCTGTCTGTCCAGGGAATGACAGCCTTTTCAGAGGAGGGCACAGCAACAGAGGTTCAGCATTTTAGGCCAGCCACAAGACCAGATTTCACATACAGCCCCTCAAGTAAGCTTATGATGGAAGTATAAACAGAAGAGTCAGCATTAATGACTCTGAAAATATCACGGAATAGAATGGTGAGTAGGAAATAGTGGCAAGGAGCTACTTACTTCCCTATATTGCATGGACAGGAAAAGGATATGGCTCCACTAATCTAACAGCTGTTTTAGTATTATCCAAGTAAAATTTGAGATTACATTGACTACAAATAATTACACTGAACACAACTAATTGCACTGCCTAAATTCAGTTACACAAATCTTAATATAATATGAACTCGCCTCTAGTGAGTGAACTTGCGCATAAAACCACACCAAAGTAATATTCGTAAACATTTGTCCCTAAGCCCATTGGAAACACTTGTCAAGCAACAACCATAGTACTCCATAGTTTCTGAATACCAAATCAAAATTTTTGAGAACCAGGAAATGACATGTTAACTTTGGTCTTCTGGAAGAGTCCAGCATGCTTTCAGCATGCCGGCTGCCTCTGTGCCTTAGTGAAGCATCTGACTCCATACTGCACTGCAGAAACCACAATGAATTTGCTAAATGTTCAACCCTTCTACTTCTTTTACCATCCTATTTTAGCTATAGTATCTGCCCTTCTAGCTATTGTTTGAATTTCACTTACTCATCATCAGTCCCATGAGTTAGACTCTACTCTCATCCCACTACTGTCAGCTTCCTAGGTGAGCAGACTCCTGTGCCCTAATACAGTAAAATCATGGATTTGCTAGAACATAAAGATACATGAAGCAGTATCACACAGACAGGAGACAATTCTACCCACTTGTCCAGTGCTTTTACACTTCCCTGAGCAGCCCCCATAGGCCACTGTCACTTCTCAAGCCCTAACATGCTCTAAGGAAGGAAAACAGAGTTAAAGACTGTCATCACCATGAAACTGGGAAAACAAACACTGGAGTCAAAGAATATTTTTAAAAAGAAAAAAAATAGGAGGAGTAGAGGGTATGAAGAGAAAAAGCAACTATAAAGGCAGTCTATTGCAAGGGACACCAAACAGAGCACCTTGAAGACCTCCTCAGAGTCAGCAGGCTACTCACAGTATTCTACTCAGACACCTAGTAGGATATCGGAGACCCCGAAGTCACTGGGATCCTCTCTATCAGACTTCCTCCTCTTCCCAATGCTGTACACTGACAGTTTGACTGCAGACAGTAGAAGAGTGGTGAGAACACTCCACAGTGTGTCAACACCTTGTCCTTTGGTCTTAACCAGTATGGACATTTTTATATGCCTCTTACCTCTGTGGACAACCTCACCAATATCAGTCATCCCATATAACCATCACAGCTCAGCTGCATTTTCCCTTATAATTTCTTCACTGCTTAGCTCTCCTAAAACAGATAATGCAGCAGGAGAACAGCTGGTTTGCTCTGAAAAGTTGACACTAGTTCCAAGCAACAGAGTTTGGAGAGTTTCATGAGTTCATACACAGCACTGTTAGCAGCCTGAACATTTTAAAAGTTACAGAAATATCACTACATTACAGTCATGCTCTTTCTGAACCATCAAAACACACATTCAGGTCCAAGCATGTTCTAGCTAATAAACACAGGACCTATAAACATATTTAGCTTTTTCAAGATTGCTGGAACTACTCATGCATCAAAACTGCAGAGGTAAATTACTATATTATTTTACTTGCCACATTGATACAATACCTGTTGCAGAAAAAACAACCTTAATGAGCTAGGGACAGCAATGCAACCATACAGCCAGCCGCTTCAGGATACTGAATGGGGTTAGACAGGACTGAAAGAAAGAAAATCTGAGCCCACAAAGTAGCATTAATGTTTATGGATTTAA
>VXAU01002350.1:1278528-1304074 GCA_013399695.1 Formicarius rufipectus | reverse complement strand
CCCCCCCCCCCCCCCATCTACAAACAGAAAACTTTATCCAGTTTTTGATATATTAGCAGTGCAAGAATTATTATGAAGAACACCTGAAAGACAATGAAGGCATCGGTCACAGCCAGCACGACTTCATGAGAGGGAAGTCGTGCTTTTCAAAGCTGATTTTCTTCTACAACAAACACACCAGGTGATTACAGGAAGCCAGTTGATGTACCCTTTTTGGATTTCAGTAAAGCTTTTAATACTGTCTCTCAGAGGATCCTTCTGGAAAAATTGTCCAGTCCACAGCTGGATAAACACATCATGTGGTGGGTGAGCAGTTCGCTCACAGGTCAAGCACTGAAGGCAATAGTGAATGGGGTAGCATCAGACTGATGACCTGTCACTAGTGGGATTCCACAGAGCTCCATCTTAGGCCCTGTGCTCTTCAGCATCTTCATAAATTACTTGGACACAGGACTGGAAGGGATACTGAGCAAGTTTGCAGATGACACAAAACTGGAAGGAGCTGTTGACTCCTTGAAGGCAGGGAGAGCCTGCAGAGAGACCTGGTCAAATTAGAGGGCTGTGCAATCACCAACCATACGAAGTTCAACAAGGGAAAGTGCCAGATTCTGCACCTGGAATGGGGCAACCCTGGATGTACAGACAGACTGGGGAATGGGACACTGGAAAAGGACCGGGGGGTACTGGCTGATGTCAAGTTGAATATGAGTCAGCAGTGCCCTGGCAGCCAGGAGGGCCAACCTTGTCCTGGGGGGCATCAGGCAAAGCATCAGTAATGAGGATTGTCTTGCTCTGCTCCGCACTGGGGAGGCCTCATCTTGAATACTGTGTGCAGGTTTGGGCACCACAAGGAAGATATTAAGTCATTAGAGAGTGTTCAAAGGAGGGAAATGAAGATCGTGACAGGCCTTGAGGGGAAGCTGTGTGAGGAGCAGCTGAGGGCACTTGGTGTGTTCAGCCTGGAGAAGAGAAGACTGAGGGGAGACCTCATTGAAGTTACAACTTCCTTGTGAGGGGAAGAGGAGGGGCAAGCACTGATGTCTGTGGTGATCAGTGACAGAACCTGAGGGAATGGCCTGAAGTTGTGTCAGGGGAAGTTTAGATTGGATATTAGAGAAAGGTGCTTCACCCTGAGGGTAGTTGAGCACTGGAACAGGCTCTCCAGGGAAGAGGTCACAGCACCAAGTCTGACAGTTCAAGAAGTGTTTGGATGATACTCGTAGGCACATGGTGTGATTCTTGGGGATGTTCCTGTTCAAGGTCACGAGTTGGACTCAATGATGCTTGTGCGTCCCTTCCAATTCAGCGTATTCTGTGATCTGTGACCCGAAAATGGGCCAGTATCTTTCTTAGAGTATCTTCTGTCAAAAATATATTTTCTGAACAGCCTCTTTCTACCTGAACACCTGGGTTTTTTTGATGTCCCTTACCAACTCCCTGTATTTCATAGCTTATCGTTCGAAACAGTTTGTGTTTATAAGGAATAAAGACAGATGAGTTAAGGAAGTTGGCACTGTATCATTTCTGAGTTTCTCAGGTAGATTAACCAGTTAAAATATCACATTCCCTGGAAGATATTCCATATTAAATTTGACAGAATACTGTTGAATACAAGCAAATGTAATTTTGCCTCTGAAAAACACAAAAATTATTGCTCTACTTTTTTCTTTGCGGTGCCTACAAAGAATTACATCAAATCTTTCCTGCAGTTCTTAGTAAACACATTTGAAATTTTTTAAAGTAAAAAAATGAACTTGCATTTTTATTAAGCACAGAATTTACAGATGAAGAATCATAAGTGATTATTTAATGAAAATGAAAATTAGATTGAAAAACAAGCACAATGAAAAATGGCAATAAATTTCTTATGGGGAAAACAAAAAAACAAAAAACACTTCATTCTCTTGACCACTCAGGTGTGTACATTTCTTTTGATCATTTCTACTAGGAAAAAATTTTCCAAGTCATAGAAAACAGTTTCTTAGCATGAAAAAAAAGAATCAACTGCCCCTCCTTAGGAAAGAAGACTCTCACTATTCTAACATAACTATTCTCCATTTCTTCTGTGAAAAACTCCAGATAATGTGAATCACAGTAGAAGCTAACTTTTCTTACTTTCATCAAAAAAAACCCTATCTATTAATTGCACCAAAATGCTTCAGTGTGCTGTATATTTATTTGTTTCTGTTAATGTCCCTTAGCTAAATCTCAAAGTCTTCAGTCAGGGGAAATTCCTTAGTAAAAATTCCGAAAGTCTTCCTTCATCCTACTTCTTATTTTTAGATATCAGTTGTTGGCAGGTAGGAAAGTTGATTTCTTGCAAATCCTGAATTTCAGCAGACCACCTTTGATTTCCTTCTTCGAGGTTGCAGCAAACAATTAGTATTCCGTTCTGTCAGAAAAGTTCTTAATTAAGTTCATGAAAAAGCTTTTGAATTCTTGACTGAAGTGGAACACTCTTGTTTATTGCTCATGGTGTCATTGCTGCCAACACTATGAATAGCTCTTCTGCTCCTCCTCCTTTTCAGCAGTGGTGCAGCATCACCATCCCCTTGTCAGCTCTGCTATCGTGACTGGCATCAACTGCAACTTTTTCATGTGCCTCGTGGAGTTCACACTGCCACTGCTGGTGTTCTCCATCTTAAATGCTTCATCTTAAATCACATATATCCAACTCCTTCAAAATCCAACATGTTATCATAAGATTAAAAAAAAAAAAAAAAAGGAAAAATAATCTGAGTATCTGCTGTTCAATTATTCTTGTAGTCTTGTAGTCTTCTGTGACCTGAAATGACCACTACAGAAAGCATCTAAAAAGCCTGAGAAAAACAATATACCTTTCAGCTGAAATTCTGACATTTTTCTACAAATTTTTAGATCCCAAAAAATAATGTAGCATTCATTCTGTGATTTTCTCAGAGTGAATCTTAGTTTTAACCTCTAAGTATTTATTCTGATTTTACTTAGATAACTATTTATCTCTGGCAAGGGTATGGTTTGCATTTTATTTGTAAGGAGAGCAAAGATGGATTCACACGAGATATTTAGAGTGACAGGAGCTGAGAGACAAAAGATAAAACTTCTAGATTACATCTTTGCAGATGCTGAAAACAAAAAGGGAATAGGAGATGACAATACAAAAGCGACTTTAGGAAAAAAACCAAAAAAGTTAAAGTACAGTGTCAGACAACTTCTGCTACTTATTCATTTTTAGCACTTTGAGAATCTTGTAAATATACTGCTCTTCTGTCTAATTTTCTTCTTCTGTACTTGGAAAATATTAAATACATTAGTAGGCTTCTACTATGGCAAGACAACATTGGTCCATTTATTTGACTTACTTCCTTATTCATTAGCTGAAATTATTAAGTCAAGAGGATTGATAAGTAAGAAATTTTCTGTTTCTAGATCTGCCACTGCAGCAAAGTCTATAATGTAATAGATCCTTCTGAGCCATTTAAAAGGGTTTTTTTGAGAGATTGATGACTGTGTAAACAAACTATACAATAGTTAACTCTAGTAACAATAGTTAACTCTGCACCTGAAAACCGTGAGCCCTATTGACATAAATGTTCCCCCACAAAGTCTCAAACAGCAGCTCAGATAGATGCACTAGATTCCCACAATCAGGCAGCTGAATCCTGCCCCTAGTTACAGTCAATGGAGTCTGTAGTGTCATTGCCTCATACTAAAGTAGAAATCTGCTTTTGATTGCCTTGGCCCTGCCTCAGCTGCTTTAGTTTTCATTCTGAAAGCAACCGCCCAGTAGTCAAAATAACCATTGTTGTTAACAAGACAAGGTAGAAGCTTGTTGTGCTGTTTTAGAAAGTCACTTTTGCTGGAGGAAAAATCCAAACATCTCTCCCATGCACACAGACACAACCCCTCTCCAAAAATGACAATAGAATTATGGAAGTGCATTCAGGGAAAGATCGCCTCTTTTGAAAAGGAAGAGCATAGCAGGATGTTTACTTCAAACACTTAAATTGTTATCAACTCTTTTAAAAAATCTCTTCCACACTTCAGAAGAGCCACAGTAATAACATTTGTGTATGTGTAACTGCAACCTTAACGGTGTCTGTTATAAAATTTGTACTGTTTTTCTGAAATAACATAAATTCACATTTATAAGGCACAAAACCACACTCAATCTAAATATTATCTTTCTGGTTATGTTTTAGTAAAAATCATATATCATGCCATGCTTCAAATTTTATAGTAACTCTTAATAATAGAGTGTGGTTTATGCATGCTGAAACATTTCTTCAGTCTAATATGTTTCATATATTGAGTTAATTAAATAAAAATGTCTGCCACTTTTTACCTTATAAATTTCATGTGTTTATACTGTCTTTTAAGATATGTGAAAATTTCAGGAAATGTATGTACAGAAAGTATGTATGTTCAATGTATTTCAAGCACTTGATCACATAAATTAATAAATACATTCTGATCAGATATGGCTTCATTTCTATGAGCCAAGCAATTACATATTCTTCTCTTGGTTCAGGGTTTTACACTTCCCTGATTTCAGGTCTTACATATATGAACATCTTCAATTTGCACATGAAAAAATTCTCTTCTTGGGATACAAAAAAAGTAACAGTAAGTAAAGAAGTCAAAACTAACAAAATACCTGATTCAGATGAAAACATACATCTCACAATTTTCTGAATTACAAAAATCCGCGTACTTTGTTCTTCAAGATCTTTCTTCCTATGGATGTTCACTATGGTAGCTTATGCTAAGGATTTAAAATTACAGTAATTTCCTCATGTTCACATGGGATCCAAAGCCAAAACCAAGAATGCTACTTGAGAATGGATGGTCTTACCACCACTCTTAATCATTGCCCCTTTTCAGCTGGATCAAGGACAGCTTAGCAAACAGCTACCTCTTTTTTTTCTTAATCATACAGCAAAGTATAGTAAAAGATGGAGGTGAAGAGGTAGCAGGTATATGCACAGTCAAGGGGAGGATGGTAAGAATAGCAGGTTTTTGGTTTGCTGCTGAGTCCCACTAAGACAAGTTGTGTCTTGTAGGTGCAAGAAGAACAAGAGGTACCTTAAGACTCACTGTTGAACTGGATGGAGGAGGAGGATGGGAAAAGGTGGGCAGAAGAGTTGATGAGTGATGTTTTATTCCACAAAACTTAGTTTGCAGTGAAAATATTTTACTAATTTAAAAGTAAAAAGGACTGACCCAAATAGAAATGTGTGCAGGAGACTCATCTAGGATGAGCCAAGAGAATCCAGCTGGAGTTTAAAAGCAGGTAACTTCTGCAGCAGAATGGACTGGAATTAGGTAGTGGGCACACTGCCAAAACTTAGAAATGTAATGAGAGGGAAAAAAAGACATTGGTATAGAAACTGCTTTTCTTGTCTCCAGTATTACACATAACATTGATGCCCCACAGAGAAAAACAAAGTAACATCTTCCACATCTAACAAAACAGCATTGGTAACAATTATTCAAAAGTTTTAACTTTTTTTTTTCAACTGCATATTACTATTACCAGAAACTACATGATTATTTTAGATAATCACATATGACACTACACAGAGTTCATAATCATGCTAGCAGAAATGTGTAAGAAATTTAAATTCAAAATTAAAGTATGCTGTGGACATCACCTTCAAGGTTTCCTACTTAGCTGTTCTCTTTTTTTATATGCTGCATTAATCGCTTAAATGCAATTCTATCTATAATTTTTATAAGTCATTTTTAAGAAGCCCCAAATTCCTCCTGATATTTTAAAACAATGTGTTACCTCTTTCTGCTTGGAGATTGACAGTCTAGATTTTTGTCAGAGTTTTTCAACTAAATATGATTTAATTTCTTCTACTATACAAGAATATACAAATCTTAAAATGCCTACCTTTCTTTAGAGTCAATTAAAAGAGGAAGGTACCAGTCAGAGCAGGTCATCTTTTGAAATTCTCTTCTCCACTATCTAAGGAATTAGATGGATATATCACCTTTATGAATATAAATGGAATTCCAAGAACACTAGAATTTTGGTGAAGCCCTTCCTACTTAGCAAAAGCTGAACTAAGGAATCTGAACACCTCATTGCTCCAGGCTGCATGCTTCTTACTCATGCATTCATTTTCTCTTTTTGTGGGTCCTGCTGTTTCACAGTTGTATATTTCTCATCCTCATGCTATCCAGTCATACAAACCATCAGGATCAGATCTACAGGATCAGGAAAATCCTCTGCCTTTCCCAAACTGCCATTCCCTAATACCTTTTCTTACAGAACTTAAAACTAAAAACTTAAAAATTAAATGCGTATGTTAAAATGGAAGTTTAAAAGAGCAATATTTGGATTTTTCTCGTACACTAGCAGTGCTTTTTAACATATTCTTCTTTATTCTACCTCTCCTTAACATTATTGCCTAAAATTGTAACTTCAAAACAGAGTTTTTAACCTTTTTCTTACTCTTTGTCATTGTAGATATCACAGAGGACCTTTTCACCTATTCAATACTGCCTCGTATGTGATATTTTTAAAGCAACTGAAATTCCATTCTGAACACACCATAGGATTGCAAAGTTACAAGTTACTACCAATGAACATAAGGTCAGAAACCAAAGAGACGCCATCACTCTCACCAAGTCCATACTCCAAGAGAACCTGCAGTTGACAACTTGTGATTTACTACACTACAGAAAAAAACCACTGTGGCAAGTGTCTGTGAAGAAAGACACTTCCCTTCTTAAAAGAAGGGAAGATGAGACTACATTAAGTTGAAGACATAAGCAATGAAATGATTATTTTATTCAAATCATCTCTCAGTTCTGTGTTTCTGTTCATGAAGAAAAAATACTAGAGATTGTCCACAAGTCTCTTTTGCTGCACTATCTTCCAAAGAAGTCTAAAATAAAGACATTTCTATGGTTGCCAAAGAATATCACAATTACTTCCCTATTTAAGATTTTCTTTCACTTTTTATTGCACCACAATAAAGCCTGTGATGTCTTTCCACCACAAGTTCATATTGGGAAAGGTATGAGGGAACAAACCCATACCTTCCACCATGAAAACTTAGGATGTCATCTCTAACACATTCCCTCAATTCACCTCTGGGATTTGAAATGCATTCCCATGCATTTCTCTTTGAGAGATTAATGCACTGAATATGGTAGCTCATTAAAACATTTTAAAATAAAATACAGTTTGGGGATTTCTAACGTGAACATGATTTCCAGAATTACCTCAACACAGAATTTCTCCATTGCAATATTTCCCTAGACATCATTGCAACTACAGAAAAGCAAAGCACCAAAGCACACTTTTCTTTTTAATTTGCAATTGCTCAGCACCATAAAGTTGTATAAGGAAGGCTGGCAGTAAATAACTGTTTTGTGCATGTATTCAAATAAATCCTCACTATAAGCAAATGAAATCAACAGTCTCTACTAATGGACAGACTACCAGCAGGAAACAATGAGCTGAATGTCCTTGCTGTACAATACAGACCAAAGAAATGGAAAATGCCCAAAGATGCCTCAGCAATGATGGGCTGAGCCCTTCCACAAGTTACTGACTGCCATCTCTATACTTGTTTACGACCACAGTTTTCAGTGCTAAGCCTTCCTTACCAAAAGGCCAAACAGATACAGTCTTAAACAGAGAAAGGACAGTCTATGAACAGCTACCCATCCTCTCTAGTCTGTTGGTGGGAGAAACACTGATTTCCTTCAACTTTTTCATACCAGAGAAAGAGATCGTGTGGAAAAAACTCACAAAGTAAGGCAAAGGGTGGACTGTGTAGGAGAGTGGAGTAGCAGGGAAGTTAGATTCCCAGATACTCTGTGTCGGCCACACAGCTTGTTCCAGCAGGAAGTGATTTACAGAACTTAAATCTCACCTAGTAAAAGCAGATACATGGTTAGGTAACTAGAACACAAACACTCTCTTAGATTCATGTTGCTAAAACTGGATCTTTATGTCCAAAAAAATTGTTCATGCATCAACAGGGAAAGTAAAAGTCCCTGGAGTCACTGCTCCTCATTGACCAGTGTGCAGGCTAGCTTGACACATTTAATAACTATAGGTCATGCGTACGTGTACAGATAGGAATAAAATAAAGCTGATGCATCCAGGTCTTTGGAAAATTAACTGCCTGGCAGAAGAGGTTCAGGACCAACATTTGCTCTAATTATTCCTCCTGTAAGCAGGAAAAAATGACTGCCCTATCTTCGGTTAAAAATCTAGGAGCAGAGTTTCTCCCCCTCTTATGCTCTCCTTATTTAATTCCCCCTTCCACTCACCCTCTCCCCCTCCTTCTTTGTTCTATTTTCCACCTTCATTACCACCTCCTCCTCACCTCTCACATTTTCCCTTTTGTCTCCCTCACTCTTCCTCTCACTTTCTCTCCCCCTTTTCTACTCCTCATCCCACACACCCTCCTCTGTCAGCTTCACTACGTGAGAAGTTAAGAGGAAAAGAAGAAAGAGAAAAGGCAGAAGGATTTACGGAGGTGGAGAACTACAAATAAAGAGGGGGAGACAAAAAAAGAAAGATATGCTAAGCCATCCTATTTGTGTCAGTGAGAGCAAGGATAGGAACCTAGAGCCCCTGATCCAGCAGACAGATGCTAACTGGTTAGGAAGCAATTCTGCCAGCAGGGACACCATTTAAGAATTCAATCAATAGCAAATCTCTGGTGAAAACAAATAAGCATGCAATATTCAAATGTAGATTAAAAAACATTAAAATCACACTGGGTTTTAGTGGCAGAGTCAGAATTAGAAACCGTAGTACAAATGAAATTACTCCCTACTCAGAACAGCCTCAAATACAGAAAAGGCTACACAGTCATCTTCCCCCTAAACTACCTACAGCTGCCTATTTGTGTACAGACCGTCACATGCACATCTACTTATTCATACAAATTATCTGGGAAGCATACTTTTTAATATTGAAATTTTACTGACAATATTCAGAATTACCAACCCAATTTATTCTTAGATAGTCTCCTCCCAGGATTCACGAAGTATGTGTCAGAGTTTGCAGCGGGGATCCTCCTGAGTTTCTAAGCCTGCCCAGCTTTCTCTGTTTCATGGCTATAGAATCAATCAGGCAGTATAGAGAGTGGTGGGTGTCTTTTTAATTAGATCATATCAGGTTTATAATTAGCACTGTGTAGGAGCAGAATTAAGGTAACACAGCAAAAGGCATAACAATTCTACCCTGCCTGGCATGACTAGTGCTAGCAATAAAACAGCTAATAAGATCTGATTATTTTCTCCTTGCCACATGTGCTTTTATTTCCAGTGCAAGCCAGTGGAAGTTGCTACAGTAGGATAGAGCAGAGGGTGCTGCCTCAGTCCCCCAGTCACAGAGCCCAGCAGGGTGCAAAGGTGTCACAGTCATATTCACTCTGAGAATGCCTGGCTTCCAGGAGAATCAGCAACCTGCTAAGCCATGCACAAACAATGTGAGGGTTCAACATTAGGGGAAACACTTTCTTGGCAGAAGGCACCTTTTCTCTGAGATGCTGGAAGAGACACCAAGGTGTTGGAAGCAGGTTAGGCACACTCTTTTCTCACCAGCTCCCAGTGTGAGCACAGCTAACAGCTGAATAGAAACACACTGAGCCTGTTTGAAGTTATTCCCTCAGGGCTCACCACATCACAAGGTGTAAGATGTGTGCAGCAAACCTCACTTGTTCCTCTGCCACACCAGAAGACAGGTGTTGCGGAAACGAAGCTGTACTAAGATGAGCAGCAATCATGACAGAGAAACCAGCTCAGCATAGTTTGCAGACTATTGTTCTTGCAGCTCTGGCAGAGTGGGAGGTTGCCCCTTCAGCAATCCTCTAGGCATTTCCGTTGAAATCTGCTGAAGATTCCAGCCATCTTTCTGCTCTCTAAGTCTACATCTCATCACAAGTGAAAGTAGAATGAAGTTCATTTTGTTCAATTTACCTCAACAAATGGCTGCCTGATAGTCTGTATCTATTTTAATAAAAATAACTAAATGTCAACAACTTGCAAAGCACTCAATATGTTTTAAAGCACCATGACTGCTGTAAGAAAGGTTAGCTGTAACACAGCCACATTTCACCATATAGGCTGGAAGGCGTTCTGGACTTCATTTAGTCCAACACTGCTGCAGAATGCAGAAAATTGCATATTCTGTCAATATTCTGTGAACAATTCATTGTCCAGTTCCCAGGAAAAATAGGCCTGTGTTTACAGATTTCAAGAGAGGAGTTCTCAGCCTTGAAGAACTTATCTGTAAGAAGAACATCTGCTGCTACTCCCCAAATTCCTTCAGAGAGCCATCNTTTATTTTACTTTACAACACCCTGCTCTGAACAGCATGGTTTTTGAAGACACACTACAAGCAGCAAGAGCACCTCTGCAAAGCAAGGGGAGCCAGCCACTGAGCTAGGTAACTAGGCAGGAAGAGGCAGCAGCCTCACTGACAAGGCAGCCAGTCCAGGAGTCCAAACGTGGAGGGCAAAACAGGTACAGTGACGGTAGCCAAGCTCAGACAAGAATCCAGTGATTGCTAGGTAAGTCTATAGTAATGAAGGACATCCCATCAAACACCACTGTTCCCTTCATCAGTTCTTAAGGGACATCTCTAGTAGCCAATTGCCAATTGTATTTTGGATGCAGATTACCAACCTTGGAATGCAGCGTTCCAACCAGCACTTACAAATCTGCAGGTAATCTACCAGAATGATACTAAAGTTTTTTTTTTAGAACATTCAAGCAACATTCACTACACTTCTCTTGTTTACAGAGGCAGTCATTTGTAGAAGACAGGTTTTAGTGGTTTTTTGTAGGTAGGCCAGGCGTGATTTGTCATGTTAGCTGTTCTCAATCATCTTCTTGCCTTTCACATTTCAGAATTGGGTTCAGGAAGAATTTGCTCCACAATCTTCCCAAATGCTGCAGAGACATCAACAACCCCATGGATGTTGCTCTTCAAGAATCGTGTAATGTTTACATTTTTCCAGTCATCAGGGATCTCTCCTGATTGCCAGATAACAAAAATCAGTCTTTTTACATATGCAGACTTCCTCCACAACCTTAGAGATACCTGTACCAAGATTTGTAGGAACCACTGGAAAAATTTGTTTAGTTGCTTTCTAAAGGATGTTCTGTATCTAACAAAATTTTAGACCAAGCCCATATGTTCCACAAATTGGATCTCATGTGGGGTGCAGCAACTGACATTTTCACATGCCATTAGAGTCTTTAAAATCCTATTGATGCTATATATATTAACACTTGATCTGCCAACAGCGTTTGAAAAGTCCACTTGGACCATGGAAAAGCATTCTTCCTCTAATCTACACAAGATCCCTTTGATAAATTACATTTGCTGTCAAACAAGTTTTCTCCAATGCCAAAGCCAGGCCTGCAAAGTTGGTTAAGCTGGCTTTAAAGATATTTTCTGTTACTGCATGGCAGAAAGATCTCTTCCAGTGGTTCAGGCCTGGTTAATCCATGTCTGTGTGTACAAAATGCTCTTCACCCATACATGCACCTTTTAGCTTATTTAGCCCCTTACAAGTGAAGATCTTTTACATATTCATGGGAAATCCTCCATGCCCAGTCTCTCCGCCGTGATCAGCTTCCTGTGTACTTTCAAATCATGGAATTTCAGTAAGATATGATAGTTTTGTCAGATAATCAGTTAATTCCATTCCATCATTTTTTCACGTTTTACTGCAGCCAGGATACAGTCATTCTCTCCATCCTGTGGAGAATTGGCTGTAGTTTTCTGCTCCTCTCTGCCTTCACTACAAAGGGAATTACATTACACTGGCAGCAAGAGACTCATGGCTTATTAGTATTTCCTTTGCTGAGCTTTGAAAGGTTGTACCCAGAGAGGAAACATTTAGCAGTTAGGAAATGAGCCAAAGAAACACAATACTTGAAGAGAGTTCTCTCTTTCCCAAACTAAAAAAATATTTATACTCAACAAACTAAAAGCATGATACTCCTTGTAACATTAATTTTAAGAAATCAAAAATTGTCAAAAAAGCAATATTCAAGAGAATATTCATAAGACTGCTCCACAAAGTCCATTTCCTGAAGGTACCTCTAAAATTTGTCATTTCCCTACATTCCATTTTTCCCCACATCGCTCTCTTGAATCAGAACTACAGACTGAATCTTAAAAATTAATAACCAAGAAACAGATAACACTTGTTTTGCACCAAGTTTCCCACTTACTTTTCATCCGATACTCATATTTTTACATAAATGAATCAAAATTAGCTCAGGCGATACGATTGTGATTATTAGAGAAAGAATCTTCTTTTTTCCCTTATCCACTACCCAATTTTTACAATTTCAAAGAACTGTATAATTTACACATTATCTGATAATCACATTACTTTTATTTGGCTTAAAATTCAGATTCACAACAGCCCTAATAACAACGTGGAGTTAATGCTTTATTGTCTTCTGATCCCACTGCCTAAGACTCCTCAGGAGGGAGAAATGAAGTGGTAGAAATCCTGCAGCTGTCTTCTGGACAGAAGCTCTGGAGAAACAGAGGAAGAGGGGGTGCAGTTCACCTGCTGGTTTTTTCACATCTCTTTGCCTGAGTGTCAAGCACCATCACTACACCAGGAGAGTTGCTTTTTGGGTCACCCATAATCAGTTGCTGAGACACACCTAAGGGGCAACTTTAGACTGGCATTTGCCCTTCACTACAGCATGCAAGAATTTCAAGGAAAGCATCTTTTCCTCTGAGCTGTTTTGTAAAGTCACAAAACGAGTACCTTTGTATGTCTGATAGATGCAGATCTTCAACTAAAAAAGAAATTCCAGGTTGAACGTATCAATCAAAAAGCCTAAAGTTTTTAAGTTGGAACCGCTGAAAATACCTGATTCTATTAAAAATGGGGTAGGGAAGAGAACACAAAGACAATTGTCTGAACCATGAACTGTACTGCTGGAAAACCTCAAAGTCTGACCTGTTGTCCCTCACTTTTAAGAAGAGCTTGCAAATATCCTTCTGCTGGCAGATCTTACAGTATGTCCATTTTCACCATTTTCCTCTAACATGTTGAAGGGAACAGCTCTGTCCTGAATCTTATGTGCTTAACTCTGTACCAAGACCACAGTTCTGAAGGATAATTACCTGCCTTCAGTATACAGAAGTTAACCTAAGGCCAGCAGGGCAATATGCATCCACTACAGAATATTAAATATATCTCAATGTATTAGATTTGCCCAATGATCAATATGGATTTTGAAAGTGTTCTCAACCCCATGGTAAAAATCCTAGAGGCATGTGAACAGTACCTGCACTATCTGTGGGACAGAAGTAGTAAAAAACCAAATTTAACACAAAAATACCATGATATTTTTAGAGATTAAAAAAGACAAGCCTTAAATCCTGTGTTTTTTTCACTAGATTGGTTAGCTGCTGCACAAATAAAAGGAGATATCAGGCATATTCCAAAGATACTGCTTCAGATTATTCACTGTCACACCATATAAAAGACAGTGCCAAAAAACACTGATTTGAAGTAGTGGTTGATCAAAACTATCCTGCTAGGTTTGAGCAATCCCTGTAACCTGGCATGTACTTAATAAAAAAGCTGAAAGACTGAAGTCTCATGTCGCAAACTTGATACCTATTATGGTTAATACAGAAACCTTTAACAATTTTATTAGAAAATAAAGTTAGCAAGATGTTTCATAACTTGGAATGTTCTGATTTCCAATGCTCTCAAACAAACAACTGGTCAGTATGCTGTGGTAAACTGGGCCCTCTGCTAAATGGCATCAATAAAATGGCAGCTTCCAGATAGAAAATTAAAACTAAAGAAACAATCACCTTTTTAAGTTTAAAAAACCTAATCTAGAAATTCATACTTTAATTTTACATATACACCCCAGAAAGATCAGAATTTTAGAGGTGCTTTAAGTAACACCTCTAATGCACAACTCTATGATCCTTAGTCTTATATTCAGACCATTCTCTGAGACTGGTCTTAAATACAGGAACCAAAGAAAAGGGAAACCATTTTCAGATTAATGCAAGAGAATACACATTAACACCAGCTTTGTGATTTTTTGACTGAAACTCTAAGTGTGATCTGGGTTCTGCCACAAGGAGAAAAAATGTATTAAAAAAAAAAAAAAAGAGGCAGCTGAGATTTCACCAAAATGAGCATCCAGCCTCCAGAGCTCAGCTCTTATGACAACGGATAGACTCCACAGCAGTATCAGCAAGATGGATCATTTAGACAAGGAGAACAATCCTTATCTACACAGTCCATTAACTAGCTATATATATACACAGACATGCAGAGAAACATATGGAAACTTTCTTTTGGCTAAGGATGTATTATACAATGAACTTGAGGAAAGATGGAGTTTCATTTGAAGTTGCAGAAAAAGCATTTAGAAATGAATGACAGAACATCTTCTATTACAGGTCGTTTTTGATGATCAATGATTTTTACTTCCTAAAAATTTTGCCTAATAGAAGCTACTTTTAAAACACAACACATCTTTACTTGGGCAGTGCATTTCAGAGGTCACCATGAAGGAGGACTCAGCAGCTTCACCAGCTTTCATCCAGCTGGAAGACACCTCCTTGCAGTCAGCCCAAAGAAATCCCAGCACCCCCTACATCAGGGCTGCCTCCACTCCACTGCCAGGAGAGCCCACCGGGCTGCAGTGCAGGAGGTGCCCTCCTTATGCCTCTGACTGACCGAGGAGATGCTGGTGCTGCATGCAAGCCCCAGGGTAGGCTGGCCCAGCCACGCTGTCCTCAGGTCACACCACCCATGTGCAGCTGTCTCATACCAACTCTTTCCCATACTGTCACAAAGACAGCACCCACTGCCACCAGATAATCAAACAGCTTTATATTATTCCATAACTGATGTGTTTTTTTCAAAAAGAAACTTTCAAAACATCAAACTGTCTTTCTTGGTTATTAATTCAACCCTCTGAATATTTTATATCTCCAGACACTTCTACTTGTGTGTACTTATTTTAAGAGCACTTCATCACAGCACTGATGCTACTTGTAGACATCCATCACTTCTTCATTTCATTGTGTGTGTAAACACAAATAGAAATGCCTAGAGTTTGATGTTATTACAGTACCCAAACTGTACTGGAAAGACCTGAAGTCACTTTAACTAACAATGGTGAAACTTAAAAACTAAAAATATATCTGACTACATACAAAGAACAGCTATGCCTACTTACATAAGACTATTTCTGCCAAACAAAACCTTTTATTATTAATAAAACAGTAGCAACTCTTTTCTCTGAAAAGAAATAAAATTTTCCCCTGTGTGAACATCTTATTTTGACATAACTACCTTCATATTTTTTAATTCATAACATACATCTCCAGTTTTCAAACATCAAATATCTACATTGTTAATTCTATCCAGAATTATTTATTTGGGATGATGGGTCAAAAAGCACACTAGAAGACAAAAGCTTCTTTTGGATTTTATTTTCCAACTATTATACAATTGATAATTTTATTACAATTGAATAGTCAAAACCACAGACATAATCAAACTACCAACTTCACCTCCTGCATTGCCTTCCTAGACTGTAAACCAAATTCCTGAAGAGCACAGCATTATCCACATACTTCCACTCCCCATTCACTTGCAGCTAAATATTTATTACAGTTTAACAGGTTAGAGATGGGGCTTGTGTTACTACCTGGATCAACTATCTGCAAAAATGTGATGCACTGTTTCTTGGTAATCAAGGAACTACTTTGTAAAATGAACACCCTGGTGAATTCACCTGCTAGCTTTTCTTCCAAGTCATCAATTCAATTGCTTGCAACTGCTGCCCCAACTTCAATCATCTAACTTAAAGCTCAATGGGCAAGAAGAAGAGCAGACATAATGAACATGTCCCCCAGTGACTGCTTTTTAAAAGACTTCTTAGAAGTCTAATTTTAAAAGCAGGATGGGAAGAGGTGAAAAAAATGAGATCAGTGGCAAGGAGTAGGGAAATAATTTGTAATTTTTTCCTCTAAAAGGAGTTCAATGAGACCTGCAGTGCTTCCAAAAATAGAAGCAATGCTAGTGGAAATAAATATTATACCACTTATGTGCTGCTTTTCTTGAGCATCTTCTCTCCAAAGGTATCAAAATATTTTCAGTAATAATACCAGCTAAAAACTAAGCGTTCACTTATTTTTCACTTTTCTCAACTTTACACAGAAAAATTCAGTGCCCTACTACTGATGACACAGTGCATCACCATTAACTGATGAGAAAATACATGATGATGAGATAAACTGGTGATGGGAAAATACAAGTGGATACCAACAGTAGATCATGCCAGACTTGCATGGTTATCCTAAGACACGAAATTCTTAAGGATTTAAATGCTTTCCCATTAACAAAGATCTACATCAACTCACAAAGAAAACCTTATGAAACCTAGAAAAATATTCATTACATCAGTACACTCATATACAGAGTTTGACAATTTGTCACATCTGAAAGCAAGAAAAATAAAAGGAATAATCTCATTTGAAATTAACACCAACACACAATTTTTCACATTGATTAGCAAATGAACAATCAATTATTAAGAGTATTTTTAAAGAAAATGTGCAGTGAACTTAAAAGTGGTTGCTCTGGAAAAAGCAACAGTCCTGTTTATCCAGGTAACTTTATATATTAAAAGTTAAACACCAGCTTCTCACTCCCAAGATTGTTACAAACAGAAAACTTAAAAGAGAGAGGCTTACAAACTTGGTGGTTCTGTTTGTTTGTTTGTTTGTTTTTGTTGTTTTGTTTTTTGTTTTGGTTGGTTGGTTGGTTGGGGTTTTTTTGTTTTTTTGGTTTTTTTTATATATAAAAGGCCAGTTTTCTCACCTCACTAGGGCAGCCTCCACCCAGGGAAAACTAGCATGTTCCAGCACCCAAGTGGAAGAGAAAACAGTAGTGCAAATAAATATCTAAAAAAGAACTTGTTATGGATTACTATTATTTTCTCAGGCATTATGCATACCTAGATCACAGATTCAAAGCTGACTAATCTTTGTCAATTGTGATAAATTAGAAAACTTTGCCACTGTTTTTTTTTAATTCTCTTTTTGAAACATAACAGTCTTCCTTAACACCATCTAAATATTTGGAATGGCAAATTTTTTTTTTGTTTTTTTGTTCAGAAAATGCCTCCCGTGAGAAACAGCAGTCACATAAACTGGCATATAGCTGAGCAATTTTCAACATGATTTCCTCACAGACAGAGATGGCAGATGCTTTTTTCTAGTGCTTTCCCACACTTTACACAACTATTGCCATCTTTTTCCTTCATTAATTATCCCTTTGATTTACAGTTCTGCTATTTCTTCCCTATTGATTATTCTGCTATGCTTTTCCATCTTCTATTTAGTGTTTCCACTTTCCTTCCCACTTATTTTTTTTAACCATGATTTTCTAAACATTCCCTCTGTATTCTTAGTAGGGCTGTAGGATACACCTAATACACCTACCCTTAGAAAACTATTGTAAAGTTGGAGTGAAAACTTCCATAAAATTACATACACTACTGTTATGCAAATGCAAGCATCCCAAAGCTCTACCTTGCCACATCTTCCCTAAGCCTACTGACTAGCCCTACATGTCTGTCTCCCTCTTGTGTATTCCACTAACGAATTCCACTAATTTCATTTCCCATTCTTCTAAGTCCATTTGTCTTTCAAGTCATTGTGTCCCAGTCTCACTTTCTTTGCACTTCCCTCCATCACCCCAAAAGTACATTTTTTCCAATTCTGCCAGGTCTCCCATCACAGAGTGGGAAAAGAGTCAGGACCAGGAAGGCAAACTAAGCTGGATGGTCAGGTGAGCGTCACAACCGTCCCTTCCAGTTTATTACAGTAGCTTTGCTTAGTTGTTTAGAATGAAAAAATGGGTTAACTCAACAAAAAAAAAAAAAAAAAGAAAGAGAATCTAGAAACTCCCATAAAAACCCAAAATCCAAGCAAGTCTGCCAAAGAAAAGTTGATCCTTAGGTCCAGAGAAAGGATGGATGCACCAGCAGCTGCAAGAAACTCTTGGACAGAGAAAATAAAAACAAGAATGGCAAAAATATTCCAGGAGTGTGCGGAAGGAAAGAAAGCAATCTTCAAAGTTTCCATTTTCCCAAATGGAATATTTAATATACTTATGAAGACGAAATGTGTAATACTTCCCTTTCATTCTCTGTTACCTCTCTGTCTCTTGAATGCATAGCTTCAATAGTATATGTAATAAGCCTGGTTCTCATGAAGAATCATTTTGGATGGTACAGTCATCTTGACATCTTTGTGTTCAAGCTTGCTGTTCAAGCAGGGTCAGTTGCTACAGGTTTCCAAGGATGATGTCTCCAAGTCATCTTCTGCAAGACTGCTTTTTGGATGTTCATTCCAGGTTTCCAAGGATGAAGTCTCCAAGTCATCTTCTGCAAGACTGCTTTTTGGATGTTCATTCCCTAGCCTGTACCAGAGCTTGTTGTTATTTCCTTCCAGATGCAAGACTTTACATATCCTTTTGTGAAACTTATGAAGATTCCTGCCTGCCCAGCTGTCCAGACTATCCAGATCCTTTTGAATTGCAACAGTCTCATCTTATGTATCAGCTATTCCTTCCAGTTTTGTGTCATCTGTGAACATGCTAAAGGTTCACCCTGTCTCAAAGTTGAGCTCATTAATAAAAAGGTTAAACAGTGCTGGACTCTGTATTGACCCCAGGAGTACACAACTGGTAACTTGTCTCCAACTGAACTATGTGCCACTGATCACCACCCTGCAAACCCCATCATTCAGACTGTTTTCAATCCACCCTTGTTATAGTTTCAGAATCCAATGGAATTTTTCTTCCCCCATCGCCAGAATGAGGGGCAAATAGGTCTATCTTAGTCCATTTGCCTCTAACAAAAGAAGCATGACGACCAGTGATTTAGGGTGGGGGGGAAGCGGACACTCTGGTTTTGTAGTTGGCAGTGGAGAGACAGCGGAGGGAGAAACCTCTGCTGAGTTTTGGGTTTTTTCCTTGTCTTTTCTCCTGTTTCCTTTTCCCATCCCTGGATTTACAGACCCTTTTGGATTTTTAACTTTGCAAGAGAGAGAGAGACGACATCACTAGCCGGGGGGCCCTTACATCAGGCCTTTTTCTGAGGGAGCCCAGCGGCGGCCAGCCCAGACGTGAGGGATCTTTACATTGGAAGCTCCAGCCTAGAGGCCAGCAGACCACAAGCTGAGGCAAGGAGGACCCCAGCCCTGTGCCCTGTCTGAGCAGCTTTCTCCCCACCGACCTCACCGAGGGATTTTTGCACAGCTTTTCGGAGGGCCACGCCAAAGCCTTTCTTCCCATCCACCAAGCCCCGGGGGCAACTCAGCACCGGCACTCATCTCATTGCTTGTTGCCTGTAAATACTGGCTGTGCCCGGCAGGGACAGAAACTGGTGGGGGGAAGGGTTTTGACTCAGAGGTTTTGTTCTGTTCTTTTTTTCTTTTTACTTGTTTAGTACTGGTTGTTTCGTTTATCTTGAATACATATATAGATATAAATATATATCTCATAGCTAGGAACTTTTATCCTTCCATTTATCATATCTTCATTAAAATTTGTTTTGAAATTAAAGGAGACTTGTCTCTCTGCTTTAGTTATAAATTTTCTAAGTTCTCTAAACTTAGACAACCCTGCTGTCTCATTACTGAACTCATACATTGTCAGTTTGTCTTTAAGGTTGTTACAGGAGACACTGTCAAAAGCCTCACTGAAACAAAGCTAAACAATACCTATTGCTTTCACCTTATCCACCCCATCATAGAAAGCTATGAGGTGGGTTATGCATTTGGAAGTCCATGTAAGGTGGATAATTATTTTCTTGTCCTTCATTTGTTTGAAATCTTTTCTAGGATTAATTGCTCCATAACCTTTGCAGGGCTGGAAGTGAAGATGACTGACTTATAATTCCCTGGATATTCCTTCTTGCCATCTTCAAAGACAGGAGCGACATTTTCTTCCAGTCTTTTGTAGCCTCTCCCAACCACCATGATCTTTCAAAGATAATTGAGAGCAGTCTTGCAATCAGTCCACTCCTTCAGCATTTGTGAGTGCATCCCATCAGGTCCTATGGGATTATGCATGCCCAGTTCTGAGAAATATGTTCATTCAGAGCTTTTAATCTTGTTTTTTAAGTCATTTCAACAGTACGATTCCTGACAGAATCTTTGAATTTGTTGGTTATGGAAAATCAGAAACATCCAGAAAGGAAATGAGATGTTACTCTTCACCTCTAACTCTGAAGCATTCAAGGAACATACATACTGAACCACAGAATGGGTAAGATTAGAAGGACCACAGTGGGTCATCTTATTCAACCTCTCTGCTCAAGCAGGGTCATCCTAGAGCACATGGCACAGGATTGTGTCCAGATGGTTCTTGAGTATCTCCAGTGAGGGAGACTCCACAACCTCTCAGGGCAATGTGCTCCAATACATGGTCACCCACGCAGTAAAACTCTTCTTCATGCACATTCAAGTTGTATGCAGCAACTATATATGTGGCTGAATGTGCATCACAGTATATATAAAATTCATTCCAATGAACTAAAAGACCGAACTAAACACAAGCAACAGTGACCATTTGGGAGAGACTTAGGAAAAATACCATAAAGTTAACTGCTCACTAGCTTTACTAAGTTAGCTTAAAATAAGCTTAGTATCCTTCACATTGAGTTCCTGCTTACTAGAAAATTGACAGTACAGGAGTGCTGAATCTGACAGGCAACATGTATTAACACCAACAATCAGTTTTCTATAGTGCACATTGCAATCTAAATGCTTAATAGGCTGGCATTGTCTTTGCAAAATAGCTAAAAAGGCTGAACTCTGCTCTATGCTGAAGGCAGTTCCTCAACATACAAAAAAGCCAAAGGAGGGCTCCTGTCACACGTCCCCGAGTCTATAAACCTTGTGTCCATCCTACCAGTTGACTGCTGAAACTGGTAGAACTGAATTCCAGTTTCGGCACATCTGTAACCCCCTCTATCCAGGACACATGATTGTGCAGGACAAACCACTTCCATCCATAACAGGAAACAAATTCCATCAGTTGGGGTAGACTAAGAAAGCCGTTCTGTGAAATAGTGAGAAAGGGCATCATTCTAGCTAATCCCATTAGACTGATATTCTTTACTAACAGACAGTTAACTAGCAAGAAACATTTTATGCTTTATAGGAGATACATGCTGTGGTTTGAAGATCTAACGGATGACTTGAAGAGCACAGAGCGGATTGGGTCAACATTGCGTCACTTATCACCATTTCCCTCATTTGCAAGTATGATGCCTCTCAACTCAGCCTCAACCTTCGCAGCACCTGTTTTTCTCAAAATGGTTTTTAATTCATTAAAAATATGAGCTTAATTATCATGATGCAATAAATAGCCCATCTAATGTACTGTATGAATAGGGTTTTTCTACATTCACATTCTTAATTTTAGGTTAGCAGTTGAGGCTATTAGTTTAATTTATTTTTTTTTGCACATATATATATTTCTAAATACAAATGGTATTGATAAGAAAGAAATCCTCAAAGGGTGTTACATACTCCTTAGTGAAGCGCAATTAAATCTATTCAACTAGACAGACATTATTTAGTAAGTACATTCCATAAGCTACTGATTCTGAAATTATGCTGTAATACAAAGGAACCAATTTCCACATTAATTTGTATTAATGCAATGACTTAAGATCAAGAAATCTCCTTATCCTACTCTTGCCTGCTGTGAAACCATGGCCTGAATTCCAGAAACATCTCACAACTGAAAGGCAAAGCCCACAGAAAACTCCTGTATTTTGAAGAACAGCTTTCCCTCCTGAAGAACAGACATGTTTTTCTTTTCATTCTCTCTGGATCAACACTATTTTCCTAACCTTTTAGCTAAGGAAACCGTCTGGAAGTTGTTCTCTGCTAAAATTTGTGTTTTATTCAGAAGCTCTTCAGAGTTCTGCAATATGCTTTTTTACACACATAAGAAAAAAAAAAAGCAAAGAAAAATAAAAAAAATTGTTCTGTAAAATAATTTTTTTTAAAAGGAATGTGGAAGAGTTTGGTGACTAGCCAGCTCTTTGGTTACTATACTGTTCATAAATACCCTTAATCTCTTTGAAACCTTCTAAATGATAAGCAAGCTTACCAAAAGGAAACACTTAACTCAAAACTCAATCTTCCTCAAATACTGTAGATCACGAGTTTGATCTTCAGGTCTCAGAGGTGAGTCTGTACTAAGTCCCCCTACAAAAATCCTTGTCCCATGGCCATTTCATTTGCATATCCTGGATAATACAAGAAGAAATCCTCATATAAATTATGCTTGTTCACGATTCATCAAGCTTCTTATCACAGATATGGTTTTCTGCACCAGTGGACAGAATGGCTCCTACAGGGGGTGAAGTCAGCCAAAAGAGAAGCAATTCAACCAGAAACAAACAGATTAATTAAACCCACTAATTTATGAAACAAAAAAGGGCAGCAATACCTATATTGCAAATTACGTAAGTTGTATTTGTCCATCTCTTCAGGAAGGAAGGCACTTACAGAGCCTTAGCTAGCTCTGTGGTGACAGTGACTCTTTGAAATGGTATCTGGATAAATTTCTCTGATTCTATTTAAGAAGCTGTAAAATCATTAACACATCAAAAATGCATAAATTTGTTTTCCCATGGCAAGCTATGTTACATAAACATTCACCTGCTTTCTCTCTAAGCTGCACTATATTTTTAAATCTATTATGAATTCATACTTTATCCTACTTCTGTTTTGATGGCTTGTAACAGATGGTAGAATTATTTAATTTGTTTTCAGTTTATCATGTACCTACTTTATATATGTTTAACCCAGAAAGGAAGGAAGTGAAGAAGAAGAAGAGAAAGGCCAACACATTGCATCGCCCTGTCTACTTTCCTGGAGCCAGATGAGAAACTGCTTTGCTCCTCAGAACTCCTCAGCTCTCTGTCAGAAAGGGAGGGCACTGAAGAAAGCTAAATTTGAAAAGCTGCCAGGGAAACTTTCAAGGCAAACCACTGACAGACTGGAAAGAACAGCACTGCTCTGGAGACCAGAGGAAACACATGGAGTTTGCATGGCTCAGGAAAACCCTGAAGATGGACCAATTCCTCCTTTTCAAGAGGCTCAAATAATGAGGTTCACCTAGCAGACTAGAGTTTCCTCTAGTTAAACAGTTATCTTGTTTTAGACTATCTGAGTGTGCTTTAGTAAAACATAAATTTAGCTAATTGCAAGTTTTCTGCTATCATTTAGGTTGTTCTGCTTGAAGAAATAAGTTTGGTACCTCCCAAGACTCAACTCTGAATTGAGTCAACTGGTAGAGGTTCCCTCCTTTTAATGATATGTTCATTTCACTTTTCCTTTTGAGATAGAGAGATAAAGATGCAAATGAAGGAGCTATCATTCTTAATACCCAGAAGTTTCTTAAAGCCCTATGGTTTGGCAGAGAAATAGTGATTCAGTTATTCTGAAATAATTTTGTCTTCTGAAAACAAGGAATTAGTCACCTGAGTCTCTCAACAGTTAATGGTGAAAAAAACAGAAGACACAAACGATTACCATTCAACTTATTACAGATGCTTTTCTCAGTGTATAAGAAGGTATTTTTAACAGCATTGACTAGAAAATGTAGATGAGAAAAATTTCACTCCAATGCACCTGCAGATTTAAGGGTTTTCAGATACTGACTTTTTCTTGCATTGCCTGTCATATTATACTAGAAACAGAAACAGAGATCTTTCTATACATGTGGTTTCAGAAATGGTAAGTGCTTTATTCACCATAACTTCAAAAAGATGAAAGCTCCTAAGGGCAGTTCAGGTCCCCCTAAAATATGCTTATCATATAATAAAATCTATGGCAGTAATAATGAAAGTAAAAACAGTCTGCATTATTAAAGCATTTCTCTTAAAAAGAAACTAACATTTTAAGCCAAAACCTACCTTTGAACTATGTTCCACGTTCTGCTAGTCAGGAGGTCTGGTAGGAGGACTGGAATTACAGCAATAGGACTTACCATAATGCAGACCCTAAGAAAAGGCCATTAAAATAGCCATTCAGAGTACAAGTACCATTAATGACTTCAGACTGGCAAGCAGCCCAACACAGAGATGATCACTTCCCATGCCAACTGTATGACTTGCTGTCAACACCACTGCTAATGGAGGTGTCTGTCACTTGTGCCACTTTTGACTGTCACATCCAGTCAACAGCAAAGCAATTTATGAATCTCTGGCTGGATGTGAAGATAGCTGAGTAAAATGAATATGCATTATGTGAATTCAAAGTATTTAACAGGGCTGTAAGAGACACTAATGGAAGTTCCCAAGAAACTAAGCACTCTGCATGCATGATACTGAAGCATTACAATTATAAGGATGTCAATATAACTATACAGAATTATAACATTTTAAATATTATTATACTGATGATATAAGAACTCAAACTGAATCAAAATAAAAATCCTGGAAATTATTCTGACAATATAATGATGAATTTTTCATTTAAGAATACGGAGACCTAGGAATTCTAACATAGAGATATGCCCTGACTTGGATGAAATTTTTCTGCTCAATTTAATTTTATTGAATCATGGCATCCTTGAGGTTTGGAAGGACTGCTTGAGATATCTTCATCCAACCCCACCCTGCTCAAGTACACTCTGCTAAAGCAGGTTGCCTGGGACCACATCCAGTCAAGTTCCTGATTATCTCCAGTGGTGGAAACTGCATGAACTTCACAAGGCTTTAAGTTATTAGGCATTTAGTCTGATTTGCTGTATTCATTTGAGAGGCTTTTTTCATTCTTTGGTAGCTGAGACAGGCAGCTGTCTTCAAAAAAATACATGCACCATGTACCAACCAAGGATGAGAAACAGTGCTCAGTGCTGCACAGCCCATACCACACTGGAAGGCTGGCAAGCCCTCACTTCACACTGACAGGATTGGGGGAAAGTGGTGCAGGAAAAAAAAAATCTTTTACTGTTTTTCTATTTTGCCATTTTTGCTTCATTGAAAATAGTTTTTACATTCAGCATCCCTATAAAAATTTTAACTTAAAGGCAACCAAAAGAAATCCAGCTTTAACTACAACCTTCTGCTATCAAAATGAACCCATGATTCAGTTCAAAATTACCTACATCAAAAAAAAAGTTACTGAGGTTTGTAATTTGTGTCACCACCTGCCATTCTTAAGGCTTAAAAAAAAAGCCCCTTTAACTTATGGTACTGCAAAATAAATCCAAATTATTTTATGATAATTTCTGAAGATGCACACAGCTTAAAGAAGCAATTAAATTTACCTGAAATACATACTCTAGTGGGATGGAGAAGTATGTTATCAGACCAAACAATCTTATTAAAATTTCAGCAGCTGTAAAGAGTTTAAATTAGTCCTTTCAAGCTTTATCAAGGTCCTCAATGGAAAGACAAAGTCTCAGGTAGATCACATCCTACAAGTTAATAAGAGCTAATTCACAGGGAAGGGAAGGGAAGGGAAGGGAAG